>VZTR01016816.1:0-36646 GCA_013400775.1 Chaetops frenatus | reverse complement strand
TTTAAAAAAAAATATATATGCATTCATTCAATGCAAAAGACCTTTTCCTGGGTGACTGTGAAGTAAATAATAGAATCACAGAATGTTTTAGGTTGGAAAGGGCCCTAAAAATCATCTAGTCCCAATCCCCATGCCTAGGGCAGGAACACATTCCACTATATCAGACAGCACTAAGGAAAGGGATTCAAAAATTGCCCTCCATCTCATCATCTCCAGAAGAGACAGTTTCTCACCAAGCTGCTGAAGTTTCATTGTTCAGATATATGATGCAGTATGATGGGCAACCCAGCTAACAACAGCCACAATAGCTTTCCTATTCTGCTTGTGAAATTGAAATCTGTGGCCAGTGTCTAATGATGTAGTAGGCAAAAATTGTGCCTTCAGCAAGATTACAGTTCTGCTGTTTCTCTCCATGTGAGGCAAAGTGAGAACTATGAGAAATATGATGATGACAAATGTCTTAGTTCCAAAGAACTAGAAAGGGAATAGTCTCTTTCTGATTTGGACTGTCTATCTTGTTGGCTTCAAGGTGATATAAAAGTCATACATAAGAATCTTGTGATAACTCTGGAATTCCTCAGTCCATCCCAGAGTTGTCATCTCAAATGGCAGGAGAGCACATTTGGTTGTATCCTGCAGTGACAAAGCTTTTAGTGCAAGGGCTTGCTGGTTGAAAGGCTCTTTATACCTTTCAGTGGCTCCAGAAGTCTTGCTGCTTGTTCCTGTTCCTTAGCAGGGCCCAATCCTGAGGAATGGAAATTTGACAGCTTATTTATGGAAAGATTGCAGAGACTTGAAGCAGCAAGCAAACATAACTTTTTCACTGACAGCACTATGAGTTACAGCAGTGAATAAATGGCTGCCCTGATTCCCCTGGCTGTTGCTGGATGAAGAAGAGGAGAAGGAATAGAATACAATGTGATTTTTTTATCCTTTGGTATAAACAAAAAATAGAGCACATAAAACTGATGTGCTCTTATAATGATGCATATCTTACCTAAAGGGAATGTGGAAAGACTGTGAACCAAAGAATTGATTAT
Organism: Chaetops frenatus; assembly: GCA_013400775.1. NCBI lineage: Eukaryota > Metazoa > Chordata > Aves > Passeriformes > Picathartidae > Chaetops > Chaetops frenatus. The sequence continues at coordinate 35,606 of VZTR01016816.1, read as the reverse complement.
TGTTGCTTTGAAACTAGAGCACTTCAAGTGTGAGCCTGCTTAAAATACCTGTTGGAAACCTATTTCTGACTAGAAAAATTTAGAGATAATTTGTCACATTGATACTTGCCATCAAGACCCAAAGCAGAAAGAGAGATATTTTAACCTCTTGCCTTCCAGAGGGAAGTGCAAAGGAGAGGAGGGAACTGCCAAGATCAGTGTTTCCATGAACAAAAGAGGAGCCTACCTTGGGCTTCTGTCATTTCCTTTCAGCTGCAAAACTGTGATGGAACAAAAGCAGGAAAGTTTATTAATGTGAATGTGGGGTAGACTGGTTTGGTTCCTGCCTAGATTGTGTTTCTTAGGAAAAACCATAAGAGTGGCTTTACTTACTATCCAGACTGTCTAACCATCTCTGCATACAGTTGGTGCACAGAAAAAAATGTGGGGGATGATGCTGACAGAGGAAATAGAAGCAAAAAAAGCACACTATTTATGCAGAAAGAGTAGGCCCTCAAAGCTACAAAACAGGCTAATTGTTTAATGTAATGGGAAATTGTGGGAGAAAACGCTTATTGAGGTAAATTGCCACTGGGAGAACAAATTCAGAAACTTCTTGACTTAAGTGCCTTGCAAACCTGGCTGATGCTGAAATACAGCTTTGGAATTTAACTTGAAGATACCCATTTACCTTGATTTGAATGAAGAGTTAGCAGACAATACCTAGAACACCTGAAGGGAAAGCCTTGAGGAAGGTAGAGTGCATTAGTTTTAGGTGGTGTGGGTTTAGAAAAGTCATCAGGTACTCTCCTCCCAAATACCAAAGTCCTTTCTTCAGATTTGTCCCTGATGCATTTTGCAAATGGTTGCAGAAATTTAGGCAGGGTAAGAGTTTTAGTCTCCCACACTTTGCAAGGTATTTTTAAAGGAACACATGGCAGGAAAGTTTCTAGTAGCTCACTGTCATGATTTTTATCCAATGTCTAATGGTGTTTCTTTATTCTAAGTGATATTACTTTCATCTGCTTAAAGTATATAATAAAACCCTTAAAACTTATTACGGCAGCAACCACCTTGATTAGTTCTTGGCAAGTAGGACTGCCCATTGTCACACAGACACCCCCACCTCCTTGTGCCCCCTCATAAACAGTAAAATATTTGGTCATTAAAGCCACAAGAAACATCTCATATTACTCAAATAAGACGGTACTTTCCATTTTAGTTTACCTCAGGCAAATTAAACAGGCCCCCTTGAAACAGTGACAAGAAGAGTTATAGGAACTTAGCACCAGACACCAATTACAATTTGAGAACTAAATGCCATAATTAACAAGACGTATACTTTAATCTAAAGCAACTCAAATATGTGGCTGGATAAAGAAAAAAGGTAAGGGTAAACTCTGTAATTATAATAAATCAGTGTACTGAGAAAGTGTGTACCCTTGAGGTATATTCTTTTATTCTGCAATTAACTTTCAAGTGTTTTGCTTAATGACACCCTCTTCCATGCACACATAAAATAAAAAAAAAAAAGTTTCTTGAATTCTCATATTCCCCAGCCCTCTGAATAAGCGTTCATTTCCACAGACACTTTTCCTTCTGTCTGTGGGTGATAGGTGTGTGCCAGTAGTGGTGCATGGCAGTTTTCCCCTGTAGCTGTGGGCTTCTTGTGGACACCCTGTAATGGCCCAGCTTTGCCTTTGTGGACAGCAGCAGGAGCAGTAGTCGTACACCCCACTCAGCGCAGAGCTGGGGCAGTGCTGAGTGCTTCCGAAAATCCCATTGCAAACTTCTGTACCATAAAGGAAACTTTAAAAAAAATACGGTTTCTCACTAATATATAAATAACATGAATTTGTATACTTGGCTTTACATTACTATCTGATAACTAAAATCATGCTGCTGCTATTTTTCCTTTAGTGTATTTAAAGAACAGCCAAATGCATTCTTCCAAGAGCCTTATTTACACAAACTTCTGCTTTTGCCATATTTCTGTCATCTGCAATAGAATTCTAGGATGTGGTAACCATCTTGAATTTCTCCATGCTCTTGCTAACAAAGATAGGTGAAAATTCCCTTGCTTTTTAAGACAGAACAGTAGCCTTTTCTAATTTAGAAAACTATGTGCCAGAACCAGACAAGTGAAGAGGAAAGGAGAAGTGACTGTTAAAATTGAAGCTTTGCGAGTATAAAATGCATGTGTCAAGGTTAAAGTATTCCTCTAATCCCAGAGTGAGGAAGGAAAGCTGTAGCTAATAAAGTCCATCCATGCAGCTTTATCTACTTGCATGCACTTTACTAAAGGAAGAGGTGCAGTCTGGAGACCAATTACAAATAACTCGTCTGATTCTTTTAATCCCTTTATTTCCATATCTGATCAAAATACACATTTAGTATTTTCCTGTGTCAAGGAAAAGAAAAAAAACCCTAAATTTATCTGCAATACATTGTTTTCTGTTATTGATGTGCAGCCTCATTTTATTCTGAGTCCTGTCTGTTCCTCTGACTATTAGTTTCTCATGGTTTTGCATGGGTCTAGATTTGTGGTTGTTCATTGTTTTTTGCTGGTTTGACACGGTTTGGGAAAAAATGGGACCACAAAGCTCAATTCCATCAGGAATTCCCTACTTTAGACTGACCATTGTCAATCCCCACTGGAACCAGGGCTAGAAATTGGAAGGACAAGCATATGAACAGCAGCAGACAGAACTGATTCCTTAGTACTGTCTGGTTATGAAAATGTGTTTCTGTTTTCAAACTACTGAAGTCTTTTCTAAAACTCTGAACATAAATTATGGTACAGCTGCACCCACAGTTTCAGCTACAGGCAATCAGAGACAGCATCAAGGACTTGTGTTATTTAGAGTAAGAGCAGGTGACTACTTTACTGAGGATCCACCTTCAAGAGGTGACAAATTTGGGAATGGTGCTGGGAGGAGTACAGGGCAAGGCAAGGGTGGAGGTCCTTCATCTCACCTAAGGGCATTTTAGCTATTGCTGGTCATCAAAGAATGCAGTGAATGGTTCAGAAGCTCGACATGTTATATTCAGCACCATGATGAAGAACAGAGAAGGTTAACAGAAAATCCACAACTTCAGGGAATTTGAGAGCAGAAGTCTGCAAAAGCCTCCATGTATGTGTTAGTGTTTGGACATAGATACTTGTTAAAGAAGGTCCTGTCTTGATTGTAAAATGATGGAGCACCTAATTAAACATCTCACTTATTAAGGATATGTAATATTATTCTCCATTTTAGAAATTTGTTTTCTGCATTTCATTAGTCCTTTGAGTGATTTCTTAAAATATGCTTTGTCCTACCCAAGCCTAATAGCCTATATTATCCCTAAGCAGAGCAGTGTGAGTGAACATGACAGTTACTTCTGGCATTCAGTGTAGTAGAACATGTATTTTATTCTCTTAATCACTACACTCCAGATGCAAGAAGTGCCCCATATCAATGAAGTGAGCTTCAGCCTCAGTCTGCTGTGCAGGTGCTAACTCTGCAAGCTTTCTGCTTCTTATCACTCATTCCCTCCCCGTTGTTCTTCCACTCTGAGGCTGTGTTTCTAATGCTGCTCCCCAGCAATGAGAATAAAGTGGGTGCCTGTGAGACAACAAACCCTGAAGTCTGACTGTTGCAGTGCTGGTGATAAGATGTAAACTAAGATTGCATAACTCTTCCAGCAAAGAAGTCTAGCTGTGAGTGAGATACTCTGAACAAAGCTCATGGGTTTTGATTCTGTCCTCAGATAGGGAGAGCCCTAGTGATGCAGTGTTATCAGATCAACCACCTGATTTTACAAGATTTGCAGAATGCTGTGCCCTTAAGCTAAGACAGATGCTGAGCACAGGGTATGTGTTGCACTTTCATTCAGTGATGGTGTAATTGTTAAATACCTTCTCTGTAACTTAGAAACTGTGCCTTGTGTTAGAAGAACCCAGATGTAGTATCACATCATTCTCCACTGCTGACTGGACTCTGTTGAGAATTCTGTATCAAGAATTATCTGAATGTTGTGAATTAGTGAGGAAAAGCCAGACAGGGCCTGTTTGAATGTCAAAGAAAAAATGCAGGGTGCAAAAAAGTTTTCATGCAGTGGCTAGGTGTCTCCTCTGGGCTGGTCTACTTAGCACAACTTGCTTTACATGGCCAGGAACAGAGAATAAATGATTATTTAACTGATGTGTATATGGAGTTAAGGAGTAGCAGTGAATACTTCTTAAAGTTCCTATGCCATGGTTTGCTCAAATGTCTGGAGAATCCTCCTCTCCAGATGTTTACATGCCTTTTTGCCATTTCTTTCTGCAGTACCTTATTGACCCAAAGGAACTGTGAGCCTGGTCCACTGGCAGAATTGGGTTTGTAGGAATTGTCAGCACTACTGAGCTTAATCCATTTGTATGGGAGTATTGAATATCTTAGTTAACTTCTGACAATATTTTCATTCTTTACTGTCCCTTGCATTTTCACACTACTGTGACAAATATGAACCATTCTTGACTTGGCATTACTAGGCTAAAATACCATTGCTAAAACATGTCAGGGACCTACTGGTTTCTCCTTGTGTGCTTGTATTTCTGATGTGTCTTTTGTGTTTAGACAATGAAGTAAACTTTGCAGGAGAACAAGAAAATATACCTGGCTGGTTACTTTTGAATTTGTAGCCTGTGCTGTTACCTGTGGATTGTGGATGAAAGTTTCAAAACCATATGGAGAATCATTTCCTTTTTGAACATACTTGTCTGAATCTGTGCTAGAGGCTTGATGTTCTCAATCCACATCTTGAAGCCCTTGTGCAAGGTGGCAGTGCTGGAGCTCCTGGTTGCTCCTTTAATTTTACATAATCTCTTGACAAAAGATCCTTAGAACCCAAACTGGTTTTGAAAGTGGGGTGAGGACCTATAATCATTTCGATGTCTTTGCTCCTTGTCAAGTAATCGGGCAACAAATGCTGAAAAATCCAGATCAGCCTGTACCCAGGGCAATAATTCTCTGCAAATCTTTTCTGTGTGCTCTCTTCTTGCTATTTCTGCACTTGCTCTGAAGCATCTGGGTTGTCTTTCTGTGTTAGATCATGTCAAGGTGCTTTCCTAGTCCATTAGACCTTGCAGGACATCTTGTGAAAGGGCATTTGCAGGCTCATGTGGTTTTCTTCTGCATTGCAGAGGTTGGGTTTCTAGAGGAGTGAAGGTAAAAGCCTCTACAAGTTGCAGTTTTTGGAATGAGATTTAGGTGCATAAATCAATATATGCACTTAAAAAAATTTTAGTTTTGCTCTTCACTATTAGAATTTACAGCATATTTTTGAGGTTGATATTATTTCTTTCCTTTGTGTGCATGAATTTCTTGCCCCTATATTTTCATGTACATGTGTTTATACATATGCTACAAATAAAAGTAGATCTGAGGGCAAACACTGTAGAATATTGCCTCAGGATTTAAGCTGAGATTGTAATATGTTGCTTGAAGGCTCTGGACAATACTGCTTGAACAAAGGAACCCTTTCAATCCAAAAGGGTTTGTTTTCTGTAATGACTCTCAAACCAAATCAATATTTGTTTTACTAACCTGATGGGTGGATTCGGTTTAAAGTCTTACTGTAGTTTGTTTGAAGTGCTTTGTACTTGGAAGCCCTGTGAGAGGTAAACAATGCTGAGAGTCACAGCAACAGTGGCCTATTGTATTGAGCAAGTCCCTTTTGTACAAAGGCTGTTGACCACTTGTGTTGTTTTTTGAGGATATCAGCCCATGCTTTTTTTTCTGACACCACCTCAAGCATTCAAACATCCCAAAGATTGGTAAATATTTATCAAGATGCTTTAAAAATATTTTTCTCACAAGTGTTTGCTGGCCATACTGTGCAGTTTTCTTCTCTTTTCATACTGTGGGATAGATGCAGGAGGAGGTGAACATGATCATTGTTTGCCAACATCAAGAGCAATGCAGCTGTGCCTGATTATATTAAATCATACGATGACGCACAATTTCTGACATATGCAGCATCTCTTTATTGTAAATTAATCACCCTAAGAATCTATTTTCATTAGTTAGAACATTAGTGTTTTTGCCTCTTTATGTTTTGCATTATTTAGAATCATCGTGGACCAAGTTGTTTATTTACATAATTGGCTCCATATGCCTTCAGTACGTTCAACATATGGCTGCAGCTACACAGGACTCCTGTCCCCTCAAGAAGCTGTGCTGGCCCTGAAGGCAAGCCTGGGAGAGATCCTCTGGGCATCTGCATGAGCCTGCAGTCTTCACCACCTTGAGTAGTGGTGTAGTGGGGCAGCCACTTTGCACTTAGAATATACCTTTCCTCTTTAACTGAGGTGCTAAAATAGAAAATGTCCATGCCTCCGATGGCTGGTGATAGCAAGGCTCACCAGTGAGAGGTTGTGTGGGGAGGACCAAACTGTTCTGCAAAACCCTGCTATTGTCTTAGCTGCCAGGGAGAAGCCTTCTCAAAAACTGACTGTGGCCTCAATCCATTATGATTTTGAGGCATCTGTAGTCCTGCCAGACTTTCATGCTCAAAAATCCCAATCTAGTCTCCAACATAATGTGAGGTTGATGGTAAAATCATGAGATTTTTTTAAAAAAACCAACAACTTGGTTTTGGATTCTTTTATTTTCTTTGATGTTCAAGGCTTCCCATTTCCAAGCTTTTGTTTGAGAATGTGAACACTAGAAACTTTGCTTTAAATGAAAGCTGAGAAAGATCCAAAACTGCAGGATCCCTGGATCCTATGACTTTGACGATGACTTCCCCTGCATTCCAACTTTGGATATTGCAGCGTTTGAAATCCTGGCTCGCGGTCACTTGTTGGTTGTTTCCATGAGTGCTGCCTTGGGTACACCTCATAAAGCAGCCATCCTGCTCCTCTGATCCTCCATCAGCTCCTCAGCTGATCATCAAGGATATGAAGCCTATGTGCTCTGAGCCAGGGCAGGGAAGTGCCGAGTGGAGGAATAAAGCAGGAGTGGGTTTATAACTCAGCAGGAAGGAAAACTGCAGACCTGCAAGCAGAAAATATGTGAACAAGAAATATTAAAAATAGCGCAGGCAAAATTTAAAGAGAAGGAATAGGCAACCTAAACCTGGTGAGAGACCCACTGTCTTCTTCAACTTTTAGTTTGTTTCTGGGAAGTGCCACTAAAGAAGGCTTGCCCCAGTACTGGTATTTTCTACATCCCTATCACAGTTTCCACGTGTTTCTGTGGAGAGAATGATTGTGCCCAAGCGCTGGCAGTACCTAAGGTATCTGACTGAATTTAGGTATTAGATATAATTTGGGAGCAAGGTTCCCCAGTGAATGCTTCAAAACAGTGAAGGGTGCTTAAAGGTGTGCTAGGCAAGGGACATGCAATTTCCCTGTAGCTGCTGCTTCCTTCTGATTTTATATTCTGTTTCATGAAAATACTAACTGCGAGTGCCCCAGATCTGCAGTACATATGCTGGGTAGTTAGCAAGGGAACCTGGTACAGCCAGGAGAGCTGTGCCAGCCATCCTCTCAGTAGTGGAGCACTGCTCTGTTATTTACCAGTTTTATTCCTCAAGCCCTCAGGAATTAGGGAAGAATTACTGCCCCTTTCCAAAGGATATCGACACTCAGGCAGTTTCAAGACCTTGCTCATAGTTGCACGCAAAGTCTGTACTTAACCTGACAAATGAATTTAAACCTCTAGAGTCCTAATCCAGAGCCCTTTCTACTAGAGGAAAGATAACTAATCTGAGCTCTTGAACTCTATAAGCATGAGAGCACTTTCTGCAGGGTTGGCTTGGGGAGGCAGCAGCTCACTGCTGGCACGGGCTGGCCAGAGCTGGCTCCCAGCTGCCAGACAGCAGAGTTAGCACTGGGATGGCCCTCTTTGCTCCTGGTTGTAAAGTGGTGGAACAGGCAGAGCTATCCCATTCAGCCTTTAGAGTTTTCCCAAGGTTTCCTATCTGCTGCCCTTTTGAATGACATCTCAACCAGGGCCCTGGGACATGGTTAGTGCCCCGGCGGTGTTCTTGCCTTATAGTGCAGTAAAAGGTAAGGGGATACCTGCAGAATGGAGACATAGGAATGTGGGCCAGGAAAGAGCTGGGAGTGAGCTGGAATGCAGTTTTTCTGTCTTGTAGCTCTGCCCCTAGAAGAGTTAAATATGCAGTTAGTAAACACAGTAAGTTTTGCTTCAGCGCTCTGAACCACTTTTTCTATCCTGTACATGGCTTACGTATGAATGTAGGGCAGATTTACCCCATCAATGACTACAAGGTTCAAAGTGTACATATCTTCTCCTCCTCCTCCTCCAACATGTGCTTCATCCTTGAGCTTCCAACCTGATCCTCTTTTTCTTCCCAGGCTGTAGTTCCTTTGCTCCATTGCAGTGGCTTTGCAGGCTTGGCTGATAGACTGCTACATATATCCACAGAGGAGCATATGCATGGGCAATATGATTCATGTTGTGTGAGTGAACTCATTCCAACAGCTTTAAGCAATTGGTAATTTCCCTCAGGCTCTGCCCTTTCCAGTGTTTGCCACCCCAGCAACAACAATAAGGCAGAGACACCAAGAATGACCTGTGTTACACATTGACCAGAAGATACCGACCTGGGCTAAGTATTGCTGTCAATCATGGGCCATCCCACATCTACTCACAGAGAACACCACAGTGGGTTGTAGTATTAAATCTTCTCTCTGCAGTTATACTGAATACCATTCATTTTGGACAATGCACAAGAACTTTTTTTGTTATTCATTACCAATTCCTCTGAGGACATGCCTTTTTTCTCTCTTTCTTCTGGCGATTGTTCTAAAACCCTTGAATCTTTAATTGGAATGAAAATTTGCTTTATTGCTCAAGAGTCTTAACAATATAGCAGCTTGAATGAAATGCTCAGACACAGCTCAGTGTGCTCCCTTCCACACTGTTCTCAGCTCCCCCTCTCTCCCATGTGCTCTGCAGACATGTACAGTTTTCTTGCCCCCTTAAGTGTATTCTGTCCCAAGACTTCCACAGAGAGAGATGCTGTATGAATCCTCACTGCATGAACAGCTACCCTCTCCATCTGCAGCTTGCTCCTTTTTCATAGTAATTGTTCCACATATCCTCTCCTTTCCCTAACACCTCCTGCACTAAGGTGCATCTTGCCATCGAGGTCCTGACATTATGACTGCCACTGTGGAAAAAAGAGCACAGCACTTGCTTGTCTGGGTTTTACAGTCCTGGCTGGAGTGGTGAGAAGAGCATCCCTTGTACAATAAATTGGTTTGGGCTTTCAGAAAGAAGAACATTTCCAATGGACTTGAGCTTAGTGTTGTGAATCTCTGCATAAATTAGTGGTCTAACAAAATAATGAACTTTACTGAAAACATATAAACTAATTTCCTTTTCCAAATAAGTTATTTCAATAACTCTATATCACTTTATCTCACACAGCCTTCAGAAGAATGACAAAACAGCCAATAGTCCTCAAGTCTGTAGGTCATTCACCTCTTCTCCCCTGACATATATGGATTGCTCATTCATCAGATACTTACTTTTCCCTTCAAGTAAAAAGGGACAGGGAAAGTTGAAACAAAGATGACTTTATTCCCGTTTTCTGCTTTCTCAATGCTTTTTGTGCAGGGTTTAAGTGGAAATAGTATTCAGAAAAAAAAAAAAAAAAGTGTGTTTGAGTACAAGCTCCTGTTTAAACAGGATACATTTCAGGCTGCCAAGAGGACTTTTACAGAGCTAAATACAAGGACCTTAACTGAAAAGGAAAATTAATTTAATATCTTGACAGAGCCTTTTTTATTATTTATTTTTACAAGAGACTATTCATGCATGTGCACGATTCCTAAGCCTTATGTAAGTGACATGCTTTTTTGCATCTCTAAATATTCAGGTTAGCATATGCAGGACATTGATTTTACGGGTGATACCAAATCTTATATTTGGTGCAGAAGAACAGTTCAGATGACTGGCTCGTAATTATTTCTTTTAAAATGTGTAATCCGTGTGATTAAAAAGCTGCTTTGTTGTTGGAGACATGGCCTGAAAAAAAAAGCTCAGCAGCTTGTTATTTCGTGCAACCGGGCTTTCACCGTCGCGGCGTCGAGCAGAAAGATGAGTCTGCTCGCGATGTTTACCCACCTTGGGCCCGTGTTTGCCTAATATGTATGAAAGGGATCCTGTTATCACCAGGCAGGCATTCCGGAGGAAACACTTTGGGAGCCGCAGCCAGGGAGGGGAGCGGGGGATGCTGCCTCTCTCTCTCTCCGTCCCTCCCTCCGTCCCCGCCGCGCAGCGCGGCTGGGGTCTGTCCGTCCCTCCAGCACCATCTAGCGGGACCCCCGCCCGTGCCGGAGATTCGGAGCAATGCTCCGGTGGTCTCACCAAAGAGCAGGGATGTGTCTCGTCTTGCGGCTGTAATATTCTCAGGCTGGGTTGGTACCTGCCCCGCTCGCCCATGGTCACCGCTCGAAGCCAGGACTCGCCGCTGCTCCCGCTCGGCTTCTGCTGCTGTTCCGCACGAGCTGGGAAAGCCAGTGCGCCTATTTTTCCTTTGGCTTTTCCATCTGTGTAACACATGTCACGGCTGAGTAAGGTTAACAGGAGGCATAAATAAAGGCAAATGACCACGAAATCCTGAACTCAGATCTGCTGATAATACAGTTCTGCTACTTATCGCCTGATTTGCTCTCAGCTTTTGGTGTGGCTTTACCATCCTGTTCACCGCACACCAAGGGGAAGGCTGTGCCTGCGTCCCAGGGCAGCTGTGCTGCATGTGCCCTGGCCAGAGCAGAGAGTGTTTATTTAGAGTTAAAAAGTAACATTTGGCCAGTGGGAAGGGGTGATGGGGGAAACAGACTGCGGCAGGATGCTTCTGTAGCAGAGTAAATAGGTTGCTTGAGGAGGGTGCAGCTCACCTTGCTTGAGACAGGATAGGGCACGTGCTAGGAGAATGCCCAGGGCTACGACTGCAGAAGTATAGATGCTTCAAAGCAAAAACTGTCTGAAAACTGAAGCAGGATTTCCCCTTACTTTAACTGAAGGGCAGTATTGCCTGACATACGTTGTAGAATAAAACCCGACAGATTTTTCACTGGCGTTGCTTTAGTTTTTCTTGACCTTGGCAGGGGGCAAGACTGCCCTGTAGTCTCCATGGCAGTGCATAACACGAGCTGTGTTCCCAGCATCCCAGGGTAGGAGTGCACAAAATCATCGTGCTGATGTTCCACTGCAGGAAGCTGCTGGTTTCAAAGAAAAATCGTAGTCACTGTGTATTTGCATAAGGCAGAGCTCAGAGGCCTTCTGGCAAGCAAAAATAGAAACGTCTTTCCCCCAAATGCAAGTAGCCCTTGCCAATCAACTGGTGTGTTGAACATTTAGGCATAGCTCAAAGAGACCTTCCCAGTGAACCATGTCAGCCTGTTAATAACATGAAGATGCATACTAGACTGGTCATAGCTGGATCCTGGGTTAAATACACTCAAAGGCTCTAAGGATATGATTAAAAACTTGTGAACCCCCACCATCTTCAGCTGAAGTTGCACCACTTCTCTCTCCTGCATTTCCTAAAGGAAGGGACAACCATTCAGAATATTCTTTCAAGTCACACAGAAGTTTAGATTTCAGCGCATATATTAGAAATAAGGGCTTAAGTTTACCAATGGAACAGATGTGATTGTGAACAAGTCAAATTCCCCCACAGATATGCCTTAGCTCTCACCTGTCCAAGGCATGGTTCACACTGGGTGTCTTCTGGCGGCAACTGTGACTGGTAGTATCAGCTGCCACATGAGATGCACGCTTATCCAGATTAATCTTTTGGAGGGCACCAAACAGACATGATAAACTAATGTTCTACAACAGGATCTAGGTTTCAAGTAGTTCTCAGATTTGTGCCTGGTTTAACAGGGCACCCCGACAAGCAGTATCTTCTTCAGCATAACCTTGTGTTAGATTAGAAAGTCAGGCAAGCAATCTTTTGATTCACTACAGATGCAGCAGTCTCTCCTGACTCCACTGAGGTTTCTCACGTTATGAGTCCTTGCCTGATTCAGGCCCACAAACATTATCAGTTCCCTGATATGTTATTTCTTTGCTAATTCAGTAGTAGTTTGGGGAGTTGTAAGTTGTCATCCAGAATTTCTACTGAATCTCTTCTACCCTGGATTACTGACCTGTGTTTTTGCAGATCTGGCTGGGAATGAAATTTGCTTCTGAGCAGCTGCCAAACAGGGCATCTGTCAAGAAATTTACATACTGTTATATTTCTGTAGTTCTCTATGTAAATAATATTTGCCTCTTGGCATCTTCCTCACAGAACTGATTTCTTCCCTGTGGTTTCTTGCCAGAATCTTGGCTGTTTCAATAATTGAGACTCACACTGAGACCTCAGAAATGTTAATACCCAAAAGCACTAAAATCACAGAACGCTGCATGATTAGGACTGTTCTAAAAACTGCAACAACAATCAAACCCAGCATATCTAGAGAAACATCATATTTGCTTGCCCCAGTTCTGCGCCCCTTCATAATACAGCAGATGGAAACTGGAGCAACACCTGCTCAGTTGATATTTGTATTCTAGAGGAAGGTGGAGCTCATTGGCCAGAACAGTTGTGCCCATTCCATATCACCCAGCACCAGAATAAGGGGACCAAGGGATGTATGGTAGCGTTGAGAAGGCAGGCTCATCACCAGTTTCACCAGTCCATATGTAATGCAAAATATCCTATTAGCCACAGCCAGCTTGTACAGTGCTCCTCTAGCTCAGTTCAGGAAATAGCAGCAACCTGAGAGTCAGAAATTTATAACCAGCTCCCTAAGGGTCTCTCTAATCTTGATCCAGGAGGGAATGCATCTCCAGCCTTTATCAGCAGGGTCTTCCCAGGCAGGGTCTGATTCTTGTCTCTGTGAGTGCTGTATCAATGAAATCATATGTACATCTAGGCAGCTAAATAAAACAGGTCCAGAGAGCAAGATGGACAGCAGATTGCCTTTGCTGCCTAATTATTAGCACACTCCTGGCACGAGCCAAGGAAAAGCATACACCAGGACTATTCTCAGCTGTGTGGTATATTGAATGCTACTTCTGGCTCCTTCCAGCTTCTGTGATTTGCTTAACTCCATCCACAACACCATCCCCCCAGGCTTTGCACCCTTGGGAGGCCCCCTCATGCCTATGTGCTCCAGGGCATGCAAGGTATAACCTCAGCATCTCGACACAAAATCTCAGAAGCTGCAATACATTATGCACACACTTTGAACTGAAATAAATAAATGAAAAATAGTAATTATGTGTTAGACTTCAGGGCATCTGTGGAACCTATGAAAGACTCTGGGAAGTGCTACATTGTGTGGTTAGGCCATAAAAGGTGTCTGGTCCCATTTGATTAACTTTATATTCAAAGGTATTGGCATTAGAAATGGTGTTGTTATGTTTATCATGTTTCAGACAATGTAAAAACTCTGTAAACTGTATAATCCACAAAGAAATATGGCATCAACCCATTACCATGCCCTACAAACAAGTGTAAGTGTTGTGCAGTATAGGTGTCTCTCTAGTTTTGCACAATGTTTCATATTCTCTCCCAAATTAGCTGGCCTGGTAGAGGCCCATTCTGTTTTCAAATGAAAAGTTACTTTTTTACTTAAATGCATAAATCACAATATTATCTCTCTATCTAGATGAACTATGTTTTCTAATGAACACATGCATGTTCCATATTAATTGACACTGTTGAAGGGAATTGGTTCTTCATATTTTTAAAGCTGAACTGAAAGGCATTCATAATTCATTCTCATCAATTTAGCTTTGCAGGAAAGAAGTATGAGAGATAGGAACTTCTTTGGTTTTTTCATGCCTTTTTCAGAAAGACTTTTTTTTTTATATGTGATATGCTATGAGATACAGGGAACAAGTGTTTAGAGAGAGAAGAAATATTGCATACATACATAGAATAGTACTGCTTTGAATTACAGCACTACAAACCCAAACCAAGCCCTATGACTCTTAGTGAAGCTGCTTTGGTTTTACATGACTAGTTTTTTCTGGTCTACTAGAGTATAGACCTGTGAAATCTGAATAGGCAAGGTGCCAAATGGGGCCAAGGCATAATAAAAAGAGCAGGGGATGTGAGGTGGAAGCACATGGCCAGTTCACTCCATGGGATCTGTATCCACGTCCTGCTGAACATGAGTGAGAATGGAAGATCCTAGCCCAGTGGGAATGCTCAGAGAGGTGGTGGATTGCATGGTCACAGCAGTAGAACTGGACAGGACCTGCTTCATTTTCAAAGTGTTTAAAAGAGGTAGAAAGGTTTTTATGGGGCCTCCTTCCCTTGAACTTCAAGATCACCCTAGCCAGTTAAGCTCTGGGGGTCAGCAGATGCTCTTGTTCTTTGCATGACTTCCCAGGGAACAGAAGTTATTCTGGGATTCTCTGAGTGAGGGCTCAGAAGCATGCTTTCTTGCTGTTATATAATTATATTTTTCTCCAGAGGCTGTTTACAGTAGATTCACATAGAGTAGTGAACAACTGGCCCTCATTATTTTTATTAAAACTCCTGTTTGATCAGATCATGCTAGCAGAATCACTTCAGTCTTCTCTTTCTCTTAGTTAATTTATTTCTTCAGAAGGGATTTTATTTTTTCTGCAGTTCCACTGTATTTCCTATGTATATTCTGTAATTCTGGAGCAAAAATAAATCAGTTCTTTGAAGAAGTTGCTTATTTCAAGAGGAAAGATCCTTTTTTAAGTGGGCTCCACTGCATTAAGAACTGAGCTGGATGCTACTAAGTGAACAGCATTTCCAGACATATTCTTCAGGTGTTTACCAAGGTTTAGGGAGTTGCTATGGAGCTCTATTAGCCTTCAGATGAGTCAGAATTATTGTAATAGGTCTATCTGAATCAGAAGATTTTATTCCAAATTAAGAACGTGGTGCAAGCCTTCCTGTTTGAACAGCAGCTCCCCCTGCAACTCCCTTCCTGCCAGCTTGCTGTCGCTTTGTTCCCAAAGCACTTTCCTCTTTCAGGTCCTCTCCTGCTCTAGTGACTTTGTGAGGGTGTCTTCTCTGCTTCTTCAACTGGAATTTGAGGCAATGTGCCTTTCCACCACAGACCTGGCGGAAACTTTTGAAATCAATGGAAATATTTTCTTTCATTGGCTCTGCTTGAGCCAATCTGGTTTGATCACCCACACCCCATCTGTCACTCTGCAGGGAAATTAGATGCAGTCCCTTCTGAACCCCCCCATAAATGTGCAATGACTGGAATGTCCCCTCTCTCCCTGTGCTTTTGGGCTCCCAAATTTCTGCATGACCTCACTCTTCAGAACAGTGTTGTCCTCATCCAAGGAAATGTAAACAGTAGGTTGAAAGAGTAGTTTTGGGAAAAATTGCCTTCCTGTACATTACATCCATGATTACCTTAAAAACATGTCCAAAAAAATCACAGACCTGAGTGGAGAAAGAAATATTAATAGAAGAGTGATCAAATGTTCCTCTTTCTTCTTCCCAAGGTCTGTGAACTGGAATGCATTTGAAATTATTCAGTCTCATGTCAGCAGCAGAAATAAGTGCTCAGACCTGCCACCAACAGAGCCCCATGCTGTTATGGGCTTGCAATTGCAACAGCTCCCTTTAGTGTTAGGTGGGCTGTCCTCCATCTACAGGAATGCAACATATCCCTGATCATCAAGATGTTTAGAGAACAATTTCTGCCTTGCTTCTTTTTATTTTTTACTACATCCTCTAAACCCTTACACTATCAGAAGAGATACTATCAGTCACCCCTTTAAGCACTCCCACAGTGGTTTATGTCTGTAGTGAGGAGTGTAATTGCTAACTTCTGTAGAGATGCAGGTACAAAGATGAAAATAGTAAGCACATGTCAAGCCTAATTATGATACACCTGTGTGCATGTTTTCATCTGTGTAGAGAAAAACAGCACCAAAAATATTTAGGTTGTAGTCTTAACCCAAATTCACTTCACCAGCCTCAGGTTTTTACAGAGCCACTTATGGCTAATTCTGCATTACCTCAAAGCAGGGATTTCCCATGTTACTTTTTGCAATGTCAGAAGCACTAATCAAATGGAAAGAGGTCTGATGCAGCCATATGTAACAGAATGACCTGGAATTGCTTGCTTTTGGCTGCGGGAAACCTTGCTCTACATTTATGAGGAAGTCTAGAAGAAAGGAAAATCATTAAGATTCTGCAGCTACAGCAAGGTGAAACCTGTGGTACCGAAGGCACAGATCTTCTTTTCCCAAACACACAACGTTTCAAATTTCAGGCAAGGCAGTGTGAGCAGAGGAATGGTACCTGATAGAGGAGGTGTACACTCAACCCTCTTTCATAAACATGGACTTCAACATAAAATTCCTTCTGGTTAACTCCCACTCCACAAAAGGTTAAATGAAATTTTAAATTTTCATTCTTAACAAACTGATGGGGTAAGGTTTGATAGGAACATGACTAGTAATCTGTCTTCAGAGACCATGCCAGGCACCAGCACCTTGTCTGTCTCCTACAGTTTTTGTTGTCAGTGAGTCATGTTACTTTTCTGACATTTTGTCAAAATTGATATAAAACACATTGCTGCCTCTTTTTTTGTGTCACATTGGTCTGAACTCGGGAGCGGACACTTTCACTATTTGTGCAGAGTCAGACTTACTAGCCCAGGGCAGCTCAGAAATAAGTGAGAAACTGTGATGTCATCCATATGCAGAACCAGAAGGACAGAAATATCTGTGGGAGTGTGCTAAGATTTGATTGTGCTTTTTGTTGAAAAGGTGTCTCACATCTCAGAAGATTATTTGCTCTTAAAAAGCCTTACTTTTAGCAAAAATCTGGTAGCACCAGAAAATATAGTAAAATTTAAAGGAACTGGGTAGCAAAGTTGTTATGTTTGGGAAATTTGGGAAGGAGGCACATCAATAGGATCAGTCTGTGATTCTTCCCATTTGCAGCAAAGTGAAGTAAATAGTTAATAGTCCACCAAATGCCTTCCTTCCTTGGAGCAAAACACTCACTGTGCCACCTTTTGCAGTTTCCTCAAAGATGATCCTACCCTAGTGCATGTGTTCAAAGTGCTAATAAGGTGATGCCAATGAGGTATTCATCTTTCACCATATGCCAAGGGATCTGGAGCATTTGGTCTTGGAACACTTGCAGCCTGTACAGGTCTGGGGAGTTGTTTGTGAACGGGGCTGGCCCATTTGTCCTTCCTCAGCAGGATATGACTGACTGGCAGCCTGTACAGGTCTTGGCAATTATATCTCAGTGCAGGTCTCCTCTAGCAGAGCTTTCTGTGAAGATGTGGAACATCACAGCCTTAGGTGTTTGCCCCCATAATGGTCTGTATGTTGAGGTCTTTCAGAAATGGCTTCCTGCATGCAGAGTATCATCCAGTTTCATCTGGAAGCTGTAAGTGTGGAGAAAAGCAAGCACAGAAAACTTAGTAATTGATTCCCCAGCTGCACACAGATTTACCACTTCCATAGGTTTTTAGATTTCATAGATTTAAATCAACTTTAGCTGACACGTCTATTGCTTTTAATTTACTATATTCATTGTAATGACTTTTTTGTGCTGCTGCTATTGTGAACTATACTAGCATCCTGCCTGTTATTGCTCTTTATTTGGCATCCAAAAAGTACACAAACTTCTGAGCTGTAAACATTCAAACACATTAACAAGAGAAAGAGACAAACAAGATTTCACTTCCACACAGAAAGGTTATATCACCAAAATTATTGAAAATTAAAGGGAATCAAACTTTTAGTTTGCTTATGCTCTCTACATTAGAAATGTTATGGTAATTTAAGCTACAAAAGTTCAGGCACCCACCTGAGCTAACTGAGGAAACTTGGCTCCCTCTGTAGTCAGTGAAGAGAAAGAGAACCATCTCCAGATAGTAATTCTAGCCCAAGAGATCAAAATTGGCATATTATTTTCCATGAAGAAATAGACATCCTCCACCATAAATCCACGTTGCAGGTTTTAAAATTTTATAATGCTTTCATGCTTCTTTCATTTACTTAGTTTCTCACTTACTAGGAAAAAAAAAAAACCTTTACAAAAATATTCACGAACCAGAGAAACTTACATGCAGAATTTTTTCTAAGCATTTTTTCTACATGTTCTAAGTCCAGGTCATGTATAAAGCTTTCTCTTTTGAAAATTTAGATTAAATATTAAAAATTCAGGAGAGCCAACACCAGTCTCTGCAATTGAGCTTTATATCTAATATCACACCCAATTAATGCAAAAGTCCCACAAAGTCAGCTCATCCATGCTATTTTATCTATATGAATGGGATTTCTGGTAACAGATTCACACACTGTTCTTCTGCTTTTTCCATCTCTTCTGCTGATTTGGCATACAAATATCAGTCTCTTTTCAGTACACACAGAAGGGATATTGAATAGTGATGAGGTTTTTTTCTGCTTTAAATGTAAAGGGCTTTGTGCCATATGAAAACCTTCTTTCCCTCTCTCTTTCTAACATGTAACATTATGCAGAAGTTAAATGACCTTTTTCTTAAGTGACAAAGGTAGCCAAAAGGTTTGAGACCCTATAAATCAAGCAAGGTTCCTTTTAAGTTGTCATCTATCTTTTGCAGTGCAAGTTAAGAAAAAAAAATATTATATTATCTTCCATGACAATTAAGATACAGCTGGTAGGACTGGAAATATGTAATAAAAAAGAGAGTGTAACACCTGCCTACCTTGCTCTGGGGCCAAACACAAGTCCTCTCAGCTTGCTGTTATGTTAGTGGGGCGTGGGAATTGCTCATCTGCTGAGTAATTGACATTGCTCTCAGAAGGCTCTTCCTTCTCTCTCTGAGATACACACACACACACTTGTAAACAAATTGATCTTTTAAACTACTAGGATTTATTTTAGAAGATAGTTTCACTACAGTATTCAACATAAAAGAAAAGCAAAAATTCCCTAGATTACTTTGGAGAATTTCAAAGTTTTAAAACCTGTAAGAATAGTGGTATTTTGAGCTTAAAATTTTTTTCAGGTTTTCAAAAAACATTAAAAAATATATACAAGCAGTATTTTTCATTAAAAAGCATCTATCCCCATTAAGGCATATTTTGTTTGCTTGTTTATTTTCTTTACGTATGAATCTGACTTTATTTCAGGATGTACCTTTCAGCAGATTACAAAACTGCATAGAATGAGCTCTGTCATTCTTGTAATAATTTTCTGTGCAGTATTACTGACTTCAGCACAGCTATTTGCTATGGTGGTTAAAATGAAAGGAGAAGGCATATCCTTCTTGCAACAGATGCTTTATCAAATACATATCTTAAATTTATTGTTTTCAGTAAATTAAATCAACTCTGCTGAATCATAAATTTTTGGCCAAGACCAGACAAATCTCCTACTTATCCTAACAGAAATTTTGCTCCCCTCTAGGATTTTTTAAATCATTATTCATGGAAAGGAACAATTGCTATAAGTAGAATGTGTTTTAATAGCTAAAGCTTTTAAAAGTCTTTCTAATAGAGTTTATAATATAAGAACAGAGTTCATTCATCTTCCAATGTATCTTAAATCTTGTTTTGTAGATTACTGCGGATTCATACATGAAAAAAACCAAGGAGGCATCAGGAACTAATATTGGTGATGAGAAGGATAAAAGCAGAAACTCAACAGCAAATACTTTGCCTGTTTGAGCAAGAGATTTGAAACTTTCCCCAGCTTGTGGGCAATATCAGATTTCTCCCTTCTTGTCCCCACCCTCCTACTGAGATCAAAAGACAATATTCCTGCCTCTTTGTATGCACTGTGCCATCTGCACAGCTCCATTTGTAGAAGCAAAGTCTGACTCACTCTCTGTTTCCTCACTTAGATCTATGATACAGTCTCTACTGCCAGGAATCTGATGTGGCAGGAGAAGTTTTCTTCTGTGTGAGCCTAACAAATTGAAACCTGCCCCCTGTGCTCAGTCCTAGCTCAAGTAGCTTCCCACAAAGTCTAATATCAAGATAACAGTCGGTGTTATGATGCAAAAAAATGAGCAATGCATGCTGATTTTTCTTTAATTGCCTCAACTGTAGCTGACAAAACTGCTGTTTATTAAATATTTGTGGCCTGATAGAGTTCTCTGTTCTCTTCCTGCACTGAGGAAAGGTAATATGTATAGGAAGCCATGTGAAATGTTCTTCAGATGGTGGCCTCTCTGTCACCACTCAGAGATGTGTTGAAACCTCAATTGACTGGAAACCTGCCTGGCCATGGTGGTCTAGAGCACATTGCTTATTTTAGTGCAGCATGACAAATCCAAGCATCCCATGGGTATTTCTAGCCCTGGTGGTAATGCTGAGAGAGGATAGATGATGCTTCTCTCAAAAAGTTATGGATCAAATCAGCTGGAGTAAAGAAATTTTAAAAGGAAGTAAAAATTGTAAATGATAACTGAGGAGTTTTATTTCCTCAGATGGACAAAAGTCACAACTTCACATTTGGAAAAGAGAATTCTCCTGTTTTTCTAGAGAAAATACCTGCAAGTAAAATTATTCAAACAAGATAGAAAAGAAAAAAACAAAAAAGATTTGAAACGTGGATAAAAAACCCAAAACCAACTAAATTAAAGAAACTCACAGCAATCTGTATAACTTAGAAGTTAGAAATATAAGAATTACAGGTGAAAAGGGATTGTTTCTAGAAGGAACATTTCTGGTAGAAATAACTCAGGAATGATTTTTTCTCTTTGGAATCAAATTATTGTAGACATATTTAAAAGTATTTTTAATAACACAGAAAAGATGAAAATGCTTGGAAGTTATTTTACTTTCATGTGGGAGTGTTCAGACAGTATTTCAGTGTTGGGAAGATCCAAATGATATCACCAGCTGTGGATGAAACACTTCAAGCAGGAAGACTGAATGTGGGCATTTTCAGTCTGCAGGTCTTGCCACCCTGCTCTTCTGGTGAATTTAGGGCATTTCTCTGTGTTTTGTAATGCCATTGGTCAGCTTTTGTTTATATGTGATACCTTCCTGATGTTTGGACTCTTTGAGGGCTTCCCATGACACCGCAGGCTCTCAGGTCAGCCATTCTCTTTGCCTCAGTGGGTTTACTGTCTTGGTAAATCTAGGCTGTTTCTGATTTCAAGTTCTGGATTTTGCCCTTTGATGCTTCCCAGATGGACGTTCAAAACCTCGAACCCCTTCTGTGCTGCATTTCTTCCTGTGATCTCTGTGTCATGCTACAGAATTTGTATCTGCTTGAATTACAGGGAACATATATCTACCTCTCAGAAAGTATGGATGTAGATGGCAGTAAGAGCAAGACTTCCAAGTCACAGAAGCAGGACCCTCTCTGAGATCTTGCAGTGGAACTCCAAGGCTGTGGAGCTGGTTGTGGAAGAACGAGGTGTGTTTGCCATCCCTGCATAGCTAAAATGGAGCTGCTCTTGACAAAGATTGAAGAACCAGGCCACAAATAGTCAGCAAATGCCTCTTGCCAACAACAGCAACAGCTCTGGGCAGGTCTGGAGGTGGGCTCTAAGGAGCTGCAGTACTCACACTGTGCCCAGCCAGGGTCTGCTCTAAGTCAGCTCCTCTGAGCCAGGTTTTAAGCTCTACCAGTCCTCCCTGCTCTTCCCAGAAGCAGAGGTGTGAAAGGTTATGGAATAAGTGCATCAAGCCTCCAGATGATCTTGTGCATCCCAGTCCTGTACTAAACATACATGAATGCTGTTATGGCAGGCAGTTGCAGATAGATGCTCTTTCCCTGTGCCTCTATTGCATAGATGTTCCTTCCACTTTCACAAAGAGAAAGTCCTATGTGTCATCTGCTCTTTTGCCCCAGGCCTAGCTGAGAACCCTGGAAGAGCAGACAAAGCATCACTACTGTATGTATATATGTGTGTGTGTGTGTGTATATATATATATATATATATATATGTAGTGTTCAGCTGACATACTTTCCAGTTCTTCCTTAATCTGACATGCCCTTTTGCACACTGGGTCTGTGCTTGGTATATGCTACTGGCAAATTAAAAAGGGGAAGTTCATCACCGGGGTTGTACAAATTGTCCTCTGAATCAGCAGGAAAAATAATAAGCTGCCTCCAATTGAAGACACTGTACAAACTGTCTGAATTTTCCTGCCCCTGTTCATAAAGCTCTTAAGAATGCAGCATCTTCAGCTGTTAAGGAAAATGCCATGAGGTTTTTACAACACAGATGAGCGAAAAACCAGTCTGAGATTTGGTATTTTGGTTTACTTCTCTGCTTCAGATTAATGATTGGAGCCAGAGACACCAGAGCCACAGTGAAGCAACAGATTTCTTGGTAAGAATCTGAACCCAGGCCTGCTATGCACCACTTAATGTGAAACAGATTGCCTCTTTCCAAGGAAATGGAGATGCATTGTGCAATGGAAATCTCAAAGTGGCCTCACCTGTATGGGCTACTCTTGGGTTAGCTAAGGGAAAGAGATTAACAAGCAGCCACCTAAAATCTGTTACTGTGGCCTTCTAGAGAAATTCACCCTGCTTTACCTGTGTAGAGCTGGTGATGTCCCTGGAGCACTGCAGTAAAATCATTCATCAAGCAGCACAGCCCTGCCTGCCGTGAATCTGATGTGGCAGGTGTGCTCTGCTGCAGCACTCTCCTAAGGGGACACTGAGGTCTAAATCCTGCAGGACCCAGAGCTGGCTCCTTCCCAAGCCTCAATTTTGGAGGAGAGCTGTGATGTAGAACACCACTATCCATGAAGAGGATCACTGTTGTCCACCTCCAGCACTCGGCTCTGAGCCACCACACATACACACACTGTGGGTTTTTTTATCTTAATGACATTTTTTAATGTGCCAACAGGACTTCCGAGCCTTCAGGATGCATTAATTTTTATTTTCAAGTTCATTTCAAATGGAAAACTTAACTGTGTATTGTGCTTAAAGGAAACTTCTCCGTAAGACAACAGCTGGCTTTTTTAAATGTGCCCCATATTTTTAGCCCAGAATACCCTCCGTGAATCGCTTTTTCTTAGGTTTTGATGTTTTACCTTCGTTCAGCTCCACCACCATCAGCAGTCCTCTCTGTTTCCCCAGGGGAAGGCAGAACAGGTGACAGCCTGTTCTCCTCAAGAAACAGAACAGGAAGCCAGAGTACTAAACTCTGAAAATTTCTCTGGCTCTGTGTATTTCCTGAGAGATCTTGTAACAGAATCATACACACAAGTTATTTAGCTGGAGGTGAGCTATGAAGACAATAAAAAAAAGAAAAAGAAAAAACGCTGTGCAGGGAGTGAATGAAGATAGCATGTGATGGCTTTTGTAACAGCAGGCTATCAAATGCTACTATCTTTTAGGATACATCTAGGTGTCTATTACAATCAGAAAACAAATTTCTGTGCAGTAGGCTGATCTACTTGCTCTGAAAGAGAGCATTTGACAGCTTTTGCTCTGTGAATGGGTCTCTTGGCTTTTGGGTGGGGTCCAGGCAAAGCGGTTGCAGATCTGTCACCAGACAAGCCTACCCTTAGTCATTGTGATATGACCATAGATAGGCATTTTTGGCATTTTGTGCAAAACACATAGCTCTCTGTTAGTTTTACTGGTTGTTGTGTATGCGTGTAAATCCTTCCAAAGAGTGGCAGCTGAAAGGGTTGATTTCCTTCCCATTAAAAATAAATTGCAAAAGTTGTATTGATTTCAGTGCATGAGGATTGGACCCTTAGCCTTGAAGAGGATATTTAATATATTCCATTACTAGCGTCCTAATGGGATACAGCTATACCACGCTGCACACAGAGCTACATATGATACAGCTCCCTCAGGCTGCTTGACAATATGCTCTCCACTTCAGAGACTAGTACATAAATACAATTCACATGCTCTGTCTTTAGTCATGCCACAGTTTTGTCAACCACATCACATTTTTCTGCCTCAGGCTGCGGTGTGTTCTGTTAACACATGTCTCCGGACTCAGGTCAGAGAGTGCAGGGACAGCGTTGCATTGCTTCTGTTTTCATGGGACTTTCCTGTCTTTTCTTGTCATGCAATTAACTTGCCTCATTCCTATTTTGGCTTTATTATTATTATTATTATTGCCTACCACACAAGATCTATTTAGTGTAAATACAATGTAATTTGTAGAATTCATTCTACTGTATTTTTCAAGTAGATGTAAAAAATGCTGAAGTGTAGGAAAAAACCTCTGTAGCATATGACTATTCTGTGTAAGCAAAATCCACTCCTTTCCTCAAATTGCCAGCAAATCTTCTTTCTCAAGTCTTCTTCCAGAAGATTTTCAACCTGTGATTCCTTAGAACGGATTGAAAATTATCATACGTTGAAATCTTGATTACCCTTTGAACTCTTGAGAATTAAGAAGGGAAAAACCTTTGGCCCACTTACAAAAATATTTTTCCCAGTCATAGAGCTGGTCAATGGCTTTGCAACTTTCCATATAAAATTTCATAATAATCGAGAGGGAAGGGGAACAATCATCAATATCTCATTTGTATTTAACTAACACCAAACACCCTGCAGCTGGAGAGGCTGGGTAGAGTATCAGGTCAGGGGTTCCTTGCTGCTCCCTCTCTTCCTGGGCAAGGTTTCTCCCAGGATTTCATCGTTACTCTGGGTTTTCCTTCCCTCTCTCTCTGGACTGATTTTGCCCTAGCCTAATGTACACAGCAATGAAGCAGATGAAAGCTGACCAAAGGCACACAGAAGGCAGTTCAGCTGTAACTGCAAATCCCTCTTCCTCCATCCTTGTTGACTGACCCCACCCATTAGAAAAGCTTTTGTCTAAGAAAAGCAAAATCAACATATGACTATGTAGACACATGACTTGCTTTGTCTCCATCAGCAGCAGTAGCTGGATGAACAAAGAGACTGCTCCGCTTCCTGTATTTTCTGGATTCAAAATGGAGAATACCTTACAATAACAGTTGCTTCTTTCATCTTGGACACACTGCTTCATAGAGAAAACACAGCTAAAAAAAATCACAGTGTCTCTTTCTGTTTTTTTTTTGTTTGTTTGTTTGTTTGTTTGTTTGTTTGTTTTTTATAAAAGTTTAGGGGCTTCACTTGCTTCTAATGCGTAAGCATTCATTGCCATCATTGTAAACCTTTTAAAGCAAAAGAGTGTGAGAAATGTTAATGACAAAGGGGAGAAAGGGCTTATCTCTGAGAAGTTTCTTTCTCCGCTGGACAGCAAAACAAAATGTAAAAGGCAAATCGGCCTTCAAAACATGCAGCTGAGAGGAATTCAGGCAGTAGGCAGGCACACACAGCCACATTCTGGCTGGGCAAACGTGCAAGAGAAATATGTTAGTAAATGCTCAGGGACATTTTATCTCCTGTGGTGGGGTCAGCTTAATAGAGAGTGATTTCTGAAGTGGTGAATTTCTCCCAGAAGATTTGAGGTGTGTGTTCAGCCCCACCACTTTGTGTTTGGTGTGGGAGCCTGACTTTATTTAATCCAGTAAAAAGAAGCCGGAAGAGAGCCTAAGTTGCCCTTGGCACCAAGTGAAATATGTATTGGTCCTGTTGGCCATGGTTCTGAGCTCTTAGTGAGCAAGAAGGAGTGCAGTAAGGAGGCTGGGGAGCTGGTGGACAATGCCTTATGCAGCAAAATCCAAGCAGCTGTGAAAACGTAATACTGATTTTAGGAACAGAAATAGGGGAATCACCAGTGTTGATGATAACTTGCATATTTCTTGTAGTCAGAGTAATGAAACATTGGAACAGGCTGCCCAGAGAAGTGGTGGAGTCACTGTTCCTGGAGGGATTTTAAAGATGCGGGATCATGGCTTAGTGGCATATTTGGCAGTGCTGGGTTAATGTTTGGACTTGATGATCTTAAAGGCCTCTTCCAAAACAAATTATTGTATGATTCCATGACTTTGTGCTGCTCCTTTATGGGTATGTTATTCACAGGAAGGGAAAGGCTGGCCAACTTCAAGCAACTAGTCCTAACCCCATCCTGGGCTTCCCTTGCATGGGGAAATCTGACAGAGCTGGCACACCCGTGCCATTTACCTGAGCACTGCTGGACTGTCTTACATGGCTACAGCCCTGGTGCTGTGGCCCTGCCTTGCTCTACCACTGCATGACTGGTTTGGGCCAGGCAACTGTGAGTGTCATCTTAATTTCCTTCATTGGTGATATAACTAACAAAGGCTTTTAGTCATCTTTGCTGTTACAAATCTCTTCCCTGGTGCAGAGGGAAGATGTCTTTACATGAATACTGGACAGTGCAGTGGGTCTTGTCTCTAAGCAGTAGTATAAGTTCATTAATTCCATGCTGTCCTGATTTCTCATTCTTCACAGATAGCTCAGCATGAAGCGTAAGGCTCTCTTTCTGCTCCAGGCACTCCGTGGTCTGATTACAGCCATGCAGTGCTGCATCCCCCTCCCAGGGGACAGCTGACCGTACTGCAGTTGTTAGTTCAAACCCTGGAAGCTTTGGTTTGGGAAAAGGCACACAAAGACTTGTGAGAAACAAAGGGAAAATACCACAAAATACAGTGGAGTAAACAAGATCTGGTTTGCAGAGGCTGACCAGAGACAGCTCGGCAGAAGCACTTCCTAAAGTCACAAATTTTCTTTGCTGCCTCTGTGCCTGTTTCCTGAAGGACCTGAAGTGTTTTCATGGACTCCAGATGTAAGACAATAGGTAATACAATTAAATACCCAAACCAAAAACACGTCACAGCTACTAAATTGTATAGTTAACACCAGAAGTTAGTATTTTTACATCAAAAGTGTCATTTGGTTAGAGGACCTCAGGTACAAACCCACAGAACAGCCTCTTCTGCCAGGCAAGGCACGTATTAGGATCTTAATTATGGAGGTCTTCATGTAGACTAGGCATCAAGTGTGAGAAAGATAAAAGAAGTAATTTTGGTTTTGGCAAAATATGTTTATATCGGTATTTTTTAATGCTCATATACTGCTTGCGGAAACATCTCATTCTCAGTTTAGTCCCAGTAGTACAATATTCATAAAACCCAGGGGAAAAAAAAAGAATACCCTAGTATACCACAAAAACTAAGCAGGATGTAGCATTTTGTGTAAAACAGCAGGGTGGAGCAGGAAAAAACTTCAGTACTAATTCTGAAAAGGGAGCAGTCACCTGCTTGAGATGTCCTGATGAAACAATGGAATTTTTGCATGAACAGCTGCTCACTGGTGTAGGCACAGGTTGCTGGATTTGGCCAGTCAGTACCAACTGAGCTTTGTTAAAAATAAGGCCCAGGTATAATTTTTAATATATCCCATGAGCGCCCTTTCTTGTGATTTTATCTATGTGCAATTGAAGGGAAACTCATCTAGAAATAAAGGGACTGACGTGTCACATCATGATATTAGTGCAGCATTACATTTTGTGGCCCATGTTCAGTGCAGCCCTGGAGTGATCTGTTCCAATAATGCAGATAACAGCCAGTAGGATGATTCACCCATCAAGCAATAACAAGCAGCCATTGCATCACCTTCTGTTGTTTATTGTACCCTCAGGCTTTTCAGAATACAGTTACCTTGATAAAAAGATAAAAGAAAGGAACATAAAGCTCGGGTGAAAGAAAGATCTTATTAAACTGAATCTACTTCTTGTCTCCTCTTTCTCTGTTCTCTTTAAAGTTATTATTAATAGGGTTAGACTGCTTGATAGTGAGCAACATTTGAATGAGAACCGTTGCTGGTGGAGCAACACCTCTGAAGGCTCTTGGTGCTTTAGTGAATAGGTGAGACTCAAAGAATGCAGGATGGATTAGAGCAAAGTCCAGCCCAGGTGAGAGACAGGTACATTATGGGCCAAATGCTGAGCACTTTGTTCCATATATTTGGATTGTCCAGAGGTCAGTAAGAACCCTACCAGAATAAGAGAGCTGAGTAAAACCTGAGTGATCCTCACAGGTTTTGAAGTTATCATAATGTTTATGTCTCAACCTCCTCTCAGAGTTTATAATGAGCATTAATTAAATACACCTCAGGGCTCCCTATGTAAGAGTAAAATTCTCTTACTCCCACTAAAGAGAGGGAGGAAACCAGTCCATGCACAGGAGGGCTTGGAGTTTCTTCTGGCTCTGGGTCTTATTTCAAAGGACTTTGAGTGGTCAACTGGACATCAGGTCTAGCTGTGACCACAAAGATTTAGATGTGACGTTGATCCTGTGGCTCAATTTTCAGGAACTCTGACCTCTTCCAGCTCCCCATAGCTTCAGGCAGAGATGTTGCTTAGAGATCCACATGCCAATATTCTATTTAACTTTAAGAACATGGGGTAAAGCAGTAACCTATTTAGTAGACAGTCAATGTAAATGATGTTGAAGATAGCTAGTGTACTTAATTTATGGGAGGTAGGAACCAAGTGCAAACTTAGTAATAAATATACCTAATTTGTTAGCCTCAAAGATCACCAATATGAAGTCCTCTCAAATCACCAAAGAAATAATTCAACTAATTCAGTTAAGTAGTTAAAACAAATACATTGTTCTGAATGTGAAACAAGGTGCCAGATTTTACTCTGGGGGAGAGCACTGACAAATTCTTTGTCACAGAAATCACACTGGATGTGTCACTGTGAACCAGAGCATACAAAGAAATGATTACATAGTTTATTGCCTGTGAGCCTCATGCTGAAATACTTACAGGAACAAGCCTTGACCACTGCCATCATAGGACCATTTGTTTAGATATGGCCCACAGGCCTAGATAAAGTCTTCTGAGCAAATGATACTTCAGTTTCCTATCAGCTGTTTCACAACCAGCACCCACAAGAACCTTGACAATGGTGAAAACTTGGAGGGGAAGGAGGGACTTATTGTGCAACAACAAGATATCATGGTCCATATTCTCTTTTGCTGCTGCTGAACAGATTCCACATGTGACCATAGTCTGCTCATGGGCGTGCAAGAGGATATCTGCTCCTTCTCTGTCACGTGGTAGCACCAGCAGTGCTCTTTGTGTAAGATCACTGGTGCAGTTTAGGCCATGACCAGCAGTCATCTCAATGACAGGTGAAGAAATCTGAGAATAATGTTTGGCTCTTTTAAAGAACAAGACGGGAGAATCACCATACAACTTTTTATCTCTAGAGGAGGCTCCTCTTGGGCTGTGAGTCCTGCAATACCAGGCAAGTGTTTACACGTAGATTTCTGACACACAATCTTCCTCGGAGAATAATAACCTAAAGCAAACAATCTGCACACTATGCTCAGGTTCCCTTCGTGTAGACCATATATCTCCAATAGCATATGAGTGTACACACTTGTAAGACATTCATGCTAATTCTCATATTCATTTCTTTGTGTTATTCCTAAAAATTCACAGAATTCAATCACTCTCCCTCTTCCCTAGACTAAATCAAATTTGCAGCCCTTCTACTTTTCTGGAGTTCTCATCATTTCTCCAAGTTTTCTGTGATACACTCAAAAGCAGTGTTTGGTTTAAAATTTGTGACATTTTCACTTTAGTTTTTTATATGTAGATTATGCTGTAAAATCTCACATTCGTTTAGCTGTCTAAAGTAAAGGAAAAGTTA
The DNA here is from genome assembly GCA_013400775.1 of Chaetops frenatus. Taxonomy (NCBI): domain Eukaryota; kingdom Metazoa; phylum Chordata; class Aves; order Passeriformes; family Picathartidae; genus Chaetops; species Chaetops frenatus. The sequence continues at coordinate 6,118 of VZTR01016816.1, read as the reverse complement.
TAAACTTCCGCCCCATGTCTGAGACAAGAACTTCCTTATGGAAAAGTGACTGTCAGGAGGAAACTAGCCAGACAGTCTGAGTGATGACCTGGAGTGGGTGATGGAAGCCCCTCTGGGACAATGCTTTTTCCTGCTTCTGGAAGTCCCTCCTATTTCCACATTGGCTTCTGCATCCGGCACTTTACCAGGATTCTCTTTCACATCAAAGCATCTCTCCCCAGGCTATACATGTAGGGGCACAGCCTTAGTTTCCATGGGAAATAGTTTTATCCCAAAGGAAAGGGAAAGAAATGTTTGGTTTAAACATGCTTAACACTCCCCCTTCTGTATAAGACACTCTGTTGTTGCACTTTCTCTGGTCCCTTGGAGTATCAACATGCTCTTTACCACACATATGCTTATTTTCTCAGTTGAGGTGTTTAGAAGGGGCTGTGGGGAAATTTTGCTTTCATCCACATTGGTTAAATAAGCATCATCAGGCTGAAAGCTTGCTAAATTAATTGCACCAAATTATTTTTTGTTGGTTTCACCCTTAGGATGAGTTGGTCTACCATCTAAAAGAACCTGATGATGTAGACAACGTGGAATTTGTGTTTCTCTCCTAAAGTTATTAGAAATACAGAAGGAGCCAACATATGGGTGATAAAGCTGTTGCTTAGCTTAGTGAACAGATCCCTGAATTTCTGTGGAGGGATCCATGAATTTTCCGGGAAGAGGAAGCCAAGGACAGGTTTTTGATAAAGAGTTCAAATCAGATATGAGTTGCCTAATCTGTATTTTGATGAGAGTTTTGTGCAACTTCAGTCGGCCCACAGAAAAAAAAGAAGTCTTTGGAAATTAGACTGCTCTTGAGTTGTGTACTCCTCTTGGGTAAACAACCTACCAGCAGAAGTTGCAAGCTTCATGACAGCAGCTACGACATTTTGAAGATATTGATGTGATGAGATTTGAAGCTGATACTGATCTATAAAACAGATGGGCTTTTGAGTGCACAATCCCTTTTCTAAACTTACCGAGAAGACAATAGCTTGTTTCTGATTTTACTGTGAGTGTGGAATCACTCAAAACTACACAAGTGTTTGCTGGTAGCCATGGCTGTTACCAAGGAGGAAACACCCAATGCTTTCCATGGTCAGGATGAAACCAAGCCTGGACACTCTAACCACACATCTTCCTCCTTATTCCAAATACTTACAAAACATGTAATTTGGTAGCCCAGTTAGTCCCATTTTGAAGTCTCCTGAATTTGTTTATTTTTCAACTATTGATGCCGTTAGTTCCTCCCCTATTTCCCTCTGTTGGCATGTAATCTCTTTAGGTTGGTTGCTCATGCCTTCAGGGTTGCTGAGTTTCTTCCCATGCCAGGCTCTTTGATTTTGCCTTTATTTTGGGGCTGGTAGGTCTTTTGGTTGTTTGAAGTGCTTTGACTGCTGACTTCAATTACATTGCCTTATAAGAGGCTCTTCTACAAGTGTTGCTGACTGCAAGGCCTCTGACTGCCTCAGTAGCCATGCTGCTGGGTGGAGAAAGTGCCATGGAACACACGTAAGTGTTTTGTAAAGACAGTAGTCACTGAAGTGCACAAATCACCTCTAGGATTGTGAGATTGTGTGTTGTTTTGTTTGTTTATATATATATATGTGTGTGTGTGTGTGTGTGTATTTATTAGTACTAACAGAAACTAAAATGCTTACATCTACCATGAAAATGCTAAATCTGGACACAGATCTCTAATGTCTCACTCAGAAGTGTGGCATTTTTCTCAGCAACAGATTGTCAGCCACGGCCATGCAGGGCCCAGCAGAGTTGAGGATGTAGATGAATTGGAGACTGTCCAGAAGAAAGAAACAGGGATGATAAAAGCTTTACTAAACATCAGCGATGAGGAAATGTTAAAGAAACTGAGTTTGTTTAGTCTAGAGGAAAAAGACTATGGGGGAAAACATATGAGTTTTCCAATATGTAAACAATTGCTTTAGAGAGGACAGCCATCATTTGTTTTCCATGGCCACTGTGAGAAGGATAAAAATAAATCAACATCATTTGCAGCAAAAAAAAAAAGTTAAACTATGCTTTGGGATCTAGGACCTTTTGTCTGGATATTAAGCCCTTTCATTGGCAGATGTGAGAACAGGTTAGACCAACACCTTACAGAGAGGAGGTGGCTAAACCTTATTCTGACTCATGGGAAGGTATAGGACAAAATGATTGCAGGAGATTCTTTCCAAGACTTACAGCTTTATAAATTTATGAAGAAGGACTTTGAAGGGAAAAGATTTGAGCTGAGTAAATGTGTAGTTGCCTTTTCTAACTGGTAACTCCAGTCACCTTGGTGTCATTTCAACAGTAAGAAATTAAGTCTTCCCTATGTCAGTTTTTTTGGGAAGAGTTTTTAAAGCCATACAGCTACTCTGTTTAGCAGAAGCTCCCATTCTTTCCTCTGTGTTCATCCTCTTAACTTTCCTCTATGAGATGTAAAATATGCTTTGGTCTCCTGCTTGAAGGACTTGGAGGAATCTCATTCAGCTTCTCCCACTGGTTTGAAAGAAATCCCCAGTCTGCAAACACAACCAATCCAGTCTTTCCAGTAGGGAAAACAGTTCATGGTGCCATGGTGGGATAATACAGTTGCACATTTTAGGTATCACACCTCAGGGAAATTATTCTGGGCCCTCACTGCCACCCTGAGGAAGTACTCAATACACATTTGTCTGATGTTATGGTATCGGGCTCTTGAGGGTGCACCAACCACCATTGTGCGGTCAGATTTGCAGCCCTGTTTGCAACAACAGAAGGAGTATGGTGTTTGCTGTGCCTGCGTAACAGTGGTATTAAAATCATCTGGAGAAAGGTGCCTTCTGACCCACCCCGTTGGTAGGTCAAGGGCAAAGTGGAGGAACAGCTGAAAAAGCAGAATGTTTTAGTAAAGGTTTTAAAACCATTAGAAAACATTTATGCAGTAGAGAAGGTAAACAGGGAACCTTTAGAAAATGTCTTACTGTGTTTTTTACCTTCCAAGTATTTTTCAGGGAATGATAATTCATTTATAATTAATTGCTAATGGATTTATTATTATCAATATTGATTTCACTTGACAAGGCAAGACATAAAGTTAACAAGTGTGAGGCATTGTGTGCAAAGCATGAAATACCTCCAGCTCCATTGCTGTGCCAAGTAGGTTGATCAAGAGCCAAGATTGCAAAATGTGGCATCAGGGGACCCCTTACTGCCAGTCTGCCAGAGAGGACAAGAGTTCTGGAGGCAGAACTGCCATCAACAAAGGAGGCATACGTAGGCAGCCTTGAGCAGGCCATGGGGGAGGTAGTATGCTTCTGAGATTAAATCCTATGTGCCTTAATAGAGACAACTTCTCTCTACAGCATCTTTCAGCATTCTGTTAATTTAAAAAAAAGGAAAAAAAAAAAAAGGACTAGGATAAATTTACAAGAATAAATAAATTAAAGAGAAAGTAACTTGTGTCAAAAAATGAACTTTCATGTTCAACTTCTGCTCGAAACTAACTTCCCAGGAGCCAACTTTCTCAGGGAATAGCCTCTTATCAGATAAAGGAGGACTGAACAAGAAAGATAACTCCTTTGTTATGAAAGTCATCCCCTTCTAACAGGACCTTCTCCCCCAGCTTTTAATGCTCACTGAATTTCTTCTGATCTCTTAGCAACTTTGTATTTTCCCACCTGTCTGTCAACCTCCTCTGAGGGTATTTTCTTTCTTGAAGCTTTGCAACACAACTAAGAAAAAGCAAACAGAAATTTCTTCAATCGCTCTCATTGCTTAAAAATTCATAATCTTTTCTATAGCTGGAGGCAGAAAAGCTAATTATTTACTGTCCCAACCAGTCTTAGCACCTCCAGGGAAAATGTGCTATTGAGCCGGCTGCACTGATGCATCCGCAGCAGGCAGCTCTTATCGCTGGGGCCCCAGTGTATCACCAGTGCATCACCAGTGGGACTTCTGCAGCTTTGAACAGATCTGCTGCAGCAGGGTAGCTAAAAGGCAGAGGAGCTCAGCCACCAGGGACTGGCAAGACAGCAGTGTCTTGCTTCTCTCTCCAGTGAACCTTCCGGGCGCCTTCATATTGGCACATACAGAAAAGTGAGCTATTTAGGAAAAGATTGTAATTTTTCTTTTTTCTAAGTGCAGCCCATTCAATGGAAAAATTGAACAGGAGCACCAGTAGAATTCTGGCTGATGCAGGGAAATACCTGTCCAAAAATTATTCACTAAATGGTGGCTTTGCTTTCCTGTTTATGTGTTTGTTTGCCTTTTATGGAAAGATGCCTAGCTCTGGTTACTGCTGTGAGAGATTTGGAGGATGAGGACTTGTTCTCTACCCTACATTATGTTGCTGCCAGATTCCACTGGAAAATCTTCTATATGGGCATCCTCTTCCTCATCCTTTCAAGACAACTCTTTCCCTCTCCTTCTTATGTATCTTCCAAAGGCCTTTCACAGTCTGCCTCTAAACTGAGTCCTGATCCCACATTTGTGACTTCTTTGTAACATGTTCTGAACCAGAGAGACCTTTTTCTCAAAACCTCAAATCTCTTGAACACCCCCATCCAAATTCACAACAGACCCCTTCCTGTCCTTCTCTTGCTTTTTGTTGTCAGCTGGAGTAGACTTGCTGCATTTCTCAGTAAATACTGAGAAGGATAAACCTGAATATACAGCCTTTACTGAGGTTTCACCATAGGCTACCTCAGGCACTGTCTGCTGTTCTGCACTGGAACAAGAAGAGTAGTTAGAGAGCTACAACATGTCATAATTTACCTGGTGTCTGACAAGCTTTAATTACTATAGCTGATTAAAAAGACCTGGGAAGGGTAAGAGTGAATGATGGGGATCTAGCAGAGGTGGATGGTCAGGGATGATAGATCAGGCATGACATGATGATAGGACAGAGAGGATAACGTGGCTGTCAGCACTGGAGCTGCACATTCAGAACTAAGAGAAGCAGCTGATCTGAGACAGCAGTGATGGGAAGGGCCCTGCAAGGCAGGGAATGCATATGAGGGAGGAAGCTGGGAAATGGAGAAGAGGGCATTGCGATGGCAAACATATCTATGATTGGCAGCTACAAAAAGGTAAACTCATTCCTTTGCACATTGAATGTCCTGGAAAGGACTGTGCTATTTTTAACCCTTGGAACTGAATTATGCTATTGTGATATGCATCATAAATCAGCCAAGCATATGTATAGTCCTAGCCATGTACCCAAGACAGCCTAACTTCTGCCAGAGGTGCTTGTGGATTCAAGCAAAAGGCAGAGTCTTCATTATGGTATTTAGTCCAGACTTCAGTACATCCAAGGGGCTGCTCAGAACTTTGCTCTGCTGTTGTTCCACTATGGCCTTTCCCACCCTGGCTGTGCCCCAGCTCCTAGATGTCCCAGCTCCCCCTTCAGTCAGGCTTTGGCTTCCTTTCCCAGCCCCATCTCAACACTTGCTCTCCCTGCCCTGAGCGCAGCAGTCACTCTGTCAAGGCCAAAGGCTTGTGAGGAGCAGTGCCACCTCCTCTCAGCACCCAGCTGGGGTACCTGGCTTGCACAGCTCGGGCTGGTTGGCTGAAGCCAACACAGTCCACCAGTTGTAAGGAAAACCTCTGGGTAGTTAAGTCTGCTACTGTTTCTGGCAGAATAATTACACTGACACGTGCACGGGAAGTTTCTACCTTTTCATGTGTTTTCAATGAGAGAATTCAGCATTGTTTCCCAGGGTTAATATGAGCTAACAGACTGCAGACATGGAGCAATGACAAGATTTTTCCCTTGTGAAGGCACAGTACTAGTGACTTTCCCGTTCAAGGAAAGCCCTATTCCCTTCTTCCCATGCTTTCACTCTCCCACCCACCCAGCACAACTTGATGTAGCATTGATTGAGTAAATTGTACAGAAGGATGCGAACATCTGGGTGTTGGCAGTGTCTCCCAGATGACCAACACTCTTGCTTCTTTCTTTTTCAAGATGAAAGGGTCAATTTTAAAGCCAGTTAAAAGAATATTAGAGAATTGATCTGAACGCAACAAAGTGAATAGGCCAAGAGTTACATTTTCATCCTCTACTGCCCTCTGTTGAGAATGGATCCATCTGCAGAAAAAA
>VZTR01016815.1:93798-122577 GCA_013400775.1 Chaetops frenatus | reverse complement strand
AAAAAAAAAAAAAAAAAAAAAACAACAACAACCAAACTTACATAGTCCTGAATGAGGAACTCCAGAGCCTGAAAAAATATTGGGTTTTTTATCCATAAAAGTTGGCTATAAATTATCTTGTCTGCAAAAATATGACGAGGCAGAAGCCAATAGGCACAGAAAGGTGCTGGGATGGTTTTTTAGGTATTTTTTACACAGAAGAGTCCAAATGGAAGTGGTTAAGATCCCCATGAAGGAACCAGGATTTGTCAAATCATCTCCTGTACCAGATTCTCCACTGGCATAAATCAGGGCAGGAGTTTTAGTCTCTACCCCTCATCCCACAGCCACTGATGAATGCTCCACCTGCACACCTTCCTTTCAATTTGGAAAAATTCCTGAGAGCAAAAGTGCATGGGAACAAATCCCTGAAGGAAAGAACTGCACAGCACTAACCCCGAGATCCCAGGAAAAAAGAAATAAATAAATTAAACATTGAATTTAGCAAAAAAAAAAGCCCTGTTTTCTTTTGCCCTGGCATGTCCTGAGAAGTGGTCACAGGATGCAAGGAATGGGAGAGGACTCTGCTCAACCCACGAGAGCAAACATTCACACTCGAGGCTGGAATGTGGCTGAACTCACCCTGTCTGTGATGGAGACGTGGCATTTTTTGGACAAGCCCGGGTTTTTGACATTTCATCTGATGTGAGTCAAGTGTCCCAACTTGTACCCAGCCTATGCCAGACAAGAGCACACAAAGAGAACCAAGCCACAGATGAAGCATCTCAAAATACCAAATAAACCCATCACAAAGCCCCCTGGGTTCCAAACATCAAAAATAAGGGTCCTGGGTTCCAAACATCAAAAATAAGGGTTGGCCATTGCTTTTTTTAACAGAAAATAAATGCAAATGAGGGCGAATGGGCTCCTCAGTACCTGGAAAGGCACTTTTAACTTGCCCACATACCTCCCTACCACATACCTTGTTATCACGAGTATCACTCACAGGGGCAGATAAATACCCGGAGCTGTTGATTCAAAGGACATTTTGTCCTCGATTTAAACACAATGGCTCCACTCAGGGTGGCACCGGGGGTGGAGAGCCTCGTTCACCGGCTGCCACTGCAGCCTCAGTGGCTCTGAAGAAATGCATAAGGCCGGCCTTGTTCGGAAGAATTTGGGGCTTTTTCCACTCCTGTGAGCACTTTGCCCAAGGGTAGGAGGGAAGGCGGGGGTGGCAGTGGTGGAAGGGAGCCCGGAGAGCGGCAGGGAAAGAGGAGAGGCACCGAACACAAATATCCCAGCACACAAAGCAACCCCTCCCTTGGTCCCTCCAGCAGCTCCCTCAGGTGCCTTCTCAGGGATGACCTTGCGGGCACGCCCGACCTCCCAGGATATATAACCTGCCCCAGGAGGAAACCACCCAGAGGCAGCCCCAGAGAGGTGATTCCGAGATGAAAGCCTCCCTGGTGCTCCTGCTGGGAGCACTCCTGTGCCTGGACTCAGGTAAGGCCCCACAAGGGATCCACCCTGCATCCCTTCCTGCACGGCTGCAGTCTGGAGGAAGGGTTTGTGATGAGGTTTGGCAGCAAGGAAAGAGATGCTGGAGCCTTGTCATCCCAAGAGGTTTCCCTTTGGATGGGTGTCAGGTGGGAAAAATGCACAGGGTCACCCTGGGGGATGGTGGGATGCTGGGGAGAGCAGCTTCCAGGAAGGACAAACCCTAAATCAGGAATTAAACAAAACCCAAGTTTTTTGAGCCAGGCCATACGGTCAAGGGGGAAGGGGAGGGGTTAAGTGGGGTGGGAGGATTCTTTTCCTTCTTCCCCGGGCTACCAAAATTGCAACATTTCTGCAAAGTTTTCCTCCAGCATTTTTTTCTGACTCTTCCTTTCAAAAGTGGAACCTGATTCCAGGTTTCCGGAATTTTAGTAGGAGAGTGAAAATGACAATGCCATGATGTGTTATTTTATAGACTGGATGGGTGGGCTTTGGACACTTTTCACTGGGGAAAAAAAATGGGTTTAAAGCAGCTTTTCCCTGTTGCCAGAGAAAAGAAGAATCAAATTTGAGCAGTTTCTCAATCAGCAGAGGATGCTTAAGGAATAAGCTGTGAAGAGCGTTGCACAGCCCTCAGACCTTTCTCTCTGCCATCTTCCATCAGAACACTCAAAATTTGACTTTTATGGCATTAAAAGTCAGATTAATGTGAGAACAGAGTGCAGCATTCAGACAAATTGGGGGTTGGCTCCTCGCCTCTGTGACTGCATCAGTCATTTACACCAGAAGGGCTTTGACAGAGAGAGACCAAGCACCTCAAATTAATTCCTTCAATCATTAATTTTCAAACAGGGCTTTTCAGTGTCCTAAAAGAGTATTTTAGGCATTAGTTGATCAAGTTGGGGAATTCGTGATGCAAGTTTGGTGGTCATGGTGCTTAAGAGGAAAAAAAAAAGTAAATATTAGTATTAACTGACACTTGCAAGGCTCCAGGGACAGCCTGGGACACAAGTAGGTGACAGGAACAGGTAATTACACCACAATCTCACCCCTCTGGGGACAATTCTTCACCAGGGCTGGATGCTTGGGAGCTGCCAGGTTTTTCCTGCCTTTGCTGGAGGCACAGAACAGCCCAGCAGGTGCTGCCAGCTCTGGTTTCCATCCCCCATGGGGTGGCATTTCCATAAGGGGTGGGAACAGGGGACGACCTGGTGGTCAGAGAGGGGTGAAAGCCTTTTGCACTTCGATTTCTAGGAGGGCATGGTGGAGAGGGAGAGACAAAAGTTGAGAACTGAGACAAGGGGAACTGGAAGAAACTTTGTAAATTCCTGCTTCATCCCTCACTCAAGGCCAGGTCAGATGGGGCTTGGAGAAACCTGGTCTAGAGGGATGTGTCCCTATGAAATGATCCTTCCAACCCAAACCCTTCCGTGATTCTCCTCAAGCCCAGCTGTCCATCTGCTCTCTTTTTGCTCCCTCACTGCACTGACTACACCCAAAATATCTTCAGCACCTGCCAAACTTGACTCCCACCTCAACCAACTCTATTATTATCCATTAAAAAAATGAAAAAAGACCCTATTTTTTTCCCAAAGCAGAGGAGATATCTTCCTTTGAGGATCCCCAGGAATGGTCCTGTTTCCCAGTGCAAGCACTTGGTCGAGTTCTCTGGAGAGCTTTGGATAGACTGAAGACACATGAGAGGTGGAGAATTGTTCCCCACCCACAGTTTAGTGTTCAGCCCTGGGGTCCCAGCAGTAGAAGGAGTTGGGGGTGCTGGAACAAGTCCAGAGGAGACCATGGAGATGCTCCAAGGGCTGCAGCCTCTCTCCTCTGGAGCTGGCAGAGCTGGAGGTGTTCACCCTGGAGAAGAGAAAACCCTGGGAAAACCTCATAGCCCCTTTCAGTGCCTAAAGAAGCTCCAGGAGAGTTGGGGATAAATTTTTAGGGGGTCCTGTTTGCATAGGATGAAGGGTAAATTTTTAAAACAAAAAGATGGTGGATTTAGGTTAACTATAATTAAGACCTTTTTTTTATAATGTCTTAATTAATTTACATAATGAGAGTGGTAAAAAAATGGATCAGGCTGCCCAGGGAAGCTGTGGCTCCACCATCCCTGAGAGTGTCCAAGACCAGGCTGGATGGGGCTTGGAGCAACCTGGTCACCTGGAAGTTGTCCCTTCCCATGGCAGAGGGGTGGATGACTTCAAGGTCCCTTCCGACCCAAACCATTCCACAATTCCCTGGCTCCTCTCCTAACTCCTCTTGGTCTCTTGCAGGTTCATCTTTGCAGTGCTACAGCTGCACATCCCAGCTCAGCAACTCCAAGTGCATGACGAAGAAGGATTGTGGCGAGAAGGACGTCTGCAAGACAGACGTGATCCGTAAGCAAAAGTGGGGATGGGCAACGTCTTGGTTGGGATGCTGGAGTCAAAAATCTTCCCAGGCTCAGGTGTCCCGTCCAGGTTCACCCACTCTGGACACACCCAGTGCTTTGGCCCAGCAAGCCTCAGTGTGCAAACGCCTTTCACCTGCACAAAATTAGGTTTATTTCTCTTTTGCAGCACCAAAATTTTATTTGCTTGCACGGGAAGTGGGGAGGGGGGATTTGTTGTTTTTTGTTTGTTTGTTTGTTTTTGGTTTGGTTTGGTTTGGTTTGGTTTTGGGCTTTTGGGGGTCTTTTTGGCGGGGGTTTGTTTGGTTTTTTTCCAATTAAAATGGGAGGGGCTGAGCCTGGCCCAACCTGGTTGTGAAGTTAGGAGGTGCTGATTTGAGGTGAAATCAATGAAAATGACAGAATTTCATCTCTCTGTCTGTCAGGAAACTTGAAAAATTAGGATTTTTTCCTCCCATTCTAGACCTGGTTTGCCCTGTCCAGATCTATGCTGACAGCTGAGTTGCTCTTAGACCTGGGGCACGAAGCCCATCAGTGGCACATTTTAGCTCCTGTCTGTCAGGCAGGGGTGTGATATCTCCAGTAGGAATAATCCTGTTTGGGAATGTGCAAATCCTTGACATTCCCATGCAGGAGAGCCAAGATGTTGTGGAACTCTTTGTTATTCACTGCACGTGGCAAAGATTTAATGCCCTGACTGGATTTTAGACCTCCTGGAGGAGAATGGATTGGATCTCCTGGAGGTCAAAATCTGCTGGCAAACAACAGTGGCCAAAAGTGGCCAAAAAAATAGTCTGTGCCTCTCAGAAACAAATCAAACAGTAGCTTTGCCACCTGAAATGGGAATAGCCGTGTTTCTGTAATTTCCCAGGTGTTGAAAGGCTCTGTGCAACAAAGATGTTTGGGATTGGGCTTCACAGGGTTGGATGGGATATTAAGGAGAAATTCCTCTCTTTGAGGGTGGTGAGGCCCAGAGCAGCTGTGGCTGCCCCATCCCTGGAATTGTCCAAGGCCAGGTTGGACGGGGCTTGGAGCAACCTGGCCTCGTGTGAGGTGCCCCTGCCCACGAGATGATGTTGAAGGTCCCCTCCAACCCAAACCATTCCCTGTGATTCCAATTCTTCTCCCAAGGAGCGAGCTCAGATGAGAACAGCATCCCGTTACTCAGCCCCGTGAGGCTTGGCCTGTCCTGAATCCTTGTAACAGCGGTCCTGCTTTCCCCCTCAGGGGTCGTGGGGCTCTTCAGCATCATCAGCAAGGGCTGTGACTCCTCATGTGACCCATCCTACCAGGACTTCAACGTGGGCAACAGGAACATCTCCTGCTGCAGCAGCGACCTCTGCAACGCCAACGCCGCGGGCAGCGTCAGGTCCAGCTATGGCATGGCCGGGGGGATAGCGGCCGGAGTGCTCTGGACCGTCCTCAGCAACAAATTGTGAGGAGCAAAGGAGCCTCCCATGACCACAGGAAGCCTTGGAGCACCCCTCTAATAACAGGAATTGTAGCCAGGAGCAGTGGGGTGTTTTGGGCACCCAGCACCCCGGGAGCTGATGGCAGCTCTTTGCCAGATGATGGCTTCTGCTTTAACCTTATTGCAAAGCACCAGATAAGGAAATGCGTGTTCGTGTTACTCGCAAAACACCTAAAATAAAGTTATTTCTCCACCAACTGTGAGTGTGTCACATGTCTATCACTCAGCCACAGCAGAGCTGCAGGTGGGTGTTGTGTGCCCGGCCAATGTCCAGCCCAGGTGACCTGAACTCCCTTTTATGACCAGAACCCACCCAGTGGGCGAGGGAAAGGCTGTGGGTGTGTCTCCCCGGAGTTCAGGACAGCCTTTGATGCTGCTTCCCATGACGTTCTCCTGGGAAAATTGGCAGCCCAGGGCTTGGGAATGCACACTCCTGGCTGGATTCCAGTCACAGGGTGGTGGGGAGTGGTGGCAGCTCCAGCTGGTGGCTGCCACCAGTGGTGTCCCCCTGGGATCAGTATTGGGGTCAGTCCAAGATATTTATTAATGGTCTGGATGAGGGGATCGAGAGCTCCCTCGGGAAGCTCACAGATGACACCAAGCTGGGTGGGATGTTGATGTGCTGGAGGGCAGGAAGGCTCTGCAGAGGGATCTGGACAGGCTGGATCTGTGTTCCAAGGCCAATGGTTTGAAATGCAACACCAGGGAGGTGCCTGAGTGCAAGGCAGACTCTTTAACATCTCTCCTATACAGTTACAGCCCCTCTCTACAGCTATAGACTCAAACTTATGTCCTGCCTTCTCCAGCTGATTTATTTTATTGATATAAACTTGGATGTTCCCACCTTGCATTGGGAGATCCTTAGGCAAAGGCAGCAGAAAAAGCACCATATGAAGAGGCCTGAGAGAAACTCTCAGGAGGGTTTTCCAAACTACACCCACCTGAAGAGGTCTGGTAAAAAACAAGGAATAAAACACAGAGCGTGAATCTGGGAGTGCCAGGGTGGGAGAACAGGATTTAAGGAGCTGTGAAGTCAGGACAACAGTGACGGGTGGAGGATTAAAAGGGGAGAGAGATCAGCCAAGAGCCCAAACTTCCCCCCCTTCCACCTTAAAACCTGTTGGAGCTGCCAAGGATGTGAAGATCCCCAGGCTGAAATAACCAGGAATCATTTCCCTGGTGGGGATGAGTCCCGTGGAGGATCCACAGCCATGGGACAAGGGTCAAAATCCCATTTGGGGTGAAGTCAGTGGGATGTCAGGAGACAATGACACCATCTGCTGTTGTGAAAGAGAAAAGTGCCTAAATCCTTGGGATGCAAGGCTAATTGTAAGGAAGCTGCTAATTGTAGGAAGCTGGGAAGGGGATTCCCCGGAGGAAATCAAGAATGAGCCACCTTGTTTATAGGAACCCAATCTGATTATTGGTGAAGGGAGGATATGGGACAAGTGGAGGGATTTATTTTGGCTTTTCCAAACCTCCTGAGTCATATCCCTGAAAAGGGGCTCGTCCAGCTTTATATTTCCCACCGTGCATGGGGGACCAACTCCATGAATTCTCCAGTGCAGGGAATCCTCTCCTTGCACTGCAAGGATCTCCCTGACACCTTAATGCTCTGTGCCCACTTTCTGAAACAATTCCCAGGCATGTCCACATGTCCACATCCAGAGGCCACTCCCATCAAGTGATTTGGCTGCAATGGTCCTTTCTGGAGACTGGGAATTTAAGAGGCCAAGGCATGGTGACACCAGAGCCATTGGACTCCTCAGGGATGTTGGGTGAAACAGAGCCTCTTCCAGCTTCTGGAGAGGTCAAACACATCCATAAAATCATGAAATGGTTTGGGTTGGAAGGGACCTTGAAGACCATCTCATTCCACTGCCCTATCATGGGCAGAGACACCTTCCACTAGACCAGGTTGCTCAGATGTCCATCCAGCCTGGCCTTGAACACTTCCAGGGATGGGAATTTTGGGAATTTGTCCCCAAAAAGAAGATAGGGGAGCATAAATGGGGGCTGTTCATCTCTAGTTTAACATGCTGGTCCCATGGCAATGCTCTCTACTTCCTTGGGCATGGAACTGGGGGTTTCTTCCCAGAGCCAAGAGGTGGCTTTCCAAAGCTTGGGTGATTAAAACCCAATGTCTAAACACTCAGAAGCTCAGGGGATTATTTCTTCTCCCAATTTCTGCTCTGAAGAAGTCCAGGATTGACCACTGTGATTCTCATCTGAATTTACCTAGAGATAAATCCTCTCTCTGGAAGTTGCACAGGCAGGACAGCACAGAGCACCTGTCCTATGTGGAGAGGAAGAGAGACTTGGGGTTGCTCAGCCTGAAGAAGAAAAGACTCTGGGAAAAGCTTTCAGTGGCTAAAGGGGCTCCAGGAGAGCTGGAGAGGGACTTTGGATAAGGGATGGAGGGACAGGACACAGGGAATGGCTTCCCACTGCCAGAGGGCAGGGATAGATGGGATATTGGGAAGGAATTCTTCCCTGAGAGAGTGGTGAGGGGCTGGAATTTCCAGAGAAGCTGTGGCTGCCCCTGGATCCCTGGAAGTGTCCAAGGTCAGGTTGGACTGGGTTTGGAGCAACTTGGGATAGTGGAAGTTGTCCCTGCCCACGGTGGGGGGATTCCAGCCCAAGATATTCTGGGATTTTATTATTGGGTGGTGAGATAGTTTAGAGAAGGTGCAGCTGGGAGAGGCCAAGGCAAAGAACTGGGCAGGAAGCCCCTGTGACTGGTGGAGCATTTGGATACATTCAGAATAGCCCCAAAGCTCACTTGCCATCCAGGTCACCCACAGAGTAGCCTCAAAAACAACCCTCTAAATTTTGGGAAGGGCACGGAGGTGGCAAACTGGGGTGGATAAATGACTCAGCCGCGGATCAGAACCTGGGCTGGGCCAGGGCAGGACCAGGAAGAGGACGGGATGTTTTCCCAAGGGCTGGGACTGCACATTGCACAGAGGTTGGTTCCTCCTCCTGGTTTAAACCCCTTACAAAACTCAACAGGACTCTGGGCCAGGTCTGCTCTGCCCTGCACCCTCTGTCACCAGCATGCTCTGTTGGTGCAGAAATCTGTGACAATTTACATTTTGGGTGCTGATAAAACATCCTGAGAGCTGCTGCAGGACACACAAGCACAACACTCATATGAAAAACAAGACTGGGTGCATTTTGCCCAAGGAAGTTGCTTCTTGAACAGTTTTATCAATTCTTCTGTTGTCCCCACACTTCTCAAAAGGCCTAAAATTGAGGACAGGGTCTTTAAAAGACTCAGGTGTCCCAGGCTGGGTTGGATGGGGCTTGGAGCAACCTGGTCTAGTAGAAGTCCCTGCCCATGAGATGGTCTTGAAGGTCCCTTCCAACTCAAACCATTCTGTCATTCTAAGGCTTCATGATTCTCTTTACTCCTGGTACAATTAACCATTATTCATCATCCCTATGGATAAGGATCCAGTATTTCCTGCAGCACATTTGAATTTATATCCGGTGCATTTACCCGCCTGAAAAATGTCACCAGGTTTCTTCTGAAATCAACCCAATTTGCAGCAGCTGATTAAAAATTGGATTAAAACCACTGGAGAAAGTCTGTGGGGCAGAGAGGCCGGATGATCTGGACTTAGGGACCAGCAGTTCCTTGCTGTGCTCCCCATTTCCTTTATGGCCCAGGGCAAGTTCCACAGCATTTCCATTCCTCTGCCTTGTACAGATGTTATCAGGCCCAACACACAGAGAGATGCTCAGATAGTGACTTAAACGGGCCAGGGGAGAGATTGAGACTAAAAATAATCTCAGCTGGGGAAGGCTGACCTGCTCCCAACGCACCCTGCGCTGCCACATTCCTGCTCTGAATCATGCATGCCTCATTGTGCAGTGAAGGAGTTTTTGGGGACAAATAGAACAGACAGAGCCCAGTTAGCTCTGCTCTGCCTCTTATTAAACCACTAAAATCGATCCAGATTCCTGCCCTTTGCAGAACATCCCTCAGTGAATTGTAGCCGCCTCTCGTGAGGACAAGCCGGGTCCATCCCGTGGAATCTTGACTAATCCCACTCCCATCCTGCCACTTGACAGCTCTGTGTGCCAGAGATCCCTTGATCCCTCATTTCTGACCTTGTCCTGAGCTCTCTGAATGCCTCTCCAAGCACCTCCTCAGGGCTCTTTGCAAAGCAGGTGCTGCTCTGACTCCTCTGATGATGTCTTGGTGCTCAGATTCTCTTGCAATCCCAACCTCCTCCCTCTGCAGCTTCTCTGATTTCTCATCCATATTATATGGGGACATCACCTTAAAAGCCATCAACTCAAGAAGAAAGCTCTTGTAATGTGCCTTTCCCAGAATTTTTAACACCAGACAGGTTCACCCCTGACACTGGAAGAACATCTACACCTGGAATACTGGAATTTAAAGGCACCTCCTCACCTCTGCCAGTGGCTCCCCACATGAACCACTTAAAGACACCACGACCCAGCCCTGGAACCTTTCCCAGCTCTGCTGGTTGCCCTCCCTGCCTGAGGTAGTGTCACCACCTCCCCTGGAACAGAGGTGACAGGCATGGGGCTGAGTCAGAAAAGGAAAACAAAACATTGCGCTCCTTCCCCTCCACTTATTTTCATTCAGATTCAATCTGGCCTTGAGGGAATCTGTGGAATGAGGACTTCACCCAGGGCAGGAGAGTGAAAGTGGAGTGATGGATTTGTTCTCCTCAGGGGTCACCACACACTGAGTTATTTGCAGGGACAAACCTGGGTGGTGCCACACACAGGTGCCAAATTGAGTTGTGATGTCTGCTTTTGGATTTACCTTTGGCAGCAGCCTTTGAACTTGCAAAAATAACAGATTTGTCTGCTCTCACAGACAAGTTCAAGAAAAAAAATATGTAATCTCTGTCTGTAACCTCCAGTATTTCTTTAATGAAGAGGGTAATCATCCTGCTTAAAATACGATTTTTTTTTGACACATTTTCAGCTGCCATAATTAAAAAGAGAGGAAGGTGTGGCCAAGATATCAAATCATTAACTGAGATGAGATAATTTGAACACACCTGACCTATTCTGTTCCTCTGCATGTGAAGTGAAAAATAGAAATTTAGAAAAATAGGGGCAGACCTGTCATCAAAATTTGGCTATTGAAATAAAATGGGAACATTTAAAAGAAAACAATTAAGAAAGCAACCCTCTTCACTCTTGCTGTTGCAGGGAGGAGGCAGGGAATGGTAATTCCTTGTCATGGATGAGGTGCTCATGTGCAGTCATTGCCTTTGGACTGGCTCCAGTTTGCCTTGTGGTAAAATGACGGAGCATTTAACAACATTCTCACACCCATGGACTATCAAAGACAGCTGTTTCCCTGCCCTTCATAATCCCAGCCAATTAATTTATCTTCTTTGATGTTTTTGCAGCAAATGTTCTGTTATCAGGTGCTCTTCAGATGCCGCAGCTCTGCCCTGCCTCTCCTCATCCTTCTGATGGGGAAAAGAAGTATTTGCCTCTGCCATGGGGATCTGTTGATTCCCAGTATCCATGGGAAGCAGGGATTCCTGTCAGAAATTCTTACAGGGTTTTCATCAGTGTCACCTGTATCCATAGCAATTGAGAATTCCCTGACATTTGGATTACCAGAAAAAGTTCAAATGTATTCACTCCTTGGGTAGCCCCCAAATTTATTGTCCCCTGGTGATGCTTTTTTTAACATTGTTGTACAAATTCTGAGGCCCATTTTGGGATAAATCAAGCCCAAGGCATCCTGAAACACATTGAACTCCCTGGAAGAATCCTGCTTAACGAGCACCAGAGGTGGGATACACCCACACACCCCCCAGAAATGCAGGGTGAATGAAGGGTGAGAAAAATATTTCCTTTGAAATCATAGAACCCAAAATACAAACAACTGAGTGCTTTTCTGACTTTCCAGGCATGGGACCAGCAAGTTCCAGGCCCAGAGCTCACAGTTCCAGGCCGGTGGAAACCTCTGGGCACTGGAGGTTCCTCATCCCTACTGTCACCAGCATGGGTTAAGGTCAAGGCTCTCCCAAACAGTTCCTGGGGGTGGCAGAGGAGTTAAAACAACACCAAGATCATTCCCAGAGGCAGTTTGGATACAATCAGTGGGGTTTGGCAGGAAAAAGAATCACAGCCCATTTTTTTAGTCGGCTTCAGTGCCAGAGATTTATCCTCAGCATCTCTGTCCCTGCCCATGGCAAGGGGGTTGGAACGAGAGGATCTTGGACATCCCTTCCAAAACAAATTATTCTCTGATCTTTGATTTTTTTAGATACTCTGCAGTATCAGTTTTAACCAACAAATAACATTTATTGCAGTTTAGATGGGCAGCAAAAGACTGAAGACTGTTTGAAGAGACTGAAGGTTTTTGTGTAAAAAAGGGACACTGAGTTGTGGGATTGCTGAGGGACGAGAAATATGAGTAATCTGATGAAGGAAACTCCTCTTCCAAATGGATTCAGGAGTTCTCAGACTGAACCATTCCCTCCCAGCCTGGATCTGTCCAAACCCTTTTCAAAGTGTTTTCAACCAGTCACTGCCTCAATCCAGGCCAAGGTCTGCAAAAACTGTTGTTGCTGTTGCCAGTCCGTGGAAAATCCTCACGTTCAGGGCTACACATCAATATCCCCCATGCTCAGCAGCAATTCTTAATATCCAGGCTGGAAATGTTTGTTTTCCTCCAAAGTTCTGTGAGTCTGTTCTAGAGAAATGTCTTGTTCCCAGCAACCTTTTTGTAAAGTGGAAAAGATGCAAAGAATGGAAGTGGAGTCTGGGATGGGTGTTTATTCCCCAGCTGTGAAACAGAAGGTAATTAATGATTAATGGGATGAAATTTAGGAAGTCCCAATGATGGATTCTGCACCTAAGATGGAGCAATGCCAGGCACGAGATAAACTGGGAAAGGAGGGACTGGAAACCAGTCCTGCAAAAGGAATCTGACAGGAGTTCCATAGGAATCATCAGAGTGTCCTGGCAGCCAAAAGGACAAACCACATCCTGGGCTGTGTCCAGAGAGATTATCCTGCTGTGTGCAGCATTGCTCTGGCTTCCCCTAAAACATCCTCTGCAATTCTGGGCCCCACAAATTAGGAATGATGGCAATGTCCTCGAATGTGGTGTCCAGGTGAGGGCAACAAAGCTGGAGAAGGGCTGGAAGGAACATCCTTTAGGGCTCTGGGTTTGCCCAGTTTGGAGAAAATGAAGCTGAGAGGGAACCTCATTGTAGGTTCCTGAGGAGGGGAAGTGGATAGGGATGTGCTGAGCTCTTCTCCCTTGGATCCAGGGACAGGACGTGCGGGAAAAGGGTCAAAGCAGCACCAGGGGAGGTATAGCCTGGACATCAAGAAGTATTTTTTTACCAAGAGGGTGGTAAAACACTGGAACGGCTTCTCGGAGAGGTGGTCATTGCCTCAGGTCCTTCAGCATTTGGATTTCAGAACATGCTTTAAATTCTGGTCAGCCCTGAATTGGTCAGGAACTCGAATTGGATGGGCATTGTAGGACCCTTCCAACTGAAAATTCTAGTCTAGTCTAGTCTAATGTAATTTCTTCTAATCCAACCTATTTAGGGCAGCTGGCTCTTTCCCTACGCAGATTTCACCACCCGTTCTGTAAAGAACCCCAAAACGCCAAGGGGTGGGGCCCAAACAGACCAGGAAGCAAAGCTACAGCACCGTGAGGCTACGCCAAGGTAAGTGCCCTGCCACCACTACCCCGGTGATTCACCACAAAATAAAAACCAGGGGACACCTTGGCATCACGGAAATGACAGGGAAACTTTTGCTGGCTCCGGGATTAAGATGTCGACATGGACAAGCCCAAATGCTCAGGCTGAAGCAGAACTCGCAGCTGCCTCTGTCCAGGTGAACAGTGGGATAAGGAGCAGGCAGCATCCCGAGGACAGCCAGGGATGGAGGAGGCAAAGAGGCAATGCAGACACTTTTGATGGTTGTTGGTGAAAGGTGAGGGTGTGCTGCTCTGCCCCACAGGATGGGGTTGTCTGTCCAAGAGGAGCCCGAGAGGAGAAGGGTCTCATCTGCTTCATCAATATCACGTTCAGAATCATGGAACGGTTTGGGTTGGAAGGGACCTGAAATATCATCCTGTTCCAACACCTCAGCCATGGGCAGGGATACCTTCCACTATCCCAAGTTGCTCCAAGCCCCGTCCAAGCTGGCCTTGGACACTGCCAGGGTTGGGGCAGCCACAGCTTCTCTGGGAAATCTGTGCCAGGGACTCGTCACCCTCACCGGAAAAACTCCTTCCCAATGTCCCATCTAACCCTGCCCCCTGGCAGTGGGAAGCCATTCTCCCTTGTCCTGTCACTCCATCCCTTGTCCAAAGTTCCTCTCCAGCTCTTTTGGAGCTCCTTCAGGTGCTGGAAGGGGCTCTAAGGTCACCACAGAGCTTCTCTTCTCCAGACTGTACAACCCAAACCCTCTGAGCCTTTCAATATGTTTAGTAGGATTTTAAGGCAAACAGATCCCACACATCACAACCAAGTGAACATTCCACTTATGTCACCCTTACTTTCCTTCTCACCTCCCTCCAACCCCATCCAGGTAGAGCTGCCATGAGGCCTGGGAGTGCTTTCAGCAGAAACAAGGTGTAAATTTTAGTCTCATCTCACTCACATGTGGAATAACTTTCAAAGCTGCCCATTTGCCCCCCAAAACCAGTGGAAACATTACCTGGGCACTTCCTCCAACATCCATTTCTACCACTCCAAATATTGGAGTTATCCAAACATGAATTGCCAGGGCACTGGCACTGCCAAAATGGCAGAGCGTGGAAGATCTGGATTCATCTGTTCCCAGAGATAAGCACTGTCCATAAACTCTTATTTTTAGCTATGGGGATATTTGCAAACCTGGAATCCCAAATGAGCCAACATCCTTGGATGACAGGACAGCTATCCAGGAGGGATAGGTGGGCACTGGGGGCTGAGGAGACTAAAGATTTCCCTGGAATGTTACTGCTGGGAAGGCCATAAAGCCTTTCCACTCAAGTCTGGTAAAAACACTGCTTATATTCAGTCCAAAGCAGCCTTTACTTCTCTGTCTCCATCCCAATTTTCCAGTCATGGACATGGATCAGTTCTCTACTCTTGAGAGCTCCCATTCTGGCACTAAACCTGGAATATTTATATGAAGAAGTGAAGGAATATTTTTCTCTAGGGCCACTATTTTTCTTATCTCAGACAGTTCTTCCCTGCTGTTGAATACATCCATATTTGGGAATCCTTTCTCCCTCTGCTAAGAAATCCCATCTCTTTTAGAATCATGGAGAGGTTTGGGGTTCCAGGGACCTTCAAGACCATTTAGTTCCAATCCCCTGCCACAGGCAGGGAGACCTGCCACTATCCCAGGTTGCTCCAAGCCCTGTCCAGCCTGGTCTTGGACACTTCCAGGGATGTGGGAGCCACATCTTCTCTGGGCAACCTATTCCACTGTTCCACCTCTCTCACGGGGAAGAATTTCCCAAATTCTAATGTAAATCCTCTTCTAGTTTAAAACCATTTCCCCTTTGTCCTATCACCATCTGCCTGTGTGGAACGCCACCCTCCCTCTTTATTAAATCCCCCCTTTTATCTTCATATTCCATCCATTCCCATTCATCTCCTCATGATCCTTTGGATGGGAATTCAGGTCCCTCAGTCACAGGTGGGAAAATGCACCCGGTGTCATGAGCGTGGCCTCGTTGTTGCCCTGCACAGTGTCCCTGCACTGTCCCTGCTGACACAGCCCCAGCCACTACACCTTTTCCATGCTCCATCAGGTGCCTGACAGAGATTCCAGCCGGGATCATCCAAGAATTCCCCGTGTTTTTCACCTCCCAGTCGTTTCCAGGCGACCTCCTGGTTTACCGTGCAACCGACGCATTACGGTGGATGATCCTGTTTAATCCATGACTTACATCCAAGCCACCTGCTCGTTTACCATGTCCTGATCCTCCCCAGAACCGCTGAGGCTTCCCAAATTTGCGCCACCTCTAAATCCTGTCCTATTTGGCATCTTTCAAGGTCTTAGCGGAAAATATTAAGCAAGAGCACTCCAAAAGTGAGGAACGGCGCTGATGACTTTCCCCAGGCTCATATCCCACTCCCAACACTTCAAATGTTTCCAGCTCCTCCACTTCCAAGCCTTGAAAAATTCTCATCCATTTTGTATTGATTTAATTTCCACCTGTGCCATCTTAATAAATATTGCCACATTATCTTGTGTTGTTACATGTTATTACTTTGCTAAACTTGTGAAAAACTGACTTTATTAGCATGAAAACAACAAAGATAATGTTGGATTTTAAGTATTCTCCTGGGGTTTTTTTATTATTTTCCTTCCTTCAAACCCTGTTTTTAATCCTGGCAAGTTGTCAACGTCAGACAGTGGCTGTTACCCCTCCTCTTTTTAATTTAGGTGTTAAATTCTGACCTCATGATTTTGCCTTGACTAATTTATAAACAATATTTGGGAGTGGACCTGGACCTGTTGTTCTGTATCTCAATTCTCCAAGAGTTCTGGGATGGAAAATATCTTGTCCTGCTTTGTCCCAGCTTGAATACATTAAATTTTTTTGTTCTACCTCAGTTGTGGTCGTTTCTTTTTCTGGAAACCTTTTCCCATGCTGTCTTTACCCCAAAATCAAAAGCATTTTATATATTGAATAAACAAGCAGTTAATTTATTATTCAGTTTTCATCTATCTCTACTTTATTTTGCCTCTCAATTTAAAGGCTAAATAATTTTACATAATATTTAAATAACTTTAAATAATTTATTTTAAATAAATGAATAAATAAAATTACATGTCTTTCTCGAGATCTAAGTCATTTTGACTCTTGCAAGTTTTTGTATGTTTCTTAACCTCCCTTATGTTGTTTTGTCTGCTGCCCCATTTTTCCTCCGTTCTTTTAGGCTTCCTGCTCATTTGTAGAATAATGTTTGAAATGATCCACCCATGTCAGGCCACAGTTATTCTCTGTCAAAACTTTTTCTGCCCTTTTCCTCCTTGTTAGGGAAAAAAAATCCAAACAGGTTTCTAAATCTTTGATTTCAGCTTTGCACTTTGCATCCACATCCTTAAACTCCCAGTTTACTCCTCCTTTTTCTGGATATCAACAAAAATATCTGGATATCAATAAATTTATCTATATATCAACCATATATCAACATTTATCTGCTTATCTGAAAATGAATCATCCCAAAACTCAGCTGGATGAGGGGACAATATTATTCCAAGTGTGTCAGACTCCTGATCCCAGAAATCAGGGTGTGCCACCTCCAAAATATCTCAGCAGGGAGGGAAAAGACAGGGGAGGAAGGAAAGACACGATTTTTCTGTGGTGTAGGAGGCCAAAAGGAGCTGAAGTCAGATTAAATCAAAACTAATTGGAAGAGCCAAACTGCTCTGGAATTATGTAGGATACCCAGAAGTAGGATAACAAATGGAGAGAGCACTGGATGTGGTCATTGAATTTGGACACGTGGATGGCTGAGGAAGGAGCTCGGCCCTGCTGGGAAGGATTGGCAAAATTCAAGGAAAGCCCAGAGTTGTAAGGGGCCCACAAGGATCATCAAGTCCAGCTCCTGGCCCTGCACAGGACACTCCAAGGATCCCAGTGTGTGCCTCAGAGTGGTTCTGTCAGGGAAAGGCAGCCCTGAGCCCCCCCTGAGCCCTGAGCTGTGTCCCCACAGCGTGGGCAGCAGGTGAGGGGAGGATTCTGCCCCTCTGCTCCACTCTGGAGAGATCCTGCTTGGAGCAGCACATCCAGCTCTGAAGCCCAACAGCAGAAGGACGTGGAGATGATGGAGAGATCCAGAGGGGGCCACAGAGGAAATCCAAGGGCTGGAGACCCTCTGCTCTGGAGCCAGGCTGGGAGAGCTGGGAATGTCCAGCCTGGAAAAAGGAAGGCTCCAGGGAGATCTCAGAGCCCCTTCCAGTGCCTAAAGAGGCTCCAGAAGAGCTGGAGATGGACTTGGGATGAGGGATGGAAGGATGGGACACAGGGAATGGCTTCCCAGTGTGAGGGAGCAGGATTAGATGGGATATTGGGAAGGAATTCTTGGCTGTGAGGGTGGTGAGGGGCTGGGATGGAATTCCCAGAGAATCTGTTGCTGTCCCACCCCTGGAAGTGTCCCAGGCCAGGCTGGAGGGGGCTTGGAGCAACCTGGGATAGTGGAAGGTGTCCCTGCCCATGCCAGGGGTTGGAATAAGACGTTTTTTAAGGTCTCTTCCAACACAAACCAGTCATGATTCCATGACAAAACACACACATTTACTAAGAAGAGTCCTCCAGGTGACCTCATCTCCACCCTTGCAGGGTTCCTTTTAAAGCCAGTGAAGGGAAGCAGGTAATCCCCAGTGCCATCCACTTTTTGATGAGGCTTTTGTCAGATGAAATTTGGATTTTTCTGAGCAACTGGAAAAAGAAACAGCTCCAATGAGTCACCCAGGAGCCACCTATGATAGAGAACAAAGGCTGTACTTAAGTCGGATGATTCCCTGTCCAGACTTTTTGTCCTGCTTCAATCTGTCTGTGACTCACGGTATCAAAGGTTATTTCTGCTGAATTTTCTGCTAATTGGTGCTCCCACAGCTTTATGCCTTGACCATACAGACCCTGATGATGGGAATTGGCTTCCTTGTCACGTTATTCCTGTTATTGTGCTGGATCCCCATGGCAACATCCACCATAGGCTGATTTTATTACTTTGCAGGGGTTACTTATTTAGATTGGCTCACCCAGATCTGTATCTGGTGACAGACTTTGCTGCCAACGTGTCAGTCACAGGCATTGCTGATGATGCTGGAGGCTGACAAAGTGATGTCAGGCACTTCTCAGTCACAGACCCGGTGACAGTCCCTGGGTTTGACAAGCAACAGGTTCGTAGGGACGACTCTGTTTCCTTTCTCTGCACAACCAAAGTTGGTAAAGAGGGAAAATCTTCCTGATAAAGGGAAGGAAGCAGCTCTGCAACTGGCCAGTCTCTGCGTGTTGCCCTTGCAGCGCAGAATGTTGGTAAGGCATCAACAGTGCCATCAGCTGATTGAAGTGTGGAGAAAGACACTGGGGATTCCAGCCAACAGCTCCCCCAGGATTATTCCCAGCATCCTTCAACCTTGGCTTTTTTAGTGTTCAAGCATTGGAAAAGGGAAGTGGTGGACTCACCATCCCTGGAAGTGTTCAAAGAACCACGTGGATCTGGCACTTGAGGACATGGTTTAATGGTGAACATGGTGGTGGTTGGATTTGGTGACCCCAGAGGTCTTTTCCGACCCCTAACAACCCCATTATTCCAAATTGTCCGAACTCCAGATGGAAAATCACATGGCCACAGGTTCCCTACATGATGGAGCATGGATTTATGGATCACAGGGGCTTTCATGTAAAGTTGGCAGCAGCTGTCACTGGGATGGAAAAAGGAATCACACGGGAACCATGGACACAAGAGGTTTTCATCTGAGGCTGGCTTTCATCCAGGCTGTGTCAATGCTGGTCTCTAAAAGGGATTAGGATCCATTCTCTGATCCTGATCACAGCTGCCACAGCTCGTGCCTGAATTCCTCATCCTTCCAGCTAGAAGGACCTTGCTGGAAACACCTTTGGTCCTCTGAGTGTGCCTGGGAATTCCCTGGAACAAATCCAGTGGGCTCAGGTCATACACTTCCTAGACAGCTCCCAAGTCCATGGTAGGACTGACACATCTTAAAGGAAGCCTGAAATGCCCGAATTGTGGATATTCATCCCTCTGGGATCCAATCCAGAATCACATCTTGGACGTTTTTGCTGTTTTCAGAAAATGCTTCAGGGTCCTTCATTCTCAGGGTGGACCAAGCACAGCAGGATCAGTGATGCCTGAAGGAATTGTTCTCAATCCTCTGGCTGGAAGAAAAGCAACCTGGCCTAGTGGAAAGTGTGCCTACCCAAGGCTGGGAGATGGGATGAGAGGGGATTTAGGGCCCCTTCCAACCCAAACCATTCCATAATTCACTGATTCCAGCCTCCAGATGACCATGTCGCTGGACTCCCCTTTTTTCTCTCAGAGCACTGGAAACAACTCTCATCTTTTTGTAAAAATCTAGCAAGTCCGGAAGGTTTCCTCCCATTCCTAGGAGCACCTGCCTTTTAGCCTCGGGATTAGTGAGTTTAAGCCAAAATTTGGGAGATGTGAGTGCAGTTCCCTTCTCTACTTAAAGAATTTCAATTTCCCACCTCACATCTTCAGACAGGGGGGTGCAAAGCAACCAAATGAAGCTCAGACACAGAAAAGAAGCTCTTTAGAGATTGAATCAGAGCTGTAAATCTGGATTTTTTTTTTATTTATACTCCCCATGGAGGAGAAACATTTAATATCAAACAGCCCCTGGAAGACAGACCCAAAGAGCTCCTCAGAGAAGGGTGCTCACACTTTCACCCTTCTCCAGCCCAACGAAACCTGAATTCCTTCCTGCCCAGTGGCAGAGTTTCATCAGGAGGGTGGAGGCCAACTACACCCCAGCAAGCCCAAGAAGGTCTTGTTGTTGACACACACCCCTGAGAGGTGGAACTTCCAGTGGATCATCAAACTGGATCATCAAACATCACTGCAGCCACGGGCACGGGCAGAGAGGTTCCCCACTACTGAGTCACCCAGGAAGATGGTGGAGCCATCCAAAAAAGTCCCCTGGCAAAAATTCTACCCCTCTGGAATCCCAGGAGCTGAACTCCAGGTGACTCAGTGCAATGATCAACAGTGCCTGTATTTTCCTGCAAGCCAGATGTCACCTGGACACTTGGGAATCTGACATCTGGAAGATGGAGCAGACTCCATCCTGCAAATCAGCTCTCAGGAAAGACATTGGTGTCACATAGTTTGATGCCATGGTTACCATGATACAACCACAGGTGTCAGACAGGGTGGGTTGGTGTTTGTATCACAGCAGATGGATCCCTTCTGTTTATTCCTGGGATTGCAGAGGAGAAGGCTCTGGGGTGACCTCATTGTGAGCTCTCGGTAGCTGAAGTGGGGATCAAAGAGAGCTGGAGAAGGATTTTGGATAAGGGCATGGAGTGTCAGGACAAGGGGGAATGGCTTCAAACTGAAAGAAGTGGGTTTTACGGGATGTGGGGAAGAAAATCTTCCCTGTGAGGGGGGTGAGGCCCTGGCACAGGTTTCCCAGAAAATCTGTGGCTGTCCCATCCCTGGAAGTCTCCAAGGCCAGGTTGAATGGGGCTTGGAGCAACCTGGAACAGTGGAAGGTGTCCCTGGCCATGGCAGAGGATTGAAATTGGATGACCTTGAAGGCCCCTTTCAACCAAAACCGTTCTGGGATTCTATGGACTGGCTCAAGAAAATGTTCAGTTCTGGGCTGGACAATGTAGGAGAGAAGGTGGTGAAACAGAGGCAGTTCAGAGACAGGCCATCAGAAGGACCAAAGCCTTGGAGAACCAATTTTCCAGAGAAGGAGCCAAAGAGCCCACCAAAGTCTACCGAAGGGATATCCCAGACAAAACACATTTCTACGGAGAAGAGGAAAATGGCAACAGTGAGAAATTAAGTTTAGTAGAGGGGAGTAACGAGAGCCACGGGCTCTAGGGACTCCATAAATCAGAGTAGAAATATTTTACACAGGGCTAATTTCACATGTGGCTGATTACCAACAACTGGAACAGCTTAGCAAAGCTTGGTGTTCACTCCTTGCCACAGAGCATCTCATAAAAATTTGGGGTTTTATCATTCAGAGAGGAATTCACAGTAAGGGATGTTAGAGTGGGTGAAGCACTTCAACTTTTTACCTGTAAACACTGAATTTCTGTCATCTGCCTTTCCTGGTATTTGTGATAAGCAGAGAGAGATTATGTCTCCCTATTTCACCTCTTAAATTAGGACAGTCTCCCAGGGACAGGCTGGGAGAGGGTTTGGATTGATCCCACTGAGAATTCCTGAAGGCTTTTGGCACAAAAACCTTCCTCTCTAACACACCACGCCTCGTTGATATTCTCAGCTCTGCAGACCTGAAGTGACATTTCAACCAAAGTCCCTTCTGGCTCCTGTCAGTCAGTGCTCAAAACCTTTCCCAGGGCTTATTCCACCCCTGACAGAGACAGAAGGGAATTTTTAGGGCCTCCTGAGTCCTGCAAGCTGTCTAAGCCTTACCTAACTGCTCTGTCAAACCACAGCTTCCACATATTTATCAGGTTTAGATCAGGTCAGGTTTCTTCCCTGCCTTTGCTTACAGAAATAATCCCTTTTCTGTTGTTGTTGTTGTTGATTAAGACCCAACCTCAATTTTCAGTCTCATTTAACTCAGGTTTGTCTTTACTCTGCCAAGCTAAAAGGAGCCCGTGTTTTCCAGTGTCATCTTTTGGGGTGAATCCTGTTGCCCCAGTCTCCCCATCATTGGTTTTTTTCCATTAGGATCCCATTTCTTTCTTGACAGTGGCAGTGGAATTCCTCCTGGGAAGCCGGGAGAGTGCTGCCACTTCCAAAATCAGCCTCCCTCCCACCTGTGATTGTTTGTGTTGGGTTTTGCATTTGTTTCTAAGGCTCCATCTCTCCATAGGCTCCTGATTATCTTTAGATCAAGGAATACCTTAAAGGTAACAGGCCTTAAAGGTCTTTCCTTGCCTCCACAATTTTACTGGAACACTCCCAAATTCTCTTTCCCTGAAGCCTGGCATGGCTGCACACTCAGCACCCCTGCAGGAGCTCTGGTGTTTTCCCGGTGTTCTGCCTTACGGAAAGATCTCCAACCTTTCCAAGCCTTTAAGACAGGGCTAAGACAGCAGTTAAGTATTTATATCCCTATTCCTTCAACCACACTGATTTATCCCAAAAATTTCTCTATCTGGAATGACTCTCAGGTGTGAGAGGATGTCGTCCATGGACATTTGCATTCCACAATCCACCCAGAAGCTTTACTGTGCCAACCCTACTGTGCTTTTCCATTGAGGCACAACCACCTGGAATGCTGAAAGCACTGGATCTTTTCCAGTTTCAAGGCTGTTAATTAGGATATTGCTCAAATGTGCCTTGAGCTGCCCAGTTCCAAGCAAGGATCTGGATGTAACCAGGTCGGGTGGCTTTCACCCAGTGGTTTTTTTCCTATATGTCCAGAAATTTATGTTTTATCCAGCTTTTATTTTAGTACCTGAACTCCGAGAGCACAGGAAGATAAAATAAAGGATTATTTTCACTCTCATAGAGAAGGATTGAGGTGCAGGCCTTTTTCTCCCTTTCCCACAGCTCTGTCAGCTTTGTGTCATCCGTGGCTGTGGAAATTTTCATTAGCAATGCTTCTCAGGTTACTGGGAACCATCCTCCATCTGGGAAGAAGGAGAGGCTGCCGGGAATGGCAGCAATATTCCCACGTGTGGTGTCATAACAAGTCCGTGACAGGCAAAGCACATAATTAAAGCACCTTCACTCACCTCATCTCCATCCCTAAAATCTCCAAGTGCTCCAGTGATTCACAAACTTTGCCTCTTTGGCTTATTCAGCTGTTTTATGGGAAATTGCACAACACTGGGGTTTTCCAATTTGGATCAGAACAAATCCAACAGAAAGTCTATCAGCTTTTCCTGTGAAATAAAAAATACCACACACTCAGTCCAAAGGGAGAAGTAAATCATTTCTCCCCAGCTCCACGCATTTGAAGTTGTGTCCCCAAATATTGGATAAGATGCAAAATAAATTAAGAATTTGAAAGGGCTGCCTTGATGTGGATAAAGTGAAATTTGCTATCAGGAAGGTGCCACAGTGGGAAAATTGACTCACTGCTCCGTGTTGGGTTTATTTCCCAGCTTCAGGATAAAACTTGGTAAATAACTGACAGCTTCCCTTCCCAAAGGAAGGCTGAGTGCCCTGCTTTGCCAGCATGACCTAGGACCTGAGACCACTTGACTCATCCCAATTCTAGAGTGGGAAGCACCATGTCCCACTGGCCTCCAAGTGGCTCCCGTGCCCAGTTAATAACTGAGGGATCCAGAAACCAGGCTTGATTTTGAACTGGATTTGGGAAAAGAGAGGCCTTTGGGCAACCCCAGTCCTGCCAGCCCATGGAATCATTTTCCCAAAGCACGTGGAAGCCCAGCCTGCTGTCACTTGCCCCTTGACAGCTTGTTGGCCATTGCAACACGTGTGACACAAGCCAGCTCTGGGCCTGTGGAGCCAGACTGGAAGGAGCAAACAAACCTTGTCACATTCCCCATCCAAGCCCTGGCATGGGGCCACACCTTGCAGTGCCAGCTGTGTTTTGCCTTTTCCATGGGACCAGCCCCAGGACATAAACATGGGGAAGAGCCGAGGTATGGCAGGAGTCTGCTCGTTGGGGTGATGTCACCTCGCCGGGGAACTCGTTCCTCTGCAAATCCCAATCCAGGCTGGAGCTGGGCTCTCCCCTGATCACCCCGAAGGAATCCGCCCACAGGATCAACAGCAGGTGGTGGAGGGTGGGAAAACATATAAAGCTCCCTGGGAGCAGCTCTCTGGACCTGTCCTGGCTGCCTGGACCTGCTCTCAGCATGAAGAAGCTCCTGGTGGGATTCCTGCTGGGCCTGGCATTCGTGGAGTTGGGTAAGAGCTCCTCATTCCCAATACACCAGGGACCCCCCTGGGGAATTCCTGGGAGGGGAGGGGAGGGGAGGGAGGTGAAAAACCTGGTAACCCCCAGGTAGGGGAAATGATGCCTTTTGTATGGAAGAAGATCAAAGGAGAGGTTGAAATGGGAAAGGGGAGATGCATTCCAGGTGGGAAGAGCTGTGATGCCTGACTGGGAGCGATGCACATCCTTTGGACACCTGTCACCCATACCCAGGGATGAGGGAACAACACAGGACCAGCCTGGGCAAGAGCTTGAAGTGTCAGCCTCTACCTAAGCTGCCACCCTGTCCCTTCAGGAATGGGATAATGGGAAATATTCATCCCGAGCTCCTGCCATCCCCAAAACCTCCCAGCTGGCTGCTGGAAAAGCTGAAAGCCAGAAGGTGAAACTTCAACACAGATAAGGCTGAGGGTATGAGAAATAACTCCAAGGACATTGGAAAGGTTTATTAAACCCCTATCTCCTTATTTCAGGAGATAGGTGGAAATGGGACATTCCCCTGGGTCTGTGATGGGTCTGGATCTTGGGCAAGCTGGCAGCAGGGTTTGGCCACCACTGTGTCCCTCCTCCATCAGAATGTGGCCAACTGCAGCTACATCCACGCCTGGAACAGCCATTCCAGGGCTGACACCAGCCCAGAGGGGTTTATCCTACAGCCCATGGGCCCCAGAGATCCCCAGGCTGCTTCCATGGCACCCTGGAAGATCTCAAAGGAAAGGCAGCCTGGGCAGGGGTCAAACATCTCCGGCTGGAGTCCTGTCTTGGATTTAATGGAATTTTAGAGAAACCACCCAAGGTCTCAAGGAATTTTATGGAGCAGAGTTATCAACCCCATTTGCTTTTTAGTTGAAAGCAGGTAGAAACAATCTTTTGGGATGATCCAGAGGGAAGCAGCTGGTCTAGGCACCCATTTTGGGGCAGAGGGATGTGTCTGTGACCATTCGTATTCCCGAGGCTGGATATAAAGAAGGTCCTGTTGGACAGTGAGGAACAGGGAATTATCAGTTCAGATCAGAACACAGAGCTGTCCCTGTTCAGTTCTCTTGTCCTGGTCCTCATGGATTTGGGCTTTCCTCTTCCCTGCAACCTTCCCACAAAACCCTTGTCCTCTAAATACCCCACCCAGAGTCAGTGCAAGATGAGGGGGTTGAGATTTTCCTCCCTTAAACCTGCATTTAACTGGGATTAATTCCCCCAAAGCACTTCCCTGGTCATCCATGAAAATTCTGAGGTTTGGAAATGGAAACCACCTCACCCCAAGGGCTGCAGGGCAGTTTCTCATGTGCCTTAAGCTAGAACTGCTCCATCCACCCATCCATCCATTCATCCATCCATCCATCATCCTACAAATCCACAGACACCCAAATGATTCACTGTTGATAATGTTAAAATATAAAACAACCTGTCATGGATCATTGGGAAGGGATCAAGTGAGGTCCTGAGCTCGGATAAACAGGGAAGGCTCCACCACAGCTGTTTACAGGGAGTACAGCCACAAGAACATTGAAATATTCCCACTAAAAGATCCTTTTTACTTCTGCAAAGAGACAAAGAAAAGTTTTTGCACTGTGCAGGCTCTACCTCACAGCTGAATTTTCCAAAGGAGCTGCTGCAAGGAGTAGATGCCTTTAAAATTCCTTCTGAAGTCAGGTGTTCAAACAAATGCCTTCAAAAATATTTATCCTTATCACAAAGCCCCAGAGGTTCCTCTCTGACAGCAGAGCGGGGAGAGAAAACCAGTGCCGGTGTGAATTTTTACCAATAGATGGCACTGGACGCTTTCAGGTTGCTTTTCAGCGGGTGCAAGGAGAGTAGGATAGAAAATCTCAAACCAGGCTGGTTTTTGTCGTCAAGCCAGATCAGCGGGACTCTGGAAAATCCACACACTCTGTGTCTGCTGGCTGTGGATGGACAGGGCTCACACTGGGGATTTTGAGAGCTGCTGTGACCCAGATTTGCATATTTAGAGATGTCCCTCCCTCGGGTGGCAGCACACTCAGCCCTCAGGATCTCTGATACAGCTCTGAAATTGAAATCAGTAACTGATTCCTGCGGAATTTCCCCTAAACAAGCAGGAAGGAGCTGTTGATGTGAGGGGTGGGATGGGGGAACGGCCGCTGTCACAGCTGGAGAATGCTGCTCTCAGCAGAAGGAGCTGGTTTTTACAACCACAGAATATCCTGGTTTGGAAGGGACCCACAAGGATTATCAAAGTCCAGCTCCTGGCCCTGCACAGGACATCCCAACCATCCCACCCTGTGCCTGAGAGCTTTGTCCAAACAGTTCCTGAACTCTTGATGCCATGACCATTCCCTGGGGAGTTGTTCCAGCCCCTGACCACCCTCTGGGGGAAGAACCTTTTCTGATATCCAACCTAAACCTGCCCTGACACAGCTTCAGGCCACTCCTTTGGATTCTGCCACTGCTCCAGAGAGAAGAGATCAGTGCTGCCCCTCCACTTCCCCTCACGAGGAAGTTTTAGATTCCAAAAAACCTCCCCTCGGCCTCCTCTTCTCCAGGCTGAGCTCTTACAGAGGATGCTCATACCAAAACTCCTCAAGGAACAAATCCCTGCTCATTTTTGGGCTGCTGAGACTCCAATGTCTCAGCCCCAATGTGCTCAGGCTCATCTCTTGCACCACCACCCTTGTCCTCCAGTGCTGGGATTTGCTTTTTGCCCCCTGGCACATCCAAACTTTGCCATTGCCTCCAGATGTGCTTAATTTTTGACACCGCTGCATTTTGGCCGGGAAGCTGCAGATCTGGGTCTGTCTCCCGTGCTGTGTCACCTCAGAG
The DNA here is from genome assembly GCA_013400775.1 of Chaetops frenatus. Classification (NCBI taxonomy): domain Eukaryota; kingdom Metazoa; phylum Chordata; class Aves; order Passeriformes; family Picathartidae; genus Chaetops; species Chaetops frenatus. The sequence goes on along the minus strand of VZTR01016815.1, from coordinate 95,852 downwards.
CCCTTCTGTCCCCTCTGCAGCCCAGTCCCTACGATGTTACACGTGCAAGGAGCCCACAGACATTTCCAAGTGCAAGACAGCCATCGTGTGTCCCCCGAAAGCCACCGTGTGCACCACGACGCTGCACTCCCAGGAGACAGGTGAGTCCCACCCTGGGGGGCCCAAGGGAGAAATCTGAGAATTCCAGGATGGGTTGGGTTGGAAGGGAGCTGAAAGATCGTTGAACTCCAAATGTCCACATTTCAGTTGATCAGGTTGCTCCAAGCCCTCTCCAACCTGGCCTTGGACATTTCCAGGGATGAGGCAGCCACAGCTTCTCTGGGCAACCTGAGAGGGCCCCTCCCCACCCTCACAGCCAAGAATTCCTTCCCAATATCCCACCTATCCCTGCCCTCTGGCAGTGGGAAACCATTCCCCCTTGTTCTGTCAATCCATTCCCTTTTCCAAACTCCCTCTCCAGCTCTCCTGGAGCCCCTTCAGGCACTGGAAGGGGCTCTGAGCTCTCCCTGGAGCCTTCCCTTCTCCAGGCTGGACATTCCCAGCTCTCTCAGCCTGGCTCCAGAGCAGAGAGGCTCCAGCCCTTGGAGCATCTCCATGGCCTCCTCTGGACCTGTTCCAACAGTTCCCTGTCTTTGTTGTGTCAGGACCCCAGAGCTGGAGGCAGCTCTGCAGGTGGGGTCTCACCTGAGCAGAGGAGAGCAGGAGAATTACCTCCCTCAGCCTGCTGGCCACACTTCCCTCTCCCCACCCCAGTCCCAGCTGGGATTATCCTTTAATATCCCTATAAAAACCCAGGTGAAATTATGCCCGTTTAAAGAGGGAAGGAGAGCAATCCATCAGATTTGGAGCCTCACAGTGAAGTATCAGGACTTACTGCATTTATTCCCTCTGTGTTTCCTCTCCTACCCTGATATCTTCATGGACCCTGGATATTTAGATGGTGCAAACATCTACAGGGATTTGTGTCCCTTGTCCAGGCTGGAATGATTTTGTGAGGAGCAGGAGGGTGAGAGAGAGCCAGCAGTGAAAACAGTTCTGAGGAGAAGCAGCCTGGATTAGAGGCACCCATGGATTAGGGACGTCCCACACCTCCTCTGTCACTGTTTCTCACTCCCAGTTCCCTTTCCCGTTTTTTTCCCCTCTCTCACCTCCTCCCCCTCTCCAATCCACCTCTCCCAGGTTATCCCTTTTTTGGCAACATCACCGTGACCAGGGACTGTGAGGAGGAATGCCTCTCCTACGACGGGATCGGGGCATCCAAGCCCAAATCCTGCTGCTACACCGACCTGTGCACGGACGACACCAAGAGCAGCAGTGGGGCGAGGAGCAGCTCTGCAGCGCTGGGGCTGGTGGCCCTGGTGGCTGGCACCGTCCTCCAATGCTCCCTGTGAGGCCACAAGTGTCCCAGCTCCAGCTGAAAGCCCACCACTCTCCCTGCCAAGCTGCCTGGTGAGCTCTCAGATGCTTTGGGAATGTCCTTCTCTGCCGACGTGCGGCTTCACCCCATGTCCAACGCTGGATTCAAGCCAAGAGTTTGGGCACCTGGACTTAAACCCCTCAAATCTCCAGTTTCCAGCTGTTTAAGCAGATGTTCCTCACCTTCAGCTGCTTCTGGTCCTCAGGACACACAGAGAATGGGTTGGGTTGGAAGGAACCTTCAAGATCATCCGGTTCGAACCCCCTGCCATTGGCAGGGACACCTTCACTAGACCAGGTTGCTCCAAGCCCCTTCCAGCCTGGCCTGGAACAATTCCAGGGATGGGGCAGCCACAGCTTCAGCTTCTCTGGGCAACCTGTGCCATGTCCTGAGTGAGAGGAGCAGATGGACCTGGGCCCAGGGACTTCCTGCCCGTCAGGGTGTTGGGGCAACTGCAGAGAGCTGGCACTTTATTCCAAGGATAAGCTAAGGAATGAGTTCAGATGGGCTCAGCTTCCATGTGGGAATGGACTGGATTTCTGGAAAGCTCAGAACATTCCCTGAACTGACAGACCAGGGTAGGTCAGACCTGCAAATCCAAATTTCCAAGTTTGGCCAGACAAACACATGCCCCCCC
>VZTR01016815.1:58976-93783 GCA_013400775.1 Chaetops frenatus | reverse complement strand
CCCCCCCAACAAGCTTCTGCCTGAGCTCAGGCTGCAGTCAGAGCTCCCAGATTTCCCTTTCCTGATATTTTAAAGACTATTCCAAGCAAATTCTTCTCTTATTCTACCCTCCCTCCATCCCTTCAGAGCAGAAACTGCAGGATAGGAAAAATAATGGTTATCCCAAACCCTCAACTCCGGGAAAAATCTGTCAAAAGTGCTGGAATCCCAGCTGGGATTTGTTTGGAACAGCTGTAGGATTGATTCTGATGCCCTGTCTGCTATAAAGGCGGCTGTAGGGGAAGCAGATATGAATGAGCCAGGTGTGCCCAACTCACAGAGATCCAGGGAATTTGCCATTCCCTCTGTTCCTATTGCCAGGGATCATCCAGGGGAGCAGGAAGCAAGGGTAGAGTGGAGCATGGATAGACCCCATGCATATCCTTGTGTCTTCATGGCACCCCTGCAACCTCCTCTGCAGCAAAGTCTACTTTTCCTCCATTTTTTTTTTTTTTTTCCTTTTTCTAATCTGTTTCCACAAGAAACCAAAGCAGGAGGGGGCTCTTTCTCCTCCTTGCACAGAGGGAATTTTTTCTCAAGGTCTGTCTCAGTACCATTTAGAAGAAAACTCTGACAATTCTGCATTCCTTGACAGAGGTCCCTGTGAGCTCAGGAGGATGATGAGCCCTTTTTCCTGGAGGTGAAACCCTCAGAGCTCCACTAAAACCCTGACAACTTCCCTGAAAACCCCCTGGCAATGCTGAGCTCTGTGGGGAGCAAATGCCATGGAGAGGATAATAATTGGAAATTACTCAAATCCCAGTATTCCACCCACCCTCACAGACACTGATGCTTCCCACTCGTCTGTTCTGTTTTTCCCTGCCTCAAAACCAGTCAGATGTGTCAGGCCAGCAGCAAAGCTCCATCCCTGCCATCCTCAGATCACATTCCTTTTTTTATCCTGGCTTCCAGCTGCCTTTCCACCTTTTCTGCAGGATCCTGGGCTCTGCTTTCCCTGTGTGGATGGAGCAGGGTCTGGATACAGAAGGACTGGGAGGGTGAGGGTTCCCTTCTTGGTGAGAATTTCATAAATAAAGTTGGATTGTCTGGTTTTCAGCCTGCAGCATCTTTCTTTTGTGCTCGATATTCCCGTGGGAGAGGAGTGTGGGGCAGCACAGGGGGCAGGGAGGGGGTTTCTGGCTGGTTTTTCAGCTGGGAGTGACCATGCTGTGCTGCAAAGATGCTCCATGTGGGGACTGTGCCCCTGTGCCACCAGTGCTGGCTGTGAGCATCCTACCCCTCCCAGCCTCCTGCCACCCAGGACTCACCTGCCAATGTGGCCACGGGTTTCTACAGGAGCCAAAACAGGCTCAAAAACAGATTTTTATCTTCAAAGCACCTCTAATACATTCTTTGATTAGGAGAGGTGATAAACCTTTCACATTCACACAGGGGTACAAAATGGCCTCTTCTGCATTACAAGTCACCTGCTCACACTGTGGCAGCCACGAGGCTGAACAGGCATCACTGGGACCACTTAAAAAAATCGAATTTGCTGTTTCTTTGGTTATTGCTGTTATTTATCCCTCCCTTTGCTCCTTAGGAGTTAAACCCAGCAAGTGCCACTGCCCCAGGAAATGCAGGAGATTCAAAGGCCTGGCCGGACTTTTGCGTCACTGGGTCGAGTGGACACAGGGAGGGAGAAGTTTAAATATAGGCTGGAGAAAATAGAACAGAGGAAAATGTGTCTCCAAAGGGCCAGAAAAAGACCTGCAACCTCTCGGCCCTGCCGGGTGAGGCTTCACAGCTGGCAGAATCCAGGGCTGGTGCTGCTCTGTGGAAGGATTTTTTTTTTGTCTGTCTGAGGCTTTGCTCTTCCCAGCACATCCAGAGATTTTTATCTCCAGATTTGAGGACATTCCTTGGCACTTTATGCTTTACCCGGCCATAAAAATTGCCTTTCCCATTGCCTTCCAGCCCTTCTGCAAATGTGGGGCAGCCTTAGAGGTGTGTGGAATTGTGGAATGGTTTGGGTGGAGAGGGAGCTTCAAGATCATCAAATTCCAACCCCTGCCACAGGCAGGGACACCTTCCACTGTCCCAGGTTGCTCCAAGCCCTGTCCAACCTTGCCTTGGACACTTCCAGGGATGGGGCAGCCACAGCTTCTCTGGGGAAGCTGTGCCAGGGCCTCACCACCCTCCCAGGGAGTAAACTTTTCCTGATCTGCATCTCCTGCTTCCAGTTACAAACCTGCAGTGCATTTTCCCACCCAGAAATTAGAGAGTAAAGAACAACAGAGGCTCATCCACGAGGACATCCCAGCTGGGACACCCTGCTGAGTCCCAGCTCCAGCCAAAAATCAGGGCTACGCATCTGCCTTGAGTAGCCTTTCCCTGTGGAGTGGGCATTCCAAAAGATAATTCCTCCTCTGGAAAGACACAACACTCAGCTTGGATTTGAAGTGAATGAGGACCCAGGTTCAATCCTGGTCTGCCCTGAGCAGGATTCCCAGAGAAGCATCACAGGAGCAGCAGGATTAATATTTAAAGGACTGGGTTTTCCAGCAGGGATCATTTCCAGTTGCTTTCCACAGCAGGACACTGGTCAGGCCATGAGTGGTGGTTGTTATCCCAGCATGGCCTGACCACAGAGGTGAAAAACACCAGGAGCTGTTTGGCTGCTTCATTTTTTAAAAATTTTACATATTTTATCATCTCTGGGAGTGAGAGATGGGAAAAAAAACCCACACAGCCCTCTTGGAACACACATTAAATGTGAAAGAAAGAGAGATGAGACAAGGGCAGAAATTATTGCAACATTCCAAAAGCAGGAAAAAGAAGGGGATATTTTTTGCAGTCAGAATATTGCATGTAAAACAGAGCTCTGATGTCATCAAACACAGAGAGGACTTGTAGTTCTTGCTAAAAATACTTATCTAGAATATAAATATACATTAGAGTGTAGCTGCGAGGCTTCTGGAGAGCTCTGCCACAGCCTTGTATTTACAGAGAGGGATTTAAATGTTTAATTCTGCACCCTCAAAGGAAAGTCACTCCATCTGAAGGAGTTATTAATTATGGAATGAGCCTGGCAGGGCTGAAGTACAGCAGCAGTGATATCATTTTCAATATCACTCCCAAATTATTTCTCATCTCAAACCTATCATGTGCACTTTTTTCCGGTCTTAAAATAGAGCCATTTTTCCATATTAGGGTTTGGAGGGCTTGGAGCATCTGCCTCTGACACGACAGCACATCCTCTCTTGGATATCTTCATTTTTCCTCCTGCTTAATTCTCACATCCCTAATTCCAGAGGAACACAGAAGCCTCTTTCCCTCTTTATTCCACACAGCCCCAGGCCTGAAAACAAAGCCTAAAAATGAGGTGAAAAGAACCTTTCAGTGTCAGCAGCAGATGTGGTGAGGGGGAAAGGAAGTCAAGCACAGCGTCATGGTTTCGGATCTTAATTTAGAAAAGTCATTTTGGGTCACTTGGATAGCAGAGAGATGCTCAGAGTGCTGTGAAAGGCTGGGGCAGATGGTTTGGGTGGGCTCCACCTCCAGCACAGACCTGGGGCTGCACTCTGCACATTCCCATCAGGTTGGAAAACACACAGGATGTGTTTTAATCCTTCTGTGCCCTGGTCTGGGTCCTGATCCCTTTTATCCCCTCAGCCTCCATGGTACAGATGGGAATTGTCACATGTTGGTGGCTCCAAGCATGGTCCAGCCAAACATTTTTAGAACTGAGTTTTAAGTTTCTGAAAATCCTCAATAAATGTGAGTGAGGATGTTGTGCCTTGGGGGGAAACAATTTTCCGCCAGTTCCTGGTTGGACCAACTGCCGAAATCCACAGGATCCAACACATTACCAGGAACTGAAAGCCAAAACATAACCAAATCCATGGATCAGAGTCCCAAAAACCTACTCCAGAATCTGAACAAAAATCCTACAGGCTGCCTTTGCCCAGCAGGTCTCTTAATGGAATCACGGAATTGTTTGGGCTGCGTGGGTCTGTAAAAATCATCAAATTCCAACCTCTCTGCCATGGGACACCTCCCACTATCCCAGGCTGCTCCAAGCCCTGTCCAACCTGACCTTGGACACTTCCAGGGATGGGGCAGCCACAGCTTCTCTGGGAAACCTGTGCCAGGGCCTCCCCACCTTCACAGCCAAGAATTTCTCCCCATTTATCCCTGCCCTCTGTCAGTGGGAAGCCATTCCCCCTTGTCCTGGCACGCCAGGCTGTGTAATACAAGCGGTGAATATCTTTTCCATGCCTTCAGGTCTTTCCTGCCCATTCCAAGGACAATTAGAGGTGTCCTCAGTCACATCAGCAGTGGCCCCTGAGTACTGGAGCACTGTCCAAGTCCTGTTTTAAGGCACAGCCCTGTCCTGGATTCATTAGCCAGGAGTATCCTACTCCTGTCCTGTTGACAGCTATAGCTGGGACTGGGACATCCATCCCTTCACATCCTTGAGACAGAAACCGTTTTCACTCGATAACCAGGGAAGGAGATGTAAAAGACTTCCTGGAAAAGCAGGTTGAGTGAAGTCAAGGTGCTGCAGTGTCGGTGCATTTGCTCCTGCAGCACCTTTGGGTTTAGAATCATGGCATCACAGAATATCCTGAGCTGGAAGGGACACACAGAGACCATCGGGTCCAGCTCCCGGCCTTGCACAGGACACCCCCAGCAATCCCACCAGAGGAGCAGAGGGAGGAGTCTGGGATGCCTGGCAGAAGCCCTGCCCCTCCTTTGAGCCCTGCTGCTCCACACATTCCTTGGCTGCTCCCGGGGTTCCCCAGGCACAAACAGGGGCTGGGGCTCAAGGCTTTGCCCCTGTGAAATCCCGGGGGTGGGTGGAATTCTGCCAGCCGAAACTGTGCCCTGGGCAGTGGCAGGATTCCAGAGGGTGGCTGGGAGCCAGCAGGGATGGGAGATGCTTGCAGAGGGATGTGCCAGTGCTCCCGGTGAGGAAAACCAGTCCAAAGTGGGATTCCTGGGAACAGGCTCACCATGCACGGATTATCAACGTGCTTTGAGGTCACTCTTCCTCACGGACCTCCTGAATCCTTTAAACGGTGTCTTCAGTCCCAGTGGAAGCTTTAACAGAACCTTTTCCACGCAAAAATCTGTTTCCTGAAACCCACAGGGCCTTCACAAACTCCTGCTGTGCAGCGAATCCAAAGCAGCAGCTCTCTGTTGTTGCCTGCTCATGCACAAAGCCACGATCAGATGAGCCATGTCCTTACAAAGCCGGGCTCAAAACAAGCCAGACATTGTTCCTAATCTTTCCTGGCTGCTGCCAATCTCCAGGGAGAGAAGCCACAGGGGGAGAGGTGTTTTTAGCATCAAGACAGCTGTCACCATGTTGGGAGATGCCACCCAAATCTGAAAGAGAAACAAACACCCAGGAGATGGTGACAGACTTTGACACACTCACAGCAGAGCAGGAAAATCATCCTGGAAAGGAAGGGAGAGTGAAGAGCAAAATATCTGACTTTTCCCCAAAAAATAAGGGGTTTTAACTAAAATGCCATCATCCACCACCCCTGGGCAGCTTGAGAACTTTGGGGAGTGCAGCTAGGAAGGGTTTTTTCCCTGCTGGTGCCCTTGGATCACAAAAGGAGGTTTCTGAAATTTTATTTTCTGCTGTGCCAGCTCTGTGCAAAGATGTCACAGCCTGGTTAAGGTTCCTCAAGCACAGAAACAGTCTTGGTATCTCAAGGGGCTGTTGCTACTCAAGGAGCATATGCAAAGGGTCCCCTGAGCTTCCAAAAGTCAACTCCCACCCTTATTTCTTCTACAATTTCATTGAAGAAAAAAACTCATCTGAAACCTGTGCATCTTTGTGGCTCTCATTCCAGATCTTCACTGCTGTGATGGTCAAAAACACATGGAGAATAAATTCCTGCTCTTCTCCTCCCTGCTCTTGGATGGTATTTCCATGGGCTTCAGCCTGTTGTGATCTGCTCGTGGAAGATCTGCACTCCAAGCACAATAATTATCATTATTTGTGTCTGTCACCTTGAGAAATCCAAGCTCTGTGCAAGATGTCATGAGTTAGGAGAACGTCACAAAAAGGGTCCTTGGAAGATCTGTTGTTTTCTGTCTCCTGGGCTGGATAAAGGAGCTGAGATTTTTTATTCAGAAAATCTCTGAGCTACAGTATTACCCTTCATAAAGGTAATTCATGAACCCTTATTCCATTGAAAAACACGGTGGAGAGTGCCACTGGTGCTCCCCTTTTTTTTTTCGGAACAAAATGCAATTCCTTGCAGGAGGCTGCTTTTGATGAGCCACGAGGTCACTGGGAAAGAAATATCGGGTGTGTGGAGTCAGGCACTCACTTTGTGCTCAGGGGACAATCACTGGGTCACACAAATGCATCTAAAACCCATAGGAAATTCTGTGTCAGGTGAGAAATGGCAGCAAAAATGGATCTTCCTGCATGGAATTTCCTTTTTTTCTGGAAATGCGTTGGAGAGGAGAGGAGAGGAGAGGAGAGGAGAGGAGAGGAGATTTCAGCTGAAAGTGACCTGCAATAACCATCTAATCCAACTGCTCAACAACTTACGGACTGATCAAATGTTAAACTTTGTTATAAAGGTAATTTTCCAAATGTTTTTTAAGCACTGACTGTTTTGGAGCACCAACCACCTCTCTGGGAGGCCTGTCCCAATGTTTGACTCCCCTCTCTGTGAAGAAATCCCTCCTGATTTCTAGTCTAAGATGAGGTGTTCAGGTCCTCCTTTTTCTTTCATCCAGGCCTTTCATTCAGTGTAATTTCTCTGCTTGCCATTATTCCATGGATATTCCCAAGACATAGAGCTCCACCATCCTCCACCCCACCAGCAGACAGCTGGGTCCCCACCCTGAACTGCTCAGGGAAGATCAGTTCAAGCTGAAAATTCCCAGGAATCTGAGCCAGAATGATGGAATCCATCCTTGATCCGCATCCCAACCTCTAAACTGTGGGGCCAGCAGTGTTTGGATTAGGAGCCCTGGGGAGTGGCTGGTTTTTTTTGGGAAGGCCAGGACAGCAGGAGCACATGTGGATGGATGGATGGATGGATGGATGGATGGATGGATGGATGGATGGATGGATGGATGGATGGATGGATGGATGGATTGATAGATGGGTGGATGGATGGATGGATGGATGGATGGATGGATGGATGGATGGATGGATGGATGGATGGATGGATGGATGGATGGATGGATGGATGGATGGATGGATGGAGCTGTGTTCTTGTTTCTCCCTCGTTGCTCAATAACCTCATTTATTTTGGCAGCCTCTTGCCAGCCCTGGAGGCCAAGGAAGAGTTAATGGATTTTATGGAACCCTGTAATCATCTAAACTCTGGAACAACATGTGACAGCATTGTTGGTTCATTAAGGATTAGGTGCACCTGAGCTTAATGAGGCTTTTAGGAGTTTGCAGGTACCGACTACAGGCCCCCAGATGTTTGCAGCTGGATTGGCTCCAAGAACCCAGTGCTTTGTTTTTGGGGACAAGGAGTGACAAAGTCACCTCCTCCCGGCATCCAGGTAGAAATAACCCCAGAAGATGTCCCTGCCATGTCCTGGATGCACCCAATCCCAAGGGAATGAGTATCCATGGGGATGGGTGGCAGCAGCTTCCTCTCTGCAGCCCCAGCAGGTCCAGCCCAGAGTGGGATCATCTTTTTCCTGATCACAGGAGCAGAAATGAGGCTGAACCATTCCTGTTCCTCATTTCCTCTTCTCATTGATTGTCTCCTGGAAAATCCAAGTTCCACCCCTGGGCTGTATCCTGCCATCCTGCAGGTCTGGAAAGAGGCACAGAATTAATCACCACTGGACTAAACAGCTTTTTAAGGAGAGCAGGCCCATGACACACCTGAGCTGTTGAAATTCAGCACTGTTATTTCCAATGTTGTTTTTTTAATTCCTGACGAGGTTTTATCCTTCTCTATTTTTGGGATCCAGTTGTAGGTTTTCCTTATAAATAGCTGCATATTCTAATTCTGGCTGATAACTGGGACAAGGATGCATTGGGCATCCAAACCTTGATTTTGGGGTTGGAAAATGCAACATTTCCAGCCAAGCTTTCTGTAAGATTCTTCTCCCAGGAAAACTTTGCACCTGGAAAGGGTCCTGCACCCCCTGGATACAATCAAATGGGAACACTGGGAAGGATTCATTGCCAAGTTAACAAATTACTGGAAGAAGGCATTGAAGTTCTACAGCAACTTTTCATCTGAGGCGCTCAGAGCCTCAATTTAGACAGAGAAGCTTCAGCATCAAAGCTGGCTGGTAAATATTCCTCTCATTTGAGAGTCAAGGAAGCCATGCCATAAACCTGGGAACCACCATCCATGACACTGAACCAAAGCCCTTTGCAGAAGTTCAGAAAATAAAAAAATCCTGTGTGGTTTGTGAAGAGATCAAAATAATTAATCACTCTGAAAAATCAGGTTGTAAACGTGTCCCAGCAAAGAGAAACAGTTCTGTTTGAAAGAGGGAGTAGATTTAGATTGGATTTTAGGAGGGATCACTTCCCTGTGAGGGTGATGAAGCACTGGCACCTCATGTGTAATTCCAGATCGGGGTCCATACTGGGAGGTAACTTCTTTTATTCCTGCTTTACCCCAAAACACCTCTCATTAGACCTCAGTTGCTGTCACATCCAGCTGGATATCTTTCCAAACGTCAGAAAGTTTCCATTCTCCCTTGGATCCCCGTGCTGCATCCAAAGTCCTTCGCAGCTTGTTTGCAAAGAGATTGGTGGGGTTGCCATAGGGAGCAGTGATTTGCAAATCCAAAACCACGGCCTGGCGGCACAGCCCTGCCCTTGGGGGCCTGAGTCACATCAACACAGCCTTGAAGTCAAAGCTAATCTCTTTATATAACCACGGGAACTCTCCTCGGAGTGGAGGAAGCCATCCAGGTTTGTTTTTAAAATCAGTTTTGAGAAGAACTTCCTGGATTTCGCGAGAGCACATTTCTGCTTCCTGGGCACAGGCGCAGCTCTGCTTGCAAGCTGGGGTGCTCACTCTGGGTACAACTGTCCAGGCTTTCTTTTTTTTTTTTCCAGGAAAGTAAAGTGGCACTGCATGGACAGGTTGGGAGAGCTGGGAGTGCTCACCTGGAGAAGAGAAGGCTCCAGGGAGACCTTAGAGCTCCTTCCAGGGCCTAAAGGGGCTCCAGGAGAGCTGGAGAGGGACTTTGGACAAGAGATGGAGGGACAGGACACAGGGAATGGTTTCCCACTGCCAGAGGGAAGGGCTAGATGGGATATTGGGAAGGAATTCTTCCCTGGAAGGGTGGCACAGGTTGCCCAGAGAAGCTGTGGCTGCCCCATCCCTGGAAGTGTCCAAGGCCAGGCTGGACAGGGCTTGGAGCAGCCTGGGGTAGTTGAAGGTGTCCCTGTCCCAGGGAATTAGGGGGATGCACTCCCAGACAGAACAACTCAAGCACTGTTGAAATTCAAACTTCCCATTTTCAGCAGCAGCAGCAAAGGGCTTTTATTATGCAGGGACATAAAAGAAAATCTCGGTGCCTCCTCCTTGGGATGTCAGTGAAGGGTTCTGCAATCCCAGCAGGAAATCACACCTGCCTTGGCCTCTTGGAACACTTCCTCCAAGGAAGAATTAGCAAACACAATAGACTGGTTCTATTCTGTGAGGATTGGAAGCACAACACAGATCTCTATTTTTCAGAGCCAGCAGTGAAATGTTCTGGCAGGGCTCTTTGCTGATTCCCAGATTCCTGAGCTATATCCTGCAGTCATCGAGCTGGATTTTACCTGGAGGGCTTCCAAGAGGGAATTCACCTGCCTTTGCCTCTGGGGATGGGGAGAAAACAAAATATATTCAGAGAAATATTGCAGGGAGTTTAGCTCTGCGTACAGCGAGGTTGTGTTTATCCAGAGTCCTGCCTGATTCCTACTGCTCCCAAGGGAATCTGTTTAGACAGCTCCAGACCCATGGGAAGGGCTCTCAGGCTGAGAGCTGAAGCAACAAACCAGAGCCAGGTTGTTTTACAAAAATTCATGCCTGAGCTCAGCTAGGAGGAAAACACAGATCACTCTATTAATTCCCATTAACAAAAAATTAGGTTGCAACTCATCCCAGCTCCGTACAAGCATCAGGAAGGTGTGGGGTGGATGGCTGCTCCAAAGCCAGTCTCCACTGACCTAGCAAAGTCCTGCCTGATTTCCTCAGACAGCTTTTGGACAAGTTACCCATCTCTCCCTGAAGTTCTCCTCGCCTTTTTTCTGGAACATGAACCCTTGTCCTCTCCCAGCATTTCAAAAAAGGTCTAGAAAAGACTGAGCCAAAGTCTTCCAAAGGTTCACCATGATAAGACAAGAGGCAAACCCACAGGATTAGGAGAGGTTGAGAGAGAAAAAAAAAAAAAAAGAGCAAAAGACTAATTCCTAGATAAATGCAGGGAAATTTCCAGGGAGAGCCTTGAACAGCAGGAGTGAGGAGGATCAGAAAAAAACAGATGGACCTAGAGGTCAACTGCATGAGGTAAAAATTAAATTTCAGAAAAAATGAACCCCCCAAAAAATCCTTCTGCGGCTTTTGGGAGGAAATAAATAATCAAAAACATTTCCAGAAGCAGGAAGTTGAGGACAGCTTCACACCAGGTAGAACAGACCTAATATATTAATTAATACATTAAGTTTTACATCAGAAAAGATACAAACCATGGAGAGGTTCAGGTTGATGTTTCATCTCACCCTGGGCTTGGAGAGAGCTCTGCTTCACCCCAGGGGGAGCGACTCCAGAGCCTCACCCACACAGATTTTCTGCCTTTCAGACCAGATCTCCCCCCACAGCCCTGATCCCTGCGAGGGAACAGCCGGAATGCAGGAGATGTGCTGCCAAACTGGCCAGAGATCAAAGGGGTGAAGCATCCGTGGCCAATGAAGGGAGGGGAGGATCAGCTCCGGATCAGCTCCTCCGCACGCGGCTCCTCAAAGCCGTGACGGCAGCGGAGCCGCTCCAGTTCAGTCACGGAGAGGTGGCCCCAATCAGCCGTGTCTGAGGAGTTTTGGAGGGTGTGGACCTCAAAAAAATCTCAGTGGTTCAAATGCATTGTGAATGGGAGGGTTGGAGGGCACAGTGAACAATTTCGCCGCCTACCCTGAAAGGAATGGCAGGACAGCGTTGGGACTTCCTGGTTTTTCTCCCAGGTGGCATCTCTTGGGTCAGTCCACTTGGCTCCAGGATTTGTGGCTTTGACAGAGCTGGAGGAATCCCCACCAAGGAGCTTTCAGTTTCATGGAATCACAGAATGGTTTGGGTTTAAAGGGACATTCAAGATTATCTTGCCTCAACCCCTGCCATGGGCAGGGACATCTTCCACTATCCCAGGCTGCTCCAAGCCCCATCCAACCTGGCCTGGAAAAATTCCAGGACTCGGGCAGCCACAGCTTCTCTGGGCAACCTGTGGCAGGGCTTCATCATCCTCCCAGGGAGGGATTTCTTCCAAGAGTACGTTCCTTGTAGAATGCCTGGAAATACTGGTGTTTGTGTTCCAGTGATCCCAGTGGGTGCATCACGATTTACAGGGAGCTCGGGCTGGAAAGGCAACCTCAGAATGTTCCTAATCCAAGTTCTTGATCCCAGCTCCCAATATTGAGCTCAGCCCAATAGGTTTCTCAGGACTTCATCCACCTGCGCCATGAAAACTTCCCAAGGATGGGAAGTGCACCGCCTGTCTTGGAAACCACGTGTGCCACAGGGAAGACTTTATATCACGTTTGGAGTGATTATTCCAAATATCAGGAGCAGGGTGATAATTGGAATAGGATATTTTTGCTGGACTTTGGAAAGGGAATTATAGGAAAATGTAGAACCGGAGCAGGACAGATCAAAATGTAGGAGCCTGGAGCAACACACAAGGAATTGCAGATGGTGCTCTGGAGGATTAAAGCAAGGGGGAAAGTCATTCACACTGATCTTCAAATTCAGGGAAAACCCATTACTCAGTATTCCCAGAAAAGATATATTTGTAAAAGGGGAGTTCATGGCAGAAATGTTGATGGAAGGGCACTTCCAGTGAGGGATAATGGGAAATGTCTCATCCATCTGCTGTGTGACTGACCACAAAACCCAACTCTGCATAGACAATACCAAAAGATGGAGTTTGGCAATAGAAAAGGAAAATTAATTGTGATTGCAACCATTTTAACACAAGATTCTTTTTATTCTGCTCGAAAGGGTACAGAGAACATGAGATTTTAATCTCCCTGGATCAGATCATTGGCATGGGAAGTTCAGTCTCCTGCCTCATATTCTGGACACAGAAATGTCTCCTTAATTTTTTGGGTACAAAGAAGGAGATCTGGGAAGAACAGCAAAAAATGATGGGGTGGAGAGGATCTGCACTAAGGAGGTTGAGAAGGCTCTTCTCAAGGTTTTTTACCTTAAATATACTTCACACATTTGAGATTTTTTCTTCAAACCCAACCAGACCAGGACAGCAAAGAAATTACACGATTAATTTTGTGGGAGTTGTTGAAAGGTCACTTCAAAAATTGACCTGGGCCTTCCTGAGTTTTGCTTCTCTGTTGATTGTGGGAAAAGTGTGGATATTAAAAAAAAATAATAATAAAAAAAATTGGGACCCGTTGAGGGTTGCTCGTGAGGCATCCACACGGAAAGCTGGGCTGGTTGTGGGCTTATTTCTTCATGGAATTTTCAGGATGAACGACTCCCATCACCCCCTCACAGTCTAGTCCAGAAAAAGGCACAGAGGGAACTCGCCAGGATCCCAACTGGCACAAGGCTGGCCCTCAGACTCGCTGCACCGTCCAAGTTGCACAGGTCAGAGTAGCAGCAGGAGACAGGACGTGTCATCCCGATGCCATCCACGTCAGAGGGGACACAGGTGGAGGAGCACATCTTGGTGACAGTCGAGACTCCCGTGAAGGGATAAACTACAGCAAAGGAAAAAAAAAGCAGGAGCAGTTAGGACTGGGAGAAAGAGAGGAGAGCATCACCATTCTCTTTTGTCTTCTGATGCCCAGGAGCTGGTGTCAGAGAAGTGTTGGGTTGGAAAGGACCTTCAAGATCATCAAATTTCAACCTCTCTGCCATGGGGCACCTTCCACTATCCCAGATTGCTCCAAGCCCTGTTTAACATGGCTTTGGACACTTCCAGGGATGGGGCAGACACAGCTCTGGGAAACCTCTGCCAGGATCTCACCATCCTCACAGGGAGGAATTTTTTCCTAATATCCAATCTAAACTTACCCTCTTCAGGTTTAAAGCCATTCCCTGTTTTCCTATTGCCACATGATGTTGTAAAATACTAAAATCTTACTTCTGAGCATTAACCAGGAGCTTGAACTGAATATTCCCTCACACAAACACTGCTTCCCACAACAGCAGGAGAGCTGGAGCTCCCACTGGAGCTCTCTTCCACATTTAAGTGGAAAGCGGTCTCCACACCAGCACTGTCAAAACACTGATTCCTTATAAAAGTATGGGTAAAGAAGGAATTGTCCTTACCATCCTCCAGGGAATACATCGTGGTCTTGCACATGATGTCAGTCTCTGTGCAGTTCTCAATAGTCCAGCACTTCTCCACTGGGGTCAAATCCCTGCACGTGTAACACTGCAAGGAGCATCCTGCGAGGAGGGGAAACAGGAAGGTGGGAAACATGAGGATGGCCTCAATGTCTGTGCCCCTCCAGGCATCTCTTGGGAGGCATTTTCCAAAATAATCATGCTGAGAAGGGAAATGATGCAATGGAACATGTTTGGACCCAAGGGAATGAGAAACACAAAAGTCTGGTGGTCAAAGCACAGCCTCAGGTCAGGTTCAGACACCTTGTGATGAGTCAAACAAGACAGAGCCCCACACACAGGAGACCCTGTGACACAGAAAAGAGCTTGGGCTGGTTTATTTCTCTGTTTTCTGGATCTGTGACTCACCTTGACTTTAGTAGAGCATGAGAAAGCGAACCCAGACTCCCAAGCTCCCAGAATCACAGAACTGTGGAGGCTGGAAGGGGCCTCTGGAGCTCCACCAGTCCAATCCCTGCCCTCAAGCAGGACCAGAAAAAGCCTCTTGTCCAGAACTCTCTCCAGGTGGGGTTTTGATATCTCCAAGGATGGAGATTCTGAATCTCAGAAGAATTGGAGAGGGACTTTGGGACAAGGGATGGTGGGACAGGACACAGGGAATGGCTTCCCACTGCCAGAGGGCAGAGATGGATGGGATATTGGGATATTGGGAAGGAATTCTTCCCTGGAAGGGTGGTGAGGGGCTGGGATAGAATTCCCAGAGCAGCTGTGGCTGCCCCATCCCTGGAGGCGTTCAAGGCCAGGATGGATGGGGCTTGGAGCAACCTGGGATAGTGGAAGAGAGGTTGCAGAATGGCAGAGAGGTTGGAATCTGATGATCTTGTAGATCCCTTCCAACCCAAACCATTGCCTGATTCCATAATCTCACAGGAGAGAGCATCAAAGTCCTTCCTGAAGTCCAGCTAGAAAATATCCACAGCTCATCCCTTGTCTACCAGGTCAGTCACTTCCTCACAAAAATTTGTCAGCTTGGCCAGGTTTGTCCCCTTGGTGAAGGATCTGCACACGCACACACACACACACACAAAAATCAGACTTCGATGGGACCTGCAGCAGGGAGAATTTCCTCTGGTGCTGTCAACATTGCCAGGTCTTTCCAAAGGCTGGGAGGGAGTCCCAGACAGGAGGAATTTGTCTCCATCAAATTCACTGAGCCACGAGAACAAACTGAGCACAACCCTTCCCCTCGTGCTGAGATTCTGGGTTTGTAAGAAGAACGTGTGAGGGGTTCTCTTAAATCATGGAACATTTTGGGTTGAAAGGGACCTTAAAACCTTCCAGTTCCACTCCATGCCGTGGGCAGGGAAACTTCCACTATCCCAAGTTGCTCCAACCTGGCCTTGGACACTTGCAGTGATGGGGCAGCCACAGCTTTTCTGGGAAAACCTGTGCCAGGACCCCATCACCCTCACAGAGAGGAATTAAACCTGACAGCAGCACCAGGAATGGATTGCATGTGAGAGGTTCTGCTCTAGACAGAGACCACCGACACAAAATTTATTACTCAAGACTCCAAATCCATCCTGAGCCAGCTCCTCCTGCCTTGTCCCTCTAGTTCAGGGATGTTCCTCATCCCTGCTGAGCTGTAAAGCCTTTGAGAGCTGCAGGAGCCTCTCAGCTCCTACAACGACAGGATAACCACAGTCCAAATCTTTCAGTGCCTAAAGCCTTCTGAGATGGAGAAACTTTGGATAAAACCACTGAAGAACCCAGATTGTTGTGACACAGAGCACTCCAAGCTAAAGATATCAAATCAAAATTGTGTCTGGTGCTTCCTATCACCAAAAAAAGCCATTTTTGAGGAGTTTTTCAGGGTATTTTGCTCTGCGTGGGTTTTTCTGAGGAACACATTTGGGTCCTCCACTCTGGGTGCTCTCTTCCACCCCCCAGCAGACATCTCAAAGTGTGTGTTACAACCACACTGATGTATTTTGGTGCCATCACTCCCCAGCAGCCCCTCTTTGGTCTGGGAAACCTCTGTCACCCTGTCTGTGTGACATTCCTGCTGAAATTCCTTTAAACCCCACTGAAAAGGAGAAATGATTCAGCTCCTCCCAGCACAGCTCCAATGAGATGTCAGCAGGCTCAGGCAAACAAGGCACCCTGTGAAAATAGACACCATCCTAATTAATGAGCCAGAAAAAAACCCTTTTTTAAACAAACACAGCAATTTTCCTGCTAAAGCAAACTTTATCCTCTTGCTTTGTCCACAGTGACCTGATGCTTTGTTTGCATTAATTCCACGACTGAGAGATGTGAAATTCATCCTTAGGAGGAAGCATCGTTCTTAGTCTCACATTTCACAAGGATGGGCAAATCCAGCCCACAGGATTTGTGCTCCTCTCTGAGAAGAAAACCAAACAAGCCACCACCTGTTCCTCCACTGCAGAGTCTGCTCAGCAAGGAGGGAGGACTGAAAATGTCCTTGCACAAGAAGGAAATAAACAGAAACTAAAAAATCCTAACATAGCTCCATAGACAGGCACAGATAAAATCAGACCCGGCCGTGTCTGGATCTGAGAATATTCCAAGGAATGGTCACAGATCCTGGACTGATCCTGCTCAGGAATTACCTTGGACATCCAGGAGAACACCAACAAAGCTTGGGATCAGCAATTTTTGCCCGAGAAATCGGTGTGGTGGTAGAAACAAGGGAAAGAAAGGGTAGAGGGAGGATCACGGAATCATGGAATGGAATCACAGAATGGTGTGGGTTGGAAGGGACCTTTATGACCATGGAATTCCACCCCCTGACATGGGCAGCAACACCTTCCACGGGACCAGGCTGCTCCAAACCCTGCCCAACCCGGCCTTGGACACTTCCAGGACCACATCCACAACCTTTTGGGATAATCTGTGCTAGTGCCTCACTTTGGAGGATCTTTAAGCTCCCTCCCAACCCAAATCACTCTGTGATTCCATGATAAACATCAACTCTGCAGTATCTGGGCCACCAGCAGTGTCCCAACCCCTCATTCCCACTTCTAATGGCTAAAATTGGATAAACCACACATGTAACATTTTTGGAGAGCTCCCACAACCCCTGCATGGAACTGAGATCTGGGGCTAAATATCAAAAAAGGTACAGAAAGTTAAAAATAACGTTTAAAAAAAAAAAGAGATTGAGCACGAACATGGAAAAAGTGAGAGTGGGAATTTGCATTAAAGAAATGACACGGTTTAATCACACTCTGCCCTGTGACACTTCCTAAAGAGCCTGACCTGACAATCCCAATGACACCATCACCATCCCAAACACAAGGAAATATTCCAAAGACAGACCCAAAAACATGGAACTATTCCAAAGACAGATTTTTTTGCTGGTTTTTTCTGAAAACTGCCTGAAGTGGGAGATGTGGCTTTCAGAGGGAACAGGGCACATCCTATCCCATCACGCTGCATCTCCTGAAGAAGCCTGGATAAATCGAAGCAGGAACTCACCCAAATCCATGCAAGCGACAGCAGCCAACAGAAGAGACAGAAACACTTTCATCTTGCAGAGCCCTCGTTGTCTGGTCACTGGGTTGTCACCTCTCTTCACCAATGCCACAGCTCCTGGTGGTTTGCCATGCACCGATTCTGTCCCCAGATCCAAATCTACTGGAAAAACGAGTCTCATTGAGCTATAAATGAATTGAAGGAGCTCTAAAAGCAGGCCCCACCTCTTGCTACTCCGTCATCTCTTTTCATGGTTCTTGGAGAAGAAAATTCATTCTTGCAGGGTGGACAATGGCTGGGATTGGTTAAGCCAGGTGTTTTGTGTCCAAGCAGGATGTGGAAGGCCAGGGTTGTTAAACAATGCTGGTGTCCAGATCTTGTCTTGCAGCCTGGGGGTATTTCCTCTCCTTTTCGGAGTGGTTTCAAGAAATCCTGGGTAAAAAAGCCTTGGTGGTTGTGAACCTCAAGGAATTGAACCCCATGGATTGTTCTCCTCTGTGTTTTCACCTTCAGTGGGGTCCAGAGTCTATCAGGAGGAGGAGAATCATGGAATGGTTTGGATTGGAATGGATCATCTCATTCCAAAGCCTTTCCACAGTCACAGACACTTTCTACTAAACCATGTTGCTCCAAGGCTTGTCCAGCCTGGTCTAGAAGTGGAAATCTGACTTTCAATCCCTCACTCACTGGAAAAAGCATGGAGCACTGGATAAAAACAGGACCAGGACCCAAAAGTTTGGACCAAGGGAATATCTCAGGCTCATTATCCCAGGGAAGGATGGAATGGAGAAGCTCCTCTGCCTTGAGCCAACCCTCCCCAAGTGTGGTTGCAAGCTCTTGACTTTTTTTGCTTCCCAAAGACATTTCCCATTCCCAACCCTGCTGCCGCAGGCATCTGCTGGATTTTCCTGCACCTCAGGAGAGATCCATGCTAGGAAATCCTCCTCCAACACAGGATGAGCAAGTCTGAGTGTGGAATTGCAAAAACTGGGCAGGAAGAGCCTTCTGGTGGCTTTGGCAGGCACCCTCCCAACACAGACTTTTGCTAAGGAATGGGGAAAAGCTGAATCCAAGATGGTTTTGGAGATATTCCCACCATCTTCGTTATTCCACTATCAAAGGAACTTTATTCAGGGTTATTCACTTGAACTCTTGGAATCACAGAACCACTAAGGTTGGGAAGGATGTCAGGATCATCCCATTCAAAGTCAAACTAGCACCATCACCATTTTCTGCACTAAACCCTGTCCACAAGTGTCACACCCACAGGTTTTTTGAGCACTTCCAGGGATGTGACTCCATCACCACCCTGGAGCCTGCTCCAATGCCTGACAACCCTTCCTGTAAAGAAGCTTTTCCTGATACCCAATCTAAACTTTCCCCGGTGCAACTTGAGGCCAATTTGTCTTGTCCTGCTTTGGAATGTTAAAAAGATCTCCTAGGAATGCTGGATAAAAAACCCAGTCATTGTTTCTCCAGATCTAAAGCTCCAGAATAATGGAATGGCTTGGGTTGGAAGGGAATTTAAAGACCATCCAGCCCCAACCCCCTGCCATGGGCAAGGACACTTTCCACTCTCCCAGGTTGCTCCAAACCCTGTCCAACCTTGGACACTTCCAGGGATGGGGCAGCCACAGCTCCTCTTGAATTCCATTCCAGGGCTTCCCCAGCCTCACAGGGAAGAATTTTTTCCCTAACATCCAATCTAAAGGTGGTCTCAGCATTTCAGCAATCCAGCTGCTTTTCCAGGCACCACTTCTGGGTGACCTCCATCCTCAGGAATTCCGACGGATTGTTTTCACAGTTGCCTCTCTAATACTGTAATTATGTGGATTATGAGAGCTAAGCAGTTATTTCCAGCCCCAAAAACTACCTAGGGAAAGACATTTAGGTACATTCCAAGGCATTCCTCACGTTCAGCAGAAAATGTTATAATCCTATTAGAAGGGAAAAATCCTCCAACAGCGTTTGCTTTGTTTGTAGGGGGGAAAAAAAGAAAAAAAGAAAAAAAGAAAAGAAGAAAAAATGAAAAAAGAAAAAAAGAAAAAAAGAAGAAAAAAAGAAAGAAAAAAAAAGACAAAAAGAAAAAAATAAAGAGAAAAAAAAACCCCATGGATGGGGTGTGGCTTCTGGTTTCTGGTATTAAGTGGCCTCAAACAATGTGTGTTAAATGACTGGTTTCATCTGCACAGCTGAAATGTGATCTCCCTCGCCTTAGAATATCTTGGATGGAAGAATCTCCACCACCACCCTGCTCTAAATCCTGTTCCCTCCTTCCCTCCGGAGGGTGGTTTTGAGGGGGGGTGTCAACACACCTTGTTTATGCTTTCAGTTGATCTTATCTGAGTCCTGAAACGTTTCCTCTTCTATGCACACCCTGTGCTGCTGCTTTGCAGGGCTGGCAACTCACCAAAAAAAATAACAAGGACTAATGAGAACATTCAAATCTTGTTTTGTTGAATTCCTTTTACTATTTTGTAGGGAACCACAACCTGTTCTATTGGGGGCGCTTCCACTAATTACAGAAAAAACATTAAAAGACACAATCTGCATAAATCTTCCCCATCACAAGATGGATTTTTTAAAAAATAGACTTTTTGTAGTGTATCTGTTCAAAGGAAAAGTAATGCAGCAACTCCCCACATTTCAGATGAGTTTGTTGTCATAAATGACAGGAAAAGTTCAGCCAAATGTTTACTTCCAGCCTGGGGATCCTGTGCCAAACTCTTTTCCTGTCCTGCCTCACCAGCTGAGGCAGTCTCAGGGTGGAGGCATCTTCATCAGAACTGCCTCAGTTGCATCCAACCTGGAAATCTCCAAATCCCGAAACCTCCCAGGTTGCAAATCCTAAAATTCCCCATCCACCTCCAGGGCAGAATTTCAGAGACCAAGGACTGCAGGCACTGAGAGACTTCTTGACTAAATTATTTTGAACTCCTCATATTCATTATTCTAATCAGCTCTTGATGTATCTCCTCTGAATCTCAAGTCTCCAGAGCAGACAGATGCAGGAGCAAAAGATGGGATTGGATTTAAGGGTGGAGAGGTGCTGACACGACACTGACATGTCCTAGTGCTAAACTTTTGCTGGAAGAGGACTTAAAGATCATCCCATTCCACCCCCTGCCATGGGCAGGAACACCTCCCACTATCCCAGGCTGCTCCAGACCCCATCCAACCTGGCCTGGAACACCTCCAGGGATGGGACAGCCCCAGCTTCTCTGGGGATTCCATTCCAGGGCCTCATCGCCTTCACAAGGAAGGATTTCTTCTCAATATCCCATTTAACCTTACCCTATTCCTGTTTAAAGCCATTCCCCCTTGTCTTGTCCCTCCATCCCTTGTCCCAAGTCCCTCTCCAGCTCTCCTGGAGCCCCTTCAGTCACTGGAAGGGGCTCTGAGCTCTCCCTGGAGCCTTCTCTTCTCCAGGCTGGACATTCCCAGCTCTCCCAGCCTGGCTCCAGAGCAGAGGGGCTCCAGCCCTTGGAGCATTTCCATGGCCTCCTCTGGACTCTCTCCAGCAGCTCCACAGGTCAAGGATGAAAAGGACTCACAGAAGCAGCAAGGATGGGTTCCTCTGAGCACTGAACTGCTGCTGGGCAGATGCCAGGGATTAAATCACCAAGAATTTCACCTCTGGGACATCACGGTCCCCACCTGTCCCTCACAGAAACCAAAATCCTCCAGAGGTGAGATTCTTGCACCACAAAGAGAGGAATTAAACAGGTACCCCTGCCCTTCTCCATCTCCTCCATTGATGAGGAATGTCTTTAATAGTTAAAGAGGAACCTGGAAAAGCAAAGTACAAAACAAAGAATGCCAAGCCTGACTCTGGCCTATCCCTATGAATAAAGAGTCAGGAATCCAACCCTGCAGCTCTTTTAGAGCCATTTTCACTAAGGCACCACTCATTAGCTCATTAGTCACAGCAGCCTCCTAATTGATTTTACTACAGTTCCCTACAATGTATGGCCAGGATCCAACGTGCTTCTGCCTGGCTTAAAAACCATTACATCTGGTACATTAGCTACATTAGCTTTGGAGACACCTCATCCCTCTCCCAAGCCTCTGGAGCGTGTAAAGTTCAGGTGATTCCCATAACTGAGCTCCTGGAAGGTGCCCTCAGGGGCAGGACATGTGCTCCCCTCAGTGGGACAAGCCAGAGGCTCAAAGGACCCGGCTGAGCAGAGAGTTGTGGCTTTCACACCTGGGAGCAGGTGGGTCTGACATGGACTGGAGCTGCAGATGGAGGCAGGAAGTTTGGCAGCTCTCTCCACAAGGCTTTTCACCTTGGCACTGAACTGGGACAAGGAACCATGGGACGGTTTGGGTTGGGAGGGACCTTCAAGATCATCACATTCCAAACCCCTGCCCATGGGCAGGGACACCTCCCACTATCCCAGGTTGCTCCAAGCCCTGTCCAGCCTGGCCTTGAAGGGATGGGGCACTTGCAGATGCTCTGGGAATTCCAGCCCCTCACCACCCTTCCAGGGAAGAATTCCTTCCCAATATCCCATCCATCCCTGCCCTCTGGCAGTGGGAAGCCATTCCCTGTGTCCTGTCCCTCCATCCCTTTTCGCAAGTCCCTCTCCAGCTCTCCTGGAGCCCCTTCAGGCACTGCAAGGGGCTCTGAGCTCTCCCTGGAGCCTTCTCTTCTCCAGGCTGGACATTCCCAGCTCTCCCAGCCTGGCTCCAGAACAGAGGGGCTCCATCCCTTGGAGCACCTCCGTGGCCTCCTCTGGACCTGCTCCAGCAGCTCCACATCCTTGTGCTGAACTGGACACAGAACTCCAGGTGGGATCTAGAGGGAGTGAAGACCAAGGAGGGAATCCCACCCCTGGACCTGCTGGTCACATTCCTTTTGATGCATCCCAAGGTTCTGTTGTCTCCTGGCTCCAACAGAGACCTGAGAGAACGTGATTAACACCAGACCCAGGGCAGAGAGCTCAGACCACCCCACCAAGGGTTCCTTATCTCTGCTGCTCATCCCAGGTTCCCACCAGACCTCTGTACTCCCCTCTCTGCCCCAGCCATGTGCTGAGAGCTGCACCTGAGGCTCAGTGATGCTCTGGATGCTCCTCAGGACCAGAAGGCAGGAACGAGATGATTTATTTTCATAAGGAGTCCTGTTCCCTCCAGGTAATCATTCCCCTGCCTTTTTTTTTTTTTTTTTTCCCAACCTGTTTTTCTCCCTCTCTGAATTCCACACAGGTACCTCTTATCTCCAGGTTATTATTTAGATTAACCTCTGTGTAGCTCTTAACTCTTTCTGGGTGAGAGCTTCACATCCATCATCTCCCTGGCCAGTGGCCAGCACAGGGATCCAGTGATCCCATGGGGGAATCTTAGAGGAGTTAATAATTCCTAAAGCGTGTTTATGATGTGCATAGAAAGGATTGATCATATATTTATAACTAGTGGGAATTTTAATTCCTTCCCTATCATTTCTTTTCTAGCTCCCTTTTGTTCCTTCTGCTTCCAAGCTGAGAAATTCTCCCTTCCCGTCAGCCCTGACTGAGGCAGCAATCACTTATTTGGAGATGATTTGCTCCATCCAGCCTTTCCAAGGCATTGTTAATGATGCAGGAATGTAAATCACTCACTCAGTGTAGCTGTCACCTGCCTTAATTATCCCCTGCCTTTGTTCCAGACGTAATCCAAGGAACAGGAGATACTTTCCTACCTGAGTCACTCCTTGCTGACCCAGAAGGGAAAAACAAGGACAACAGGTGTAAAACACTAAATAACACGACTGAAAAGTACCACCTTTGCCTCCAGGCCCTTTTCATCTCCCCCTAATCCTGCAGAGCTTGGCATTAGAGCTGGAAATGTCCACATTTTTGGCTGCTGGGAGCTGCCCAAAACAGTAGAAAGCTGAGATGAAGATTCCACCGCCCAGGTGAGAGAGGCTCAGTGTGTCCTGCACCAAAAAACAGCCCAGGTTTGGCCTTCAGGTGCGTGAAGATTACAGGAAGATGTTTCTGATCCCAAAGCTTGGGGCTCGGTCAGAGACTGAAATAGCTCATGCCTTAAACATCGATATAAACTTTTGCTCATTTTTAACGAAAACTGTATAAAGAAGCTACAACCAAAGAAGCCCCCCTGAAGATACCTGAGTGGGACTTTGGACTGAAAGTCAAACTGCTGATTAGATAAAGGGAAACCCATTGTTCAGTCATCTCAGGCAGAGGGAAAGGTGTCCACCCACCAAAAGGCCAGAGCCACCAGCTGCACTGAGGATCATCCTCTGCTGAGTCTGGGGTGGGGGGAGAGCACAGCTCACAGAAGCCAGGTTTACACAGACTCCCTCCACAACCGAGGTGAGAGGAGGTTTCAGGTGTGTGGCACAACCTCTGGTCAGAGGCAATGAACACCCATCCTCAGATTACACAAACCAGCCCAGCTGTGGAACCCCCTCCAGCCCCACAGGACACACAGGACACATCCTCGGGACTTTCACGTGAGAGGCAGCTGAGGGGGGGGTCACAATCCATCAAAGCCCCCCCACCCCCCCAAAGTGTTCCCCAGAGGCCTTGCACCACAGGACTGCAGGTGATGCAACAGATCCAAAGTCTGCTACAGAAGACAATGGCAAACTCCAGGGAAATGCCTGGACACCACCCCCTGCCTTGAGGGTACATTAACCCAGGGCATTCTGTGCTTTTTGGGGGGACCTTCACCACCAAGAAGACCAAGCTGGAGCATCGTTGGGATCCACAGAGTGGTGATATTTTCCTTATTCCTTATTCTGTCCCTGTTTCTCTCTTTCTGTCCCCCTCACCTATTTTCTATTTCTCTCTCTCTCTCTGTCTCTTTCTCTCTCTCTCCCCTATTTACTGTCAAATGCTATCAAATAAACCCCATACTGTTGTCACTGGCATATGGTCTCGTTAGCACCTTAATTTGGGCAGGGGCATTTCTAATGAACCTCAGTAATTGGATCATGACAGGCTCCCAGAGCATTTCTCCCTGGGAAAGGTGAGGGAAACAACACCTCATCTATGAGGAAAGGCTGAATTGGGAATGTCCAGCCTGGAGAAGAGAAGGCTCCAGGAAGAGCTCAGAGCCTCTTCCAGTGCCTAAAGGGGCTCCAAGAGAGCTGGAGAGAGACTTGGGACAAGGGCCTGGAGTGGCAGGACAAGAGGGAAGGGCTTCACAACAAAAGAAGGCAGTTGGGAAGATGAGGCTTGTTCCAGATATCTGGAAAAGGCCTTATCTACTCCCATCTGAAAAGGGTCTTATCAGATACCCAGAACAACACCCCCCTATCCTGATCTACCCCCTCTCCCTGCCCAACCAGAGCCCAGCCATGGCAGAACTCAAATCTCTGAGCTATCCCACCATGTCCCTGTGATCCCAACATTTCATGTGGCTTGGAACACGGATTTAACCCCAGGCAACACGAGGAGTTATGAGACAGATGGATTTGTTCAGCCTGGAAAACAGGCTGGGAAGGGAGGGCTCAGGGGGCCCCACAGCATCTGCCATGGAAAAGGGTCACAGAGAGGTCTGGGCTGGATTTATTCCTCATCCACAGGTTCCAAAGGAACTCATTTCTCCATCATGTCCCTTAGGAGAAGGGGCTTGTGGTCCTGGAATGGCAGCACTCCCGTCCCAGTTCATCCCAAGGGAATGGAATGGCAGAACTGGGACCTGCCGCTGCCACCTCCTGACAAGAGAAGAAAATGCAAATCCCTCCTCCCAGCCCATTTCCCAAGGAAGGAAGGAAGGACTTTTCAGGATGATTTTGGTGTTTTTAAATCTTCATTGTTCCCAAAATTCATGGTTTGTAGAAACCCCCAGGTGAAAATAAAAAAATAAAACGAGGAGAAAAATTCAGTTTATCTAAATTGCCTTGAACAACCCAGGAGTTGAATTCCAACAGGAGTAGCTCCACCTTATAAAGAACCTGAGTGGTCACATACGAAGTGCCACCATCCTTTATCTACCGAGCGAATTGAACTTGAAATTTATTTTTTTTGGCATCTATCCTGTTATAATTTGGTATTAAATGGGTGCTGCTGCTCCCAGAACCAGCAGGTTTAACTAGTCTGAGCTCAGGTGCAAAACCCAGCCTTCTGGAGCAGCAACGGGTGAGTGAATCCTCACAATCTGAGAGCAATGAGAGGTGGAATCCGAGCCAGGAGCACTCGGCACCTGCGGAAAACACCTGATTTAGCCCTGGGTGACAAAGCTTGACAAGAATCCAGGTGACATTCAATCCAGCCAGTTGCTGGTGTTAACTGGAGCGGAGCAGAGAGCGCGGAGCTGCTCACGCCTCTCCCCCGTGAGCTTGGTGCTGCCTGTGTTACATTTCCGCGCAACTCCAACTCCCGCTCAGAGAACGAGTTACCAATGCCAGCTTGGGTGGCCCAGTGTTCCCTGTATCCCAGGAAAAGTCAGATCACGGAGACCCAGGCACACCGTGCAACCTGTGAAATCTCTTTTTCCCGGGAGGTGATAAGCAGAGAGGTTTGGAACGTGTTCCCAACAGCCACATGTTTCCTCCCGTCTTTCCAGCCTCCTGCAGCCCAGAGGTGCCATCTCTCCCCTTGCCTCACCATGATCTCTCAAAATCCATGGAATGGGGAGGAAAAGAACCAGAAGGAAAGGAGGTGGAGAGGGTCAGCACTGGCAGGAAGGTGGAGCTCTTGATTCGGTCATTTTTTTTGCCTTCCTTTAGCACCACTTCAATTTCAGATTCCAAACTCTCTTCCTACACTCCTTTCTTGACTCCTCCACGTCAAAACTCCCAAATGAATCGGCTTTTTGGAGACTCTTCTTCAGCTCCAGGGCTTTTTCCTCCTCCAAAACCTGTATTTGCCCTGGATAGAGAGGCATCAAAGGGTAGGATATAACCCCTCCACCCTGCCCTCATGAGATCCCACCAGCAATATTGCATCCAGGTCTAGAGTCATAAGCACAAGGATGGCAGGAACCTGCTGGAGCAGGTCCAGAGGAGGCCTCGGAGGTGCTCCAAGGGATGGAGTCCCTCTGCTCTGGAGCCAGGCTGGGAGAGCTGGGAATGTCCAGCCTGGAGAAGAGAAGGCTCCAGGGAGAGCTCAGAGCCCCTTGCAGTGCCTGAAGGGGCTCCAGGAGAGCTGGAGAGGGACTTGGGACAAGAGATGGAGGGACAGGACACAGGGAATGGCTTCTCACTGCCAGAGGGCAGGGATGGATGGGATATTGGGAAGGAATTCTTCCCTGGAAGGGTGGTGAGGCACAGGTTGCCCAGAGAAGCTGTGTCTGCCCCTGGATCCCTGGAAGTGTCCAAGGCCAGGTTGGATGGGGCTTGGAGCAACCTGGGATAGTGGGAGGTGTCCCTGCCCATGGCAGGGGTTTGGAAGGAGAGAATCTTGAAGGTTTCTTCCAGCACAAACCATTCCATGATCCTGTTATGGGGAGGTCGGAATTCTCCCACTTCAGACCTGGTTGCTGTCTCCCACCCTGGGGTGATCAGGACAACCTTGGCATGCCAGTGAGGAACATCTGCAGAGCAAAGAGGAGATGTGGCACCACTTCCCTCAACTTTCTGAACAGCTGAGATACGGAAAAGCCCATCCTGGGCCTGTGCAGAGACAGGCAGATCTTTAGGGAGTAGCAGGAGGTGGGACAGGGGTGACATTGTGAGGAGAAATGATGGCAATGCCAGGCAGGAGGGAGGTGCAGGTTTCCTCCGTGGCTCCTGGCTGTGCAATGTCCCCCAGTCCCCAAAATATTCCCTGTCACCACTGGTGCCCTCCCATCCCAAAAACCACTTCCCAGTCAGGCTGTGAAATATGGATGGCAGTGAAAATGGTAGTCCAGGCTGGGATTATCCGGAGAAAAGAAAATACATGTTTGTGTCTTTGTTCCAAAGGAACTCCCGCGCCCACCGCTGTTTATTCCGCATTTGTCTTTCATTCCCCAGGGAATATAATCCCCTCCTCCCAAGGGATCCAACTGGGATCCCCATCAAATCTTTGAACAAAAATGAGGATGACACAACTTTGCAGAGCTGAATGTTGGCAGAGCAGGGGGGGAGGGGAGTCTCCAGTGCACCCAGCTGTGTGTCCGTGTGTCCGGAGGCAGGAGAGGGGTCGGATCCCTGGGAGTGCAGGAAGAGCAGCAGCTGCCCACGGACACCCACACAGGGGCCCTTTCTGTGCCCCAAAACAGCCGCCCTGTCCCACAAGGAAGAGCGCAGGCTCCAAGGCCAAATCCCATCCCCATTCCCAGCAGGGTCACGGGCGAGTCAAGGATATTTATTTATGAGCTACTGAAGGCAAAGACAATCCCTGCTCTTTATCCATCCCCAGGAAGAGATTCCAATGGCCTTGAGATGAACTGTAGCAACTTAACCCTCCTTCAGTCCCTAAATTCAGTCTGTCCTTTTATCCAGCCCACAACCCCCAGCCCTGAGCTTGGAATCCAATCCAGGCATTTTCCTTCCACACAAAACAAGAGTTGATGTCTGGAATATCTGCAGAACCACCCAAAAATCTCCTTCCAAGTGTACTTTTTTTTATTAATTCCATATATTTTTATTAGAGTATAAGAAACATGATGGAACATACACTTCACTTATACTTAGGTTAATATATTTAAAGGGATGGATGCTTCTTTATCCCACTTATCCTGTTACAATAAAGGTAATACACAGTTACAAATCTCACAGATAGGGATTAGTAAAATCAACACTTCAGGGAACTCATCTCGGATCATCCAACAAAGCTGAAATAAAACGTGCCAACTTTTTTCTGCAACATTTTATTGGCTTCATATATCTTCATTTGATGAAACAGCAGGATTAGGGCTGGGAAAAGGTGTTCCCATGAAAAATTTTGGAGCTGGGAAGCCTCTTAAGCCTCTTATTTTTTAATTTCCACAATCAGAGCAAAGCTGGACGAATTAAAACCTTCCATCTATCTCTACTACTGCTGATTCTCTGCTTTTGGGTACAGTTATTTGGTTCAAGGCAGCTCATCCTCCTTGATTTCGGAGATTTGGGCTTCAAAGTTCCTCCACCAAGTCTGGCAAAAGCCAGTAGGTGGCAGGACCAACCCAGGGCTTCACTTCCCTGGGCACCATGGGCATTCCCAAAATGCAAAACTGAGCTTTTCTGTTCCCATTCCCGTTCCATAGCCTCAGACAGGGGGGAAATAACTCCCTCAGGATCAAGGATCCACAGCCACCTTCATCCCAAATAGCTGAGACCAACCAGAGCAAGGCATAGGGCCCTAAACCTTCAGGCACCCAGATGTGCACCACATCTGCTTTTTCCAGAGGGCATGGATCCTATAACTCGTCCCATGGACACACAGACACCCCTGCCAGAGCTTCCCACAAGGGTGGTGGGACCACAGCCTCCTTTTTTCATGGCAAACTAAGTCCCTGGGAGACAAATCCCTTCCAAAAACCCCCAACTTGAGCAAATCAACACCAACCCAGGACATCCTTGGAGTAGCAAAGTGGATCCTTGGAGTAATAACTAAGGAACTGATCATTTCTTCTTTTGGGACAAGGAAGTCACATCAGGTTTGTGGTTTCCAAAAGACATTCTCCCCATAATAAAAAACAATTCTCAAAACCAGCTGGAAGAAATGTGCTCATTTTGAAGTCCTCCTCTTGGGCAAAACAGCAAACTCTCAGATCCTGGGTGGGAAGTGCTGATGCCGTGACAGATTTTGAGCATTTTTAGACAAACCACAAAAATTCAAGCCCTTGGTGGGGTGGTGGGAGATGGCAGCAGCTGCTGGTGAGTTACAGCCATTTCCAGGACGGAAGCACTGAAAGCATTTTCTCAGGA
The DNA here is from genome assembly GCA_013400775.1 of Chaetops frenatus. Classification (NCBI taxonomy): domain Eukaryota; kingdom Metazoa; phylum Chordata; class Aves; order Passeriformes; family Picathartidae; genus Chaetops; species Chaetops frenatus. Next base: position 64,986 of record VZTR01016815.1, on the reverse strand, counting down.
ACACACTCCAAAGTGGGCAGGTATTTCACATTAGCTCCTATTTCCCCGTGAAAACTCCTCCAAGATATTTTACACTTCTAGGGAGTCAAACCTCCTCCCCTCACAACCTCTTGTCTTGTCAGAACAGGTGAATATCTGAGTTCTCTGCTCAGATTTTGATCTCTTAATTCCACACTCCCTACAAACACATCCAAAGCACTTCAGGGCTGTCCCACCACGGCCCTCAAATTCCAAACCCAGCATTGCTTGAACAACCCACCAGTCTGAACACTCCATAAATCCCGTGGTTTTCCTACTTGCTGTCTTATTATTAATGGTTTTAATTACTTTGCCTGCCCATTTTTAGCCCTGGGTTTTACAACAGACGAGTTTCTTGCCATTTCTTTGTCATCCTGGGGCTTGGGGGCAAAAAACAAACCTAGAGTAGGACAAGGAATAGTGAGAGCTGGCACAACTGATGAGAAAGTGCTTGGGATTCAACTGTGACAAGCTGTCACTCCCTCCCTCTCTCAAACACACATGGATCTATCCAAGAGATCTTTGCCAGGAAAGGAAAGACTGAAAATATCCCTTTTTCCATAATCTAGATTAGAGCACATGGGAAGGAAGAGACAAAAAGAGAGCGAGGAAGAAAAATAAATCTCCATGTGAAATTTATCCAACCAAGCCTCAGCTCAGTTCCCCCTGGCAGTTCCATGAACATAATTTGTTATTTATTGGGATAAGCAGCCTCTGGGTGCTCCTCCCACCAGCCTTTGCTCCCTGGCACAACCAAATCCTTGGCACCAGCCAAGGAACCCCGAAAAAGGAAGGAGGTGGCCCTTGGAGGAGACAACCAGGTCTTCAGGCCCATGGGGTTGTCCAGTGTGGCATCCTCAGGATCCTCATAAAGGCATGGATGGACACCAGGACACAGCTGATGGCTTTGAAATTCAGCTCTTTGCTGAAGCTAACCGAGTCCCAAAACCAGCCCCAAAACCTTTTTCCAGGTGGCCAGAAAAGACACAGCCCCTTAAATTCAAGGCAGAGTGCTCCGGGTGCCACCTCGGTGTCACAGCAAGTGCTGAGGGACAAATGAACCCAAAAAATGAGGTTTTGAACCCTTTTTGGAGGAAGGTTGAGGCACAGGGAAGCTGGGGAACATTCACTTCAGTTTAGGAAGCTTGTCCCCAGTTTTCCCTGTGCTCCACGTGCATAGCAGAGGTTTGTGGGGCACCTCGGGCCCCAAGGTCCCAGGAAGATGCATTATCCAAAGGCAGGCACATCCAAGGACCAGCAAAAGTGATGCATTCTTCCCAAATTAACCACTAAATTGCAGATCACATCCCACTGACCCATCCCTCCTGTTGGAAAAGCTGTCATTAACATCTGTGTCACTTCAATTAAAAGAGGGAGAGGGGGAAGGGGGGAAAAAACCCATAAAACCACTTTTGTTACAAATATTTCTGTACAACTGCAACCACCTTTCATTTATCACTCCTTGAAGAGGGGGCAGAGGTGGAACTCAGGGTTTGTGGAGCTTTTGTTTCGGTTTCAACACAGAATAGGAAAAGCAGGTACAAGGTATGGCTAAAATGTGCCAACACCTGGGTTTTGCTGCTAGAAATAGAAAAAAAAAACCCCAGTGCACCTCTGATCAATCAGCGGAAGTGAAAAAAAGCTTGAACTTGGCAGTTTAAGGCTGAATTTTGGCTTGGTTTGTGTCGAGCAGGCTCACAGGCAAGCAGAGCAGGCAGGACAGATGACACAGAGAGGGCAGGACACATCTCCCAGGGCACAGCTGAGAACTTCTAGGAAAAACCTTGCCAAAACACCTGGGAAGATCCTGGGAGCTGAAGGACAGCAGATGTGGAAGGTTGGGTGGTGAAGTCACCTCCAGCAGTCCAAGGGCACCACCAGGCATTGAAGGCTGGACCTAAAGATCTGGGTATTGACATCTTCTCCTCTGACCTCTGCAAATTTTTCAGACCTGTTGCCCATGGTCATTCAGGTATAGCCATTGTTGTGGTCAGCATGACAAGTCCAAAGTGGGGAAACTGAGGCACCAAGTCTTTGCAAAATGGAGATTCACTTTTAGAAGTCCTGCTGCCAGGGTGGTTGCTCCATCAGAGTTGACTCAGACCCCAAAACCCAGCATTTATCACTAAAATGCACCTGGAAAAAGTCATTCCCAAGGGAGGTGGAACACGCTGGCCCAGAGGTGTTTACCAGGAAGCACAGCAACAGGGAGGAGGTGGATTTGCTGCTCACAGCTGGAAAGGATGTGGAGATGAAACACCCAAAAGCTTCTCGAGAGAGTGAGGGACCCTCGTGCTGGGCACAATATTGGGATTTTCCATAAAAGAGTTCCTAATCCCTGGAGCAAGGAAACACACACACGTCCCATCTCAGGTAACAACAGGAGCAAGTTTATTCAGGTCTGGCACTTACAGAACTTGGAAGGACAAGGTACACGGCATTGGTTTTCCAGAAAAGTCAGCCCAGGATCAGAAGAAAGAGACTATTTTTTTATAAAAAGAGACTGCAGCTGCGAGGGGCCGGGAACGTGTCTCCCTTTGTACTTCACATTCCCACTGCCCATGCCACCCATGTGCTGGAGCAGACCCGGTGGGCGCCTGGGGCCAATCTGTTCTCAGCGAGTCCCAGCCTGGTTTCAACCAACCTTAGAAACGAGGGGAGGGGTTATTAACAGGTAGAAAAAGCAGGAACCCTTCCAAAATTATCCGCCTTGGCCAAGGAGGAGCGAGAGCGCAGCGGGAGACGTCCACAGGAGGAGGAGAACAGCTCGGCCAGACCGCCCAGGTCTCCAGCGCTTGGAAGAGCACAAAGTCCGGGAAACAATCACCTTGGAAGCCTGCTGAGAAGTAAGAGGATCTCCTTGCAGACAGCAACAGAGAAGGTATTGGCTAACGAGACCCGTGGGAGGCGGCTCTGCCTCGGGCAGCCCCATCACTGGCGAGCCCGGAGGACGTAGACGAAGCTGACGAGAATTCCCAAGGCCAGGAGGGTGTAGCTGGCGCGGACGCTGCTGGAGCCGCTGATGTTGCAGAGGAAGGAGTCGCAGCAGTAAACGGAGGCGGCCGCTATCCCCAGGTTGATGCCGGCGCTGGGGCAGATGGGAGCGCACCCCTTCGAGATGGACTGGCCGGATTTGCCGCCTGGATACGGGGGTGGGGTGGAGAGGAAGGAAAAGGGACAGGTTTAGGGATGGTTTCTCGGGTTTCTGATCACCCGCCCCGCAAAGGAGCTGCGGCGCTGGAAGAGCCGGGGCAGCGCAGGCGGCACCGGGAGGATGAAGTGCTCCCGAGAGGATGAAGTGGTTCTCGGAGACAGGAGTCCCAGCCAGACCATCTTATCAAAGATGGCCCGTGATAAGCTCCCAAAAACACCCCAGAGATCACATAATGCCCCAGGGACACCCCTCTGGATCAGCCAATGTTCAGCTGCAATGGCTCCGGTGAGGAATCCTAAAAATCCCTCTTGAGCTTCACTCTGGGACTCCTCAAGGGAGACAGGGAGCACTGGGGAGACAACTTGGGAGCCAAGTCTGCATTTCCAGAGAGGCACAGCCCATGATAAGTGGCAGGAAAGAGGAAACCATTAGCACTGGGCTACGAAGGGAAGTTTATAAAAGCTCCCCATCTCTGTTTGTGCACATCTGACCCACCCACACTGCAGACTCAGGCATGAAATTCCCCCTGTTCCTGCCAGGGAGAACCAGGATGGGCTCTGGTTCCTGCAAAGGTGCCAGGAGATCGCCAGAGCATCCTGCCTCCCTCGGGGCAGCAGCTGGGAAGCACAGAACCCCACAAACCTTTCCAGGCACTCAGGAAGGAAACCCGCTACCCTCCCTCCCCGCCTCGTCCACGGAAAGTGAAGCAAAGGTGGGACTCGGGGACGAAGAACCCAAACACGAGGCAAAAAATCAGCAGGAACAGCAACCCTGGAGCTTCCCACACAGGGAGCCTGCAGCATCCTCCACGCTTTCACTTATTCATCAGCAAACTCCCCGCCCCCCCTAGCCTGAAATTCCCCCCCGGGCTCGCGGGCATCGGTGCAGGCACGTGGGCTTTAACGTGACTCCTCCTGGCAGCGCGTCCCTCCTAAGAATTCCCGTGGGATGGTCCGACACTCAGTTGCTAAGNTTTTTCTTTTCTTTTTTTCTCCCCCACAGCCAGAGGAAGGCAAAGCCTGGCTGCAGCTCAGCAGGTGACCCAGGAGAGCAGCCAGGAGGGGCAGGAGGAGGTGCTGTCACCACTCACCGAATCCCACTCCGACGTACGTCGTCACGCAGTGGTTTTCACCTTCGGCACATTTGACAGGCGTCAGGCAGGCCCAGTTGGAGGAGGCATCCGAGCAGGAGAAGCAGACGAGCGTGTGGGCTGCAGGAGAAAGGCATAGCTCATTTAGGGGCTGGTGGGAAGATGCCCTCACTTGGAAGTCCCCACCTCTGTCCCACAGGACGTCTCGCATCTGGCCCATGGCCGCACTTTCTGTTTCGGTTTTATCAACCTGCTAGAGGGGCGCTTTTTCTTTCCCAAAAAAATTGGCCAAGTGAAGGGTTCGAGCCCAAGGGAGGCAGTTCAAGCTCTTATCAGCTGAAGCTGATACAACCCCAGCCTGGCACTTCCTGTCACCCCCCTGTTTGCACCAAGTACCTGTCTGAGCTACAGCTGCCAACTTCAGACCAAACTCCAGAGCTGAATTTTTGAGGTCTGGGCTTGTTCGACTCAACCACCAGGGACACAGTGTCCCTGCCTGAGGCAGGGGGGTTGGAACTGGAAGATCTTTAGGTCCCTTTCAAGCAAAATCATTCTGATTTTGTGATTCTCTGACACTGATGGGAAATGCTCCAGGTGTGATCACGGGTTCAAACTTTCCATGACCCAGCTTGGGGCACCAAGATCAGGCCATGCTTGAGCTGGAGGACGTGGTGGAAATGATTATGCACTGCAGAAAAGTCAAGACCTGCAAGGACTTGCACTGTCCCACTCCTCAAGGAGTCACAGCACTATAAAGGTGGCTTATTCATCCAATCCTTTTAATTTGGAGCAGGAGCATTAATTTGCATGTTTTCCTCCACAGCAGGTCCCCTAAAATTATAGAATCATGGAGTCATTTCAGTTGGAAAAGACTTTTAAGATCTTTCAATCCAACCACTGATCCAGCACTGCCAAATCCACCACTAAACCAAGTCTTTAAGCAACACGGCTGCACGTTTTTTGAACACTTCCAGGGATGGTGATTCCACCACCGCTGTTCCAAAATTTGACCAGTGAAGAAACTTTTCCTTATTTCCAAACTAAACCTCCCCTGGAGCAACTTGAGGCCATTTATGGCTTATCCTACACCAGCAGGATGGACTGGCTGGCTCTCATCCCTCACAAAGAGGAACGACTGGAAAAGAGCATCTGGGGTGGGAATTGGTTGTGGAGAGAGCCTGCACCAGTGGCTCAGCAGGGCCATGGGCACTTTGATCTCTGTATTTTACATACAAGAGCATCACAACCACGCTGCAGTCGCTGACCTACATATGCAGGCAGATCAGGTCTGTTCCCAGTGCTCCATGGACTCGGGATTTTGGAGCTCCCAGGCAGCCCTTCCACCAGGCACTGCCTTCCCCCCCCCCCCCCCCCCCCGNGTTTACAGGATGAAAACCAGAGCAGGGGCTGATTCAGGCTGGGAAGTGCAAGGCAGCCCTGTCCCTGCTCCCACCTCCTTCAGCCTCGCCACAAATGGATTATCAAGGAGTCATGGAGTGGTTTGGGATGGAAGGAACCTTCAGGATCATCCTGTTCCAAGCCCCTGCCATGGGCAGGCACTTCTTTCACTATCCCAGGTTGCTCCAAGCCCCATCCAACCTGGTCTTGGGCACTTCCAGGGATCCAGGGGCAGCCACAGCTTCTCTGGGCAACCTGTGCCAGGGCATCACCACCCTCACAGGGAAGAATTTCTTTCCAATATCCAACCTAAACCTGCCCTCTTTCAGTTTGAAGCCATTCCTGCTTGT
>VZTR01016815.1:32711-56007 GCA_013400775.1 Chaetops frenatus | reverse complement strand
TCCGCCCCGCGGGCCGGGCCCGGCCTCCGCGCCGCCTCCCCCCTCCACCTCCCCGGCCACGCCTGGTTTCGTTTCCCCGCTCGAGAGAACCGGGGCCGGGAAAGGGGCCCTGAGAAGATCGTGTTGGCATGTCCGCGACTGGCCGAGGGGGAACAGAGCCAGCTTTCCCCTATCCGTGCCCCAAAAGGCTTTTTCCAGGCCCCTTTCGGGTCCCTGCTGTTTCCCTGAAGGAAGAGATGGGAGTAGGGGGACTGTCTCTGTGCTGGACCCCTCTCATCCAAGTCCAGTCCTTCCAACTCAGCTTATTTTGGGATTCTCTGACTCCTGCTACCCACAGGACCTGCTGATTTCCTGCCTCCCTTCCCTCCTCCGTGCATCTCCACTCACAGATCCCCTGAGCACACACACATCCTCCTTCACACATTCCCAAACACCCTGTACACACACATCCCCTGTGTCCAGGGCTCCCTGCATGGATGTCCTGTAGGCGAGATTCCCCTGAATACAGAACCTGTCCCTTCATGCAACACCCCCTCCTCATGTCTGACCCCTCTGCATGCACAGCCCCCACTCAAGATCCAAGCACATAAAGAACCAACTCCCCATCTGTTTACCAGAGCCTAAATTGGATTAGATATACAGGATTGGGAAGCTTGAAGAGCCCAGCAGCTGGGGTGGCATGGGACAGGCTGGGCTGCTTGGCAGGGTGAGTCTTCAGACTGTAAATAAGTCCCCTGGTGTTGGAGTGTCCCAAATTCAGTAGGTCCCATGGAAAGAACTACATCCTCTAGGAAAGGAGCTGCAGGAGGGGCAGTGGGGGAGGAACCCTGCAAAACTGGCTGTCAGGAAAGCCTGGGAATGGAGGATAAGGCTGGTGAGCCAGCAGGAAACAAGCAGGCTTGACAAATTCTGTGCCACAGATGGGTTTAATTCTGCAGAGTCAGCATTTCTTGGCAAATGCATCTGTCAGGAGAAATTCTGGCTCCTGTCTTGTCAGAGGCATTCAGAGCACTCTGCTTGGGAAGCAAACCCATGCCTGCAAACCCCTGCTTCCCTTTTCTTTCCTGTGGCTCAGTTTTATTTGTCACTGCCAGGTATTCTAGCAGGAACTGACTTCCGAGCAGTTTCTGTGGTCTCATATCTTCCACTGGAACAGGCTGCTGGGACAAACCAAATACTAAAGAAATGGGAAGTTTCAGCTTTGTGGTAACTTGAGAAAATGTAATTCAGACACATTTACAAAACTCCCATCTCATACAGACCACAGAAGTAGATTTTGGTTGGCTATTGGGAAGGAATTCTTCCCTGTGAGGGTGGTGAGGCCCTGGAATTGAATTTCCAGAGAAGCTGTGGCTGCCCCATCCCTGGTAGTGTTCAAAGCCAGGTTGGACGGGGCTTGGAGCAACCTGGGATAGTGGAAGGTGTCCCTGCCCCTGGCAGGGGGCTGGAACTGGATGATCTTTAAGGTCTTTTCCAACCCAGATTTGTGATTTCGTGATACAAAATCATCTCCTCATCCCCAGGAGAAGAGTACAAGGATCTACAGCTCCCTGGTGTTCTCCCACACTTAAATTTAACATTATCAGCCCCATTTTTTTTTTCCTGGAGAGGGTCTGTCTGCTGATAAGAAGGAAGAGAGAGGACCTGAGGGTCACAGAGGTCACAACCCAGCACGGGATCTGGAGTCATCCTGATACTGCTGGAATGGCTGGGCGGGAACAGCATTAATGACAGGATGCTGCAAAAGGAAGAGGTGGCCAGAGACACCAGGGACCAGTTTTCTGTGGTGGGAATTACACCAGGTAAGGAAGGAAGCCCTTCTGAGGACTCAGTGATCCTTTTGGGTCCCTTCCAACTCAGGATATTTTATATTCTATGAGCTAAGCTCATCTCCCACCTCCTTCCCAAGGTTGTTGTGGGGGACAGACTGCAGAGCTCAACAGAGCAGCCCTGCTGGCAGGGACTTCTGTTCTAGACCAGCTCACAAAACACTGCCCTGAGTGCTCCAGCCTCTTTTTACAAGTTTGCAGGTCACTGAGGGACTTTATTGAACCATTGGCTTCATATTGTGAGTGCAAGGCCAAAAAATATTTCTTCACAAAAAGAAGGGTGAAGCAAGAGAGGCAGCAGGAGTAGAGTCCAGCACCAGGAATGTGGCCTGTGCTGGAAAAAGGTGGAGACAGCTACAAAAACACACTTGAGGGAGAAGGACATGAGGAAGTGGCTGGATCAGAGGGCAAACTGGTGTTAGGGTAAATATTTCATGGTTGTGGCATGCTGGGGAGGAATGGGTACAGTTAAAATCAGGAAATGATGAGTGTGACAGGTCCCTTGATGGGTTAGGGCAGCAGAGATGGTGCAGAAATTAAACCTAGACTAACTAGGCCTGAAAGGGTTTGATGTTGAACAGGCCCTTGAGGAGTTCAGGCTTGAAATTCGGGGTCAGTAAAAGCTTGCTCAGTTTCTGTGGAGCCAGGTGGGACACAGAGATGTTCCTTCCCCACCACGCTTCTGTTTCAGGGTTTGTGTGGGACTTCCTGGGCCTGGCTGTGCTTGTGAGGCACCAAAACCCCAGAGGAATTTGCAAATGAGACGTTTCCCCTGTTGGTGGAGCAGAACTGCTCAAACCACTTGGCTCCAATGACAAAGGAAGGGGACAAAGTCCCTTTTTTTCAGTAATTTCATTGTCCTCTGGAGCTGGGAGTTGTTCAAATTTCTTCCGGAGAGTGTTGGAACTGCTCTGCAGGAGAGCCCCCTCCCACCTCCCAAAAGGTGGAGAATCACTTTGGCAGAGGACTGGTGGGACATAAAAGAGCAGGAACCCAGGATCTCCATCCTTGCTGCTTCCTCTCATCCCCAAAAATTCTCTTTGTCCAGAGCACTTTGCTGCAACACAGGCATGAAGGTCCTCCTTGCCCAGGTGCTGGCACAGCCCCTGACACTCCGTGGAATGCTGGAGCTGGGATGCACCATCCCTGGAATTCCTGCTCACACCAGCCTGCTCCACCTGGCTGAATGAGAGGCCTGACTCCATATCCCAGCCCTCCCTCATCATCCCTGGATGTTCCTCCTCCTGAAGTCCCTTCCGGTTGTTCTGGGTCAGAGTTGCCCAGAAGATCCTCGGGATCGTATCTGGAGTATCCAAGGATGCTCTGGACAAACCAAGCTGCAGGTTATTCTTTGCTTTGGTGCCAAACAGGTCACTGTCCTCTCCCACCTCTGCTGCATCCTGTGGGGAAAGACCTGGGATTGCTGTCAGGTGTACTGAGATTCCCGAAAACTCCTGAAAAAAAAAAAAAAGGTGCCCAACCAGATGCATCTTTGGGCCACGCCATTTATTATAGTTTTTACAGATGAAGGAATAAAACCGTTTATAGATAAAGGAATAAAATCTGCCCCCTCCAAACACAACCTGCAGTCAGGATCTGGCTGGCAGATTGATGGACTTTCACTTCTGGCTGACATCGACGTTTCCTTTTCCCTTCTCCCCCCAAGCCTAAGGTGAAAGTGGATTTCTGGCTGGTGATGCTCAGCCGGTGTTGGAATTCTCACACTTCCTCCTCCCAAAGTCTGCATGACTCACTCTCAGCCACGCTTGTTTTAGGCTTTTGACAGGAAAACAACTGTGACTCTTTAAAAAGAGCTCGTTTCTCAGGCAGAAACCTTAATTTCCCTGAGCAGTCTCAGCAGGGCCCTCCTCAGACTGTGCCCATGGCCCCGGGAACTCCCTTTAAGCTCAAGCCTAACTCTTTAGACCCTGTGAGTGTCCCTGTCTCCAGCCATGTCCTGGATGGACCTTGGCTGTGTGCTGTGGTTTGTCTCCATCTGTTTCTGGCCTCGGGTTGTGACTTCTAGGGCTGGAACTGCTGATCCTTGTAGGTCTCTTCCAGCTCAGGATATTCCATGGTTGTCTTCTCCAGCACTAATCCTTAACTATGTAGTGTCTACCCCTGTCTCCGGGCCTAATTCCATTTCCTGCATGAACTTTGTACTCATTTTGTGGCCTTTTCTCCAGTCCTGGCCTTTTTTGTGCCATCGGAGGTTCTGGACCTCCTGCAAAGTTTCCTGGGCACCTCCACTCCTGCAACAGGGGCCTCATCTCCAGGTTTTTTTGGGGGGAAGAAAGAGGCTTTTCAGTCCTTTCTCTTATTCCTTCCACCAAAAAATGCACTTTTCTATGGACAAGGAATTCACCAGGCTCCAAGGAGGCAGCACAAAAATATGCTGAAGCTGTAGGCAAGGTGATAGACTTGAGGTTTACAGCGGAAATGTTAAACTTGTTGTAAAAAAAAGTGTAGGAATGGGAATGTTACAGGGTGTGGAAGAACCAGAAGAACCGGCAGAGCAAGGGTTAAAAGGAAAGGCGTTTGCTGATTGCCGTGGAGCACCGTGCTTGTGTTCATTCAAATGCAGAGGAAGAACAAGCTGACCTTGGATAAGAAATTCCAGAGAACTAAGAGCAGGGTGGGAGCCATAAAACACTCAGATAAAAGTCAACAAAAGGGCTGGAATATTCAGGAATTTCATCTAAAGGGGGGGAAACGAAAGAGAAAGTGAGCAAAGACAGCATCCTCTCTCTTCAAAAGCTGTAAAAAACAAGTCCAAATTTGGGGTTTTTTTTGCTCTGCCTTTCAACTTTTACCTTTTACCTTGTGCTCAGCCTTAAAGGCACGAGGAGGGTTGCGGGGCTTTCATCTTTTGGCTGCTGGTGGCACAGAAGTGACACGGGCCGGATGATCTGGGCACACCCACACGGGTGCTTGTGAGCCAATTAAATCCATAAACAAGAGTATGAAAGGCAAAATCCGCNTTTTTTTTTTTTTTTTTTTTTTTGTATCATCAAATCGCTCTCTTCTCCCCGAAGATCTCGCAGGGAATTTTATTCCTCCAATTTCCTGTGACTGCAGAAGGGAGTTTCTCGTTCCCAGGAGCGGGGGTCTGCTCGTTATCTAATTGCTGATTAACATCTAAGTCTGCATCCTGGAGCTGCAGGCAGGTCCCAGATGAGCAGTTGTGAGCACTGGGCACAGAGCCAGGGCCTGTTCCTGCCTCTCCTGGACCAAGGAAAATTGTACCCCTGGCACCCCCAGTTCTTTCTGTGGAATTTAAGGACATGGCTGAGTAAGGAATCAGCTGGAAAACGTGAAAACCATCATTTCTATGCAGACCTCTCTCCACCCTCTTAATGTGGACTGAAATCCTGGGACCCCTGGAGCTGAGCATCCTTTGGAGTGGAAGTTCTTACGCAGAAGCTCTTTCCACGTCTCTGGAAGAGCTTTGGGTCTCTTTTGCGGTTCAGTCTTTGTCTTGGAGCAAGCTGATCTCGTGGAAGGTGTCCCTGCTCGAGGCCAGAGTTGCTGGAACGAGGTCTTTTAGGTCCCTTCCAACCCGAAACATTCCATGATAAAGCAAATCCAACCCCGAACACCCAACCCTGCCCTGGTGGAGGGAACCAGCTCCACATGGGAATGACAGAAAGGTGACAGAGAGAAGCAGGAATGGGAATGACCAGGAATGAGTTCATTCTCCCATCCCCAGAGAGGTGCTGAGGCCAGAGTTTTTCCATGCTTTGATGAATCCTAATTATGGTGCTAAAGCTGCTGCTTCTAGAGGCAGTTTTCCAGCCCTTCACCGCACTTTGGATGCCAGGAATTCCTTCTGATCAATCTAAAATCCTCTTTGCTGCTGTGGGAACCCTAACACAAAAAGTGGGAAGAACAAAGCAGCCCAAGCCTTCCATTTGGAGCATCTGGAAGGTTCTCATCCCATCACACACCAGTTTACACTTCCCAGTGCAATGGGTAAGATTTTTCCATGGAGTGCAGAATTCCAACAAGGCTTTGTTTCACATTTTTCCCCAAAGTTTGACACGTGTGAAACCTGTGATCCAGCACAACTTCTCTTCCTGCCAGATTGCTGCGAGGGAGATTCCCTCATCCCATATTTGTGCCACGTTAACTGGAGAGCTTTGTGCTTGTCCTTCCTAAATTACACCCTATTTTCTCAGCCTCCCACTTAAATTTACTGGAATCACCCAGAATTCTCCTGTTTGCAGATTCTCTCAGCTCGTCACCCATGAGCTCAGTGAATTTATTGTCTAATCCGTCATCCAAACCAGCAATTAAAACTTTGCATCATCACCAGAGCCAAGAGGAGCCTTTTAATGGATCGTTCCAGCCTGACAGCAAATTGTTGGCTGTGATTTGCTCGTGATTTCAGCCCGACTGGGTTTCCTTGGTTTTGCTTCTGAGCCCATCACGTGACACCGTGCCAAAAGCTTTATTAAGGCTGAGCTGTGTGACAGGTACCACTTTTACCCTCACAGATTTTGTTATCTTGTCACAGGGAGGGATATCACCCACCTGTCACAAAATTCTTGCTGCTCGTCCCTGCCTCCTTGATAGCCCCTACACCATTGTTTGGTGATCTGTTTCAGATCTTTTTTCCAGGTCTGGGTTGGTTGTTCTGTGTGTCCCTAGAGAGCCCCCTATGCCCTTTATAATAATGGATTATTTCCACATTTCTTCATAGGAAAGCTCTGGGCGTGGCACTCAGGGCTCTGGTCTGGTTGACAAGGTGGGGATTGGTCACAGGTTGGGCTCGATGATCTTGGAGGTCTTTTCCAACCTAAATGAGTTTGTGATTTGATGATACCCAGTCTCCCAAAACACCCAGATTTCCCTGTTGTGAATTAACAGGAGCAGGAAAAACAGGCTGGGTTTGGTAGCTGCGATGGATTTCTTTTTACGATTTACCTGGACACCACTTTGTCTGACAACCCTCACTGATTTGCATATTCATGTTGAATGCACTAATTTTATTCACTTTTGATGTGTTAATTAGTTCATCTCATTAATATCTGTGGCAGCAAAATTGTTCTTGCTCTTGTGTTTGATGTGGTCGTGTCTCCACACCTGTTTTCCATCTTATTCTACACGTGGAAGCACAAACACAACTCCTGACTCTGCAAGTGCAGCTCAAAGTTGTGGGATTGGAAAACAAATCCTACACTGCAGTGGTAGCTCCAAGAATCACCAGGAATTCTTCTCCCAGACAGCTCAGCCTGAAGACCACTAGCACTCAAACCTCTGGAAAAGGGATATGGGACTGATCCAGTCCCTGGGGGAAATGGAGATTTAGGCTTTGCCTAAAGCTGAGCCACAGAAGCCTTGATCTTCTACCTGCACCTTCCTCCAGCCCAGGGAAGGGAGGAAGGCGTGTAGAAAAGGAGCTGTGACCTCATAACCAGCCCATTCCCCACCTCCAATTAAGGAGGAGAGTTTTCAATTGTCCCTCTTCCTTCTTTATTTGAAAGAGTTCCAGCGATTTTCCACTCAGAGGATCAGCACTGACAAAGTCCATCCAGAGTTCCCACCTCCAGATTTACTTTTCCATGACCTTCAGCTCCCACAGCTGGGAGCTTTCAGTCCAGGAACCGGATGGGTGGACAAGACAATGAGTAAATCCTATTAAGCACAATCTCTTCAGCTCCGAAGAAGCAGCTGGGATAATCCTGGCTAATTCAGCTGCTTTGGCATCCAGAAATTTTAGGAAAAGAAAGGGTTCCTCTTAATTTGTAGAGAATTCTAGGAAACCACTCTCATTTGACCTTCTGGCAGCACTTAAACTGTTGTGGTGAAAGGTGGGGGAAGAGGCTGGAATAAGGGTCTGCAAAAGATCTGGATAAGGTTTGTTCTCCCTCCTTAACTGCGTCCATCCTGGTTCCCCAAACCCTTCCTGCAATTACCTCAACCCTCCACGTGTCCCTTCCCCTCCAGATGGTCTCTCCCACCAAGTTTTTGCTTTCTCAAGTCCAGCGAAACTGGTTGAGATATAAATTGCTCCTTCTGCTTCCTCTTTCTCCTGCCAATATGACATTCTGACAATAAAACAGTAACGGCTTTGGCCTGGAGCCCAAATTTCCTGGAGTTTTTTGAAAGCACCCAAGGTCCTGCAGGGAAAAACTGTGCAGGGTATGGAGGACTCGCTCCTGGAATTGGGATGCAGCACAGCCACCACAGCCCTACCAGCGCCTGCTCTGAGCAGGTGGACATCTCTTCCTTCTTTTTGGTTTAAAATCTTGTTCTTCCACTTCTCCATCCTAATTTTTCTTCCCTTTTGAGGTTGTCTTTGGTGAGCAGAACAGGTACTGCTGTTAATTTTGTCTTTTGAAATCTGTTATCTCCAGGAACTGCTCACCACTCTGCTCAGTGGGGTGTCAGCGTCCTCTTATCCCTGCCCACCACTGTGGTGTCACTTCTTTCATTTCCTTTGTTTTCCCCTCCATCCATCAAGCAAAATGTTTAAATCCATCACCAGATCCAGAGCTCACAGCACAAAACGTGAAGCCCTGGCAAACCAGTGGCTCTGAAATCCAGGCACTGTGAAATGCCTCAAAAATCCACATCCTTCCACATGTGCAACCAAAACCCAGCAGAGTTCCAGGGCAATGCTTCAGAAAAAGCAAAGATCTCATTTAACCATCAAACACAACAAAAAAAAAACCCGACACCCTTCAATTGTTTGGACCAGCTCTGTTTTCTCCCGGGACACAGCTGAGCTAGGGGTGCTGCCAGCTTTTCCTTTTCTTTGTGTGTGTGTCTTCCAGGAATGGGAGCTTGCAGCCGGGGCTGTGACCCAAGAAGCCCTGAGCTGTTTGTGTGAGTCCCTGGCTGGCTGCCCTTCTTCTTCCCTGTGACACCCCCAGGCCTTTTACAGAGCTTTTCTGTCTCCCCTCAGCTGCAGCTCCCGTGGGGAGAGGAGGGCAAAACCAAACAAAGCTCAAGACAATCGATGGCTTCTCTGCCAGGAACGTGGGTCTGTAGAAAGCCTCTCACAATATCTGAATGACAGGGATTGCCAACAGCTGTGTGAGGTTGTTTTGGCCCTGGAAAAAAAAGAGGGGAATAGATATGGGGATGTCTTTTCCAGCTGGATGAGGTCCATGAGGAGGCAGTGTGAGGGCAACTCCCAGCTCAGCAGGCTGCCCTCATTCCTTCCCTTCTCCCTCCCACCTTCCCAGTGCTTTTCCCCCCTCAGCCACATTTTCCCCTCACTGTCTTTCCCCCTTTTCTCTGATAAGGGAAGCTCATTCCAAAATGTGAACCAAGAAAGCAAAGAGTGTGAGGAACAAGAAATTGCTCCCCTCTGAGGCAGGAGAAATGTCCACAACACTGCCAGAAATCAGCGTTACTTCCACCTGCTTGCTTATAAACAGACGTTTGATAACCAGGCTCACTGTGAACAAATTCACTGATCATCCCCTGTGCTGACACAACTGTGGAGCCATTCCCTGTGTTTCAGGCAGGGTGGGATGTTACTCCTCACAGAGCTTTGAAAGTAAGAGACAAAACTATGCCTTCAAGGATCTCCTCGGAGCAATGGCGATTTGAAGCTTGAACATGTCAAAAAGGCCATTTTTATGTGTTTTCTTAGGTGAGTTGGATGTCTGGGGACGCCTGGGTTTCAAGTAGGCTCAGGAAATCAATGGGAGTTCAGCACCTGACTTAGCCGGGCTCTCTCGAAAATCCCAGGGGAAGCTCAACCACAGAACACAAATCTTTGAGAGCAGAAATCATCCCAGAACAACACTTTTTATTTCAGTCATCATGGGCAGCTCTTCCAAACCCATCACAATCCGTATGCAAAGATGTAAGTGACGCTGGCCAGGACACCCAGGGACATCACCCCGTGGCTGCTTTGCCTGCTGCTGACTCCATTCACATTGCACAAGGGTTTCTCACAGCAGGAAACGTTCTGGGAGCTCTGGATTTGTTGCTGACCACTTTCTGGACAAGTTGGAGAACACATCTTGGAGATGACGTATTTTGGCTTGTTGGGCTCTAGTGCAGGAAAAAAAGCCGGGGGCAAAAGAAAAGAAAAGGAAGATGAAAAAGCATTGTTTAAATATTTTTGTGGCTCAATCTGTTTTGGTGAGTAAAGGATTAGCCAGGGACTAATCCTCAAGGCAAATTTCCTGGAATTAATCATAGAATGGTTTGGGTTGGAAGGGACTTTAAAGATCATCCATGGGCAGGGACACCTCCCACCAGACCAGGTTGCTCAAAGCCCTGTCCCGCCTGGCCTTGGACACTTCAGGGATGGGGCAGCCCCAGTGTCATGGAATCCTGGAACTGTTAAGGTTGGAAAAGACCTCTAAGATCATCAAGTCCAAGCAGGACTTCTCTGGGCTCCATGTTTTTAGGTTTTGTCAATCCTAAAGTGGAATTAGCACCTGTGGGGTGGCTTTCAGTTCCAGCTGCCTGAAGTGATGCTCAGGCTGGGTCTTTCCCACCAGGATGATTTTTCCTACGGCATAAACCCAGGGGGAACATTCTGCATGACCTGAGATTTGGGATAAGAGCACGTGGGGGTCTCTCAAGGTACAGAACCCCCAGGACAGACCTGAGGGATTGTAAGGCACAGGGAGTCAGCCACGGTGAGGTTTGGCCAAAACCCTTCTCAAAACAACTCTGGGCGTGAAACATGCACAGCTCCAGGTGTGAATCCACTCCTTGGTGCTGCTCTGTGTGTCCTCAGCATTTCCCCAATTCCCAGTAGGAATATCAGGTATGTCTGGGTACTGCAGTAGAGAGCCACAAGGTCAGTGTCTCCTAAAAGTTGGTCATCAAGGTCTGTTTTTCCCGTACTGGGATGAAATCCCACTCCTGGGACTGCTCTCCTACAAAACAAACAAGGTGCTGTTCCCAAACCCACTTGTCCCGACGTCCTTCCGGATGGTCACACAGTGTTTGTCCTCCTTGGCACACATGGAAATGGTCAAACAGTCCTTGTTGGACTCCTGTTCTTGGCAGGTGTAGCACATGAATGGATAAACTAGTGGGGGGAAAAAAAATGGGAAAAAGCACATTACAAGGTTTAAAAAACCACAAAAGCCCCAGCACAGAGATCTCCATTTCCCCTGTTACAGCCTGAGGAATGCTTCTGTGGGAATGACCAGTGACTTTCTTCATCTCCTGACCTGTGGCAGCAGCGCTAAATCCCTCTCTGTCTCCTCTGGCTCAGGCTGCGAAGTGCTATCGATCTGTTTGCAGTCCCTGGGAGCAGGAGATGTGAGTGGAATTCAAGGATTTGGGGGCTTTTATGAAGGAGATTATTGCTGAGCCATAGCAGCTGTGTCCTGAGGGGTGGGCCACGGGAATTGCCAATTACTGCTCAGGGTTCCTCCTGGGCAGGGCTTGGCAGGGAGAGTTTAAAGATGCCTGGAACGTTTTGAGGAGGTGGATGATGCCCAGAGTTGTACTTCTCTTTCGTCTGACTGCTGTCACATCTCCTTATTTGTGCTTGAACATCTCTGAACTGGCCTAGCCTCAGCTCTAGGAGGTCTGGTGAGAGCCCTCAGATGCTCTAACCCCTGTTTTTAGCATAAAATCGGATGGAAAAATCTCAACCAAAAGCTTGGTTTAAGTGCTGAAGGCAGATTTGGTGAGATAATCCCTACATCTGCAACTGTGGCAGATGAATGGCAGGAAGGTCACGCAGTGATGAGTTGTGCTTCCTGCCAAGAATGTCTGTGCCTGCCCTCAAAACCAGAACGTGGCAGGCCAGACCTCTGGAAAGTAGAAACGAAGGAAGAAGAGCATAAACTGATTCTGGGCGATGAAACACCCCAAAATATGTGGGAGAGCACTCCCCAGCCAGGCAGATGGAAAGGTTTTATAGAAGTGGTCGAGTTCAGAGCTCGTGAAATCACCCAGAGTGAAGTGTGGGGTTTTGTGATTGAGTTCATCCGAAAACAGAGCTGATTTTTTGAAGGGATACAAACCCGAATGCTGGCTGAGTTCCTGTTTGTGTCTGGGGACAGCCTGGCACTTTGGAAAGGGCAAAAGCAACTAAAGGACACGTCCCTGTGAGCGCAGCTTTGGCTGATAAGAAGTTGGCAGTGAGAAAGTGGAAGGACAGTGGGGGTCACACCATGAAACAAGAAGTTTCTGATAGAAGGGAAGGAAAAAGTCATCAACTGCTGATCCTGTGCAGCTGTTTTGCTTCATTCACCTCTAAAAGAAGTTGAATTTTCATGCACGGAGCAGGGGAGATTCAGCGAGGTTTTTAAGGAATTTTTGGCACAACCTTGAGTGATGTCATTCTCAAGCAAGCCCAGGAAATGTGAGCTGGTGAAAATTCCAGGGAATGGGTGCAAAGCCAGGCATGGAAATGCCCTCTGAGGGTAATTCCCAAGGATTATTGGTCAAACCAACTGGAGCAATGGGAGGAATTCTTCCCTGTGAGGGTGGTAAGGCCCTGGCACAGGTTTCCCAGAGGAGCTGTGGCTGCTCCTGAATCCCTGGAAGTGTCCAAGGCCAGGTTGGACAGGGCCTGGAGCAACCTGGGATAGTGGAAGGTGTCCCTGCCCATGGCAGGAATGAGATGATCTTTAAGATCCCTTCCAAACCGTTCCATCATTCTGTGATCTTAAGTGCTTTTGACCAACGGATACAATGAAAGAGCAAAAAAAGAAGAGCGGATGCTTTTAAGTAAAGAGAAATAAATTACAACAGATACAACTTAGGAACTTAAATTTGGGGTGGCAGACAACTGCTTCAGTTAGAATTCGCAGCCACAGTGGCAGCAGCAGGAGCCGACAGCGTCACGTTCCAGCCCGAGGGGAACAGACGTGTCACCCGAGGGGAACAGACGTGTCACCCGAGGGGACACGGGGCAGAAACGTCATGAGCAAGATATGCAGAGCGGCCTTTCCACCCTGGCAAGGCCTCAGCTGGAGCCCCGGTGCCCAAATCTGAGTGCAGCCCTTCCAAAACTACGCAGAGAATTTGGAGAGGGACCAGAGGAGAGGGAGGAGAAAAGGTCAGAATCTTGGACGTGTGACCTCGTCGAAAAGGTTGGGAGGGTTTGGTGTGCTCGTGGAAAATGAGGTTATGCTGAGGAAAGCCACAGGAATCTTCTTCATGCAAGAAAAAAGAAGGAGCAAAGAAGAAAGCAATAAAATATTTTATGTGTCCCGTGGTGGAAATACGGGGGAACAGTACAGAAAGAGAGGCTAAAGGGATATTAAAACTAAATTCCTAAAGGGATGAGAGTCTCTGAGCAATTCCAGGCTGTGGAATCTTCCTTGTAGGAGGTTTTCAGGGACACCTTAAGCAAACATCTGCCTGGTCCTGACCAACATTGCAGCAAAGACTTGATGATCCTGGAGGTCCTTTCCAGCCTTAATGAGTCTGTGATCGTATGACAGGGATCATGACCTTTTAGGATTTCTGCTGGACACAAAATATCCATAACACTGAGTTCATGGATGGAAAAGGCAAAAGACCCTCCTTGGTGGGCTAAGATCAACAGTTTTGACCCAAATTTTGTTGTTAGGGTCTTGGATGGGACCCAGGATACCTGAGAAGGATCCATTGAAAGTTGCCACATTTTCCTTTGTCCCAGTTTTAGGCCAGAAAGCTCCAATCTCTTACTCTTGGCTTAAAACTGGGCTACAAAGAGGTGATGTATTAAGGCCAGTCCTTAAATCCACTGGGAATCTGATGCCAATATAAAATGTCACCAATAAGGAACCCCACCATGAACTTGTGATCCTGGATCTCTGTGACCTTCCCACTTCATCCTGGGTCACACTGAGAACGTTGCCTTTGAAAATTCTCCTCCTCTGTCCATGTTATTTTGCTTGAATCAGGAATTTTGGGCACTAAATCAAATTTTTTTTAAAAGAACTGAATAGTCCTTTTCCCAGCCGAAAACTGGCCAAAGGTCCTGCTCTTCCAGGCATGCTGGAGAACCATTCCAAAGGATGTAGGAGTAGGGGGTTGATGCATCAGTGATAATTGATTAATTAGATGCCTCTTTCTCAACCAGATTCGTATCATGGTTTCTGAGAAACCGTCAGGTGTGGGGGAAATTTTGGCACTCTGGTCATCATTCCCACGTGCCAGGAGTGATGGAGCAACACCTGTGTCTCACTCCCAGAAGGAGGACAACACTCAGCCTTCCCTTTGGGACCGGGATGCCTTTAACATGAAAAGCTCTTTCACCTCTGCCGCTGATTTAATCTACAAAAATTCCCAGTGTTGCATTTCCTAGGACGACACGTGGCAAACCACTACAAGGGAGGAAGCAGCAGGACAGAAGGTCTCTAAAATACTCAGAAGCTGAAATTATTGAGGAAATAAAAACCATTTTGTTGTGCTTTCTGTCACTTCCAACTTGCCTCCTTTTGGAAGATCCCAAAGACCACGGGATTTAACCTGGCATCCAGTGCCACCAGAGCCCTACCACTGGAAAGAAAAATTAATCAGGTTCTTATTTCTGGATCAACTCACTGATTGAGGTGTAAAAGGACATTGGTGACACCATCACAGCACTGCAGAGCTGGTGACAGCCCTCTGAAGTTTTGCCACGTGGAAAATTGTCACCATCTTCCCCCTAATCCTTGTCTTAAGTAGGAGCAGCACAAGAGGCTCACCTTGTTCCACACAGAGGACAGCAGCCAGCAAGGTGACAAGAGAAGTCCTCATCTCCAGCAGATCCTCCCAGCAGGACTGGGAAGCTGTTTGGAGGGCAGGTTTTATACCCCAGCCCAACAGCAGCAGTTTTACAGGTTCCCGGTGGCTCACGGGTGGACATGAAATCAACCCCAGGGTGTGGAATGTTCATGTGGGAGTTCTCCACGCCAGAGCCCTTGGAAGGGGCTGGCACCTTGGGGAGAAGCCCTTTCAGCCAGGCATTTCTTGCTCTTCCTGTCGTGTGAGTGATGGGAAGCCGGGATCTGCTCTCTCCTCCTCTGAATTTCTTCCTTTCCTTCCTTCCAGAGCCGCTGCTCTGATGAAAGCAGGGCCCGGAGGCATGGGGAGATTGTCCTAGGAATGAATTTTTCTAATCCCTTTGCACAGACAGCACGTGATGTTCCAGGGTTTGTACCGTTCATTGGCTTTAATTATTCAACAGCACCAGACTCAGCCTCTGAGCTGGCCTAAGCTGGTTTACCTCAAATAAAATCAGTGTGTTTTACACTAAATTAAATTAGCTAATGGTTGGTTAAACAGAAGATTTCCCTCAAATTTTCACGTCAGTCTTCATTTCTTTATCAATTTTCCTCTGGTTAATCCCTCTGCTTGCTCTTTTTCCTGCTTGTAATCCTCAAATACCTTGTACAATTTTGATTTAATGAAGTTTTGCTGCTACCCAGGGATTCTTTGGAGGAGCTGCTTTTCTCCACGCCCAACAGTTTCTCGAAATCAGGCCTCCATTTCCAAGCCCACAAATTGGCACCCTGGAATTGCAGCTCTGCTCTGGAAAGAGCCATCCCTCAAAGTGTCATTTTTATAATCTCTCCCCTTAAATCAAGCCTTTTATTCCTCTGTGTTGCTCCTCTCCTCTGAATTCCTTAAAATCTGTTCCTGACAGTCTGGGATAGAGACCCTCATTCAAGATGCATCTTGTGAGAGCTCGAGCTGCCAAGTCCACAGAGCTTCCTCCAAGGCCAGATTAGTCCTGGACAGCAGAAAGAAAATATTGTCAAACCCCGCTTTTTTTTCCTGGCAATTATGGAATAACTTCACTGGCAATTCCCTGCATGTAGCCCACCAGCAGGGCATTTTTGTCTGTTTCTAACATGAATCATTCCAGCGCTGGATGATTTCCTGATCCATGTGATTGTCTGACACTTTTTTCGGGCCCTCCTGATCTGCTCCTGGAATGAGGTCATCAGGTGGTGAATTCCAGAGTTGTTCAAGCCCTGTGCCCAAACAGACGTTCCCCGGGTCCTGGAGGTTGGTGAGGTCAGCAGGGACAAGGTGATGATCAAATCGAGCCTTGTGCTTCACACAGGACAGCTTGGCCTCCTGCCCCAGTGTTTTACAAACAGGCTTTTCTCCCTGATTAGTGGGTGCGGCTCCTTGCTGGCATTTTGCAATGAGGGCGAAAGGAAAGAACCTTCCTTTTGCCTTATTTTTGGTCTTATTAGTCCCATAGTCCTGTTGTGTTTATTCCTTTCCCTTTCCATATCCCTGCTCCTGTTGATTTCCGTAGAATCATAGACTGGGTTGGTTGACAGGGACCTTAAAAACCACCTTGGCCCAACCCCCTGCCATGAGCAGGGACACCTTCCACTATCCCAGGTTGCTCCAAGCCCCGTCCAGCCTGGCTTTGTTGACTTTTCCAACATCCATTGTATTCCCACATGAACTTTCTGGGAATGGGATATGCACAAGCCGACTTTGACTTTGACTTGACTTTGAAGGAGCAGTGAGGCTAAAACATTCCTGGCACATCCAACAAATATGTACTAAGAAGAGAAATTTGGGTTGGAAATGGGACTTCCTGTGTTTTCTGGGAGCTGTCTCCCGGACATGATTTTCTTCCTCAGTACCATGGTTCTAAGGTTCCTTGGAATGCTGGAGCATTCCCTCTTCCCGGCGCATGGAGAGCGTAAAAGAGATTTATTTCCCGGTAGGACAGATAACAAAACTCAAAAACACTCAGAGGCATCACTCAAGGTTCCAGCATGGAGAGGGTGCCTCATGCAGCCTGGGATCACAGCCTGGAGGAGGGCCTGGAGCAGGGACACCAAGTGAGGAGTAAGATTGAGGAAGACCACGAAAAAAAATCCCCAAGGAAGCTGAGTCACCTCTCTGGAGTAATCTTATCATTATCCATTTGGGAAAATTAAAGTGGATCAAATTGGAGCCATGAGTTGGCAATGGACTCAAATTGGAGCCATGGGTTGGCTCTGTGACAAGGGAGCAGCAGTCAGCTTTGGAAAAAGGGTTGCTTTTATCCCTTTTCCATGGCTTCCAGAAAATTTTTAGCCCCAGTGAAGGCCTTGTTTTGATCTCTTGTGTCCATCCCGTCTCTTGCTTTGGCATTGAGTCACTGTGCTGGATCTGGGCAAATAAACAGGGAAAAGGGGGAGAAATTTCATGTTGTGAGGAAAAAGGGAGAGGAATTATTCACGGAGAGCATAAGGCAGCAGAGATCCTTCAAAACCCATGGTGGGAAAGCCCTGAGAGAGGGAAAAGAAGAGCCAAAGTTAAAGCACCTCCTGCAGATGCTTAATTTAGGCAGGGAAAAGCCTCCTTGGCTGATCCAGGCCCTGGTGCAGTGACTCAGAGCTCTGAAAAATGAGTTTTATATAATCCCCAGGGAGAGAGAGAGGCAGTTACCTCCCAGGAGCAATCCCAGCTATTGGAACGAGACTCCCATCTTCCCAAAAGCCCTCCAGGCATTGCAGCTGTCTCTGCTCATGGGGCAGCTCAACGCTCCCATGTGAGGAGTGTGCAGCCAGGGGAGGCACCAGAAACCCGGGGTGATGGAAGGATTTGGAATTAGGGAGCAGCACCCATGTGGGAGGTGTCAGTCAGGATTTCTCAGGGAGGCTGGCAGAGTCTCCTCTTACACAACATTCCAAGGGGAGGGTTCACAATGGGAGCTCTGGTGGTTTTAGGACCTCCTGTGCCTCAGGGGAGTTGCTGCTCCCACCTCCAGATAAGGGCTTTGGGATGTGGGTCAACTTTGGAGCACATGGATGAGTTTTGTTGTTGGGCACTAGGGGAAAACCCTTGGGATCAGGGGGAAATCAGGCAAGAAGGAGCCAGCCAGGATGGAGCTGCTCCCTTAGGGATGGCACTTCTGGATTCCTAGAGCTGTTTATCTCTTCTCCATGCAACAGCCATAACCAGGGCATGAAACCCTCCAGGGGTGTCCCACATGCTTCCATCCCCTTTGCCATGCCAGGATCCTTCCCATCCCAAAACAAAGACACCTGCCAAGTTCAGGCAGCTCAAGACATGACCTTATTTTAAACCTGGTTGCCAAGGGCAGGTCTGGACTCCCAAGCTCAGCAGAACAAGACCTGAGGCCATACCAGCCAACCACTGTCCCTAAGGAATCCTAAACCTGTGGATAGCACAGGATGAAGATCATTCCAAATAGTTCAGTTGTCACCATGTTAGGATTAGGGTGTGGGGAAGAATATGGCCAGCCAAGGTCACAGAATTGGCTTGTTTTGGGTATTTGGATCTGTGCCACTTGAATATCCCTAAATTTGACAGGAAGGGACGCAGGGTGAGGAGAATAAATTGGGCAGATGGATGGAGCCAGCTCAGCTGGGATAGGCAATAAAATCCATGGGGAGAATGGAGAGGCTCGTGGCCAAAACTGAAGTATCCTTGAGGGAATCTTGCATTTACACCGAGGGGGAAACAATGAGTTCCAGCAAGGAAACGGAGTTTGGATGGAAAAACCCAGAGTAAGACTGGAGGAAGAAGCCAACACGGAGGTCTGGGAGAGAAAACAGCCGGGGAATGCAGAACTGGGGTTGGATGTGGATGGGAGGAAGGTGGGCAGGAAGGGGTAAGAGCGGATTTGGGATGAGCTGGAGCCATGAGCCCACGTTTCCTCTGCAAAACTGTTGTAAAGAACAAAGATGTGGCTGTTCCTGAGCATTACCGTTCCTCTGCTCCCAGAAAATACCCATCAGAATGAGCAGAACATGGAGCTCTGCAAGGAGTCTGGAGAGGGGAAACCCGTTGGGTGAGCTGCACCCAACTCACATCCCTGGGATATCTTCCCCAGGATGGTCCTTCATCCCAGGAGAGAGCAGTTCAGCCTCCCTGGAAGGGTCAGAGTGAGCAAACCTCTCATTCCTAAGATTATCCCCAAGGAAGGTCAGAGCAGGGTAATGAGTCCCTTCATTTTTAACTTGATGAGCAAACATAAAAGATTTACTTGCAGTGAAAATATTTTTTTCATAGACAAGTCCAAAAAATTCCTGGTTTCTTTCCAGAAAGCATCTGCCTTTTCCTACAATTTTCCTTTAAGCAACATGCAAGATGCTTTTCTCCCTTTCCTAAATAATCCTAATGCTTCTAAAGGGATTTCCACTGAAGACCTTAAACCAGTTTAAAGAAAGTGCTCAAGATCCCTTCCTGTCAGGCCCTGCCTTGTCCCCTCTTTTTCCCGGAGAGCTCTAGAGCCATTTCCTTCCAGGCAGCTGCCCCAGGAGAGGAACTGAAAGGAAGTTAAATAGAATTCAGTTTATCCTGAAATGGAGTCACAAAAATGCCATTTCTGCCAGTGCAGAAAAATAAAATTTGGGGAGAGGCTTCCTGAAGTGAATGCAGAGTAATTTTAATATATTTCAGCATTATTCCCATTCAACTCGCAGGCAAACGCCTCCGCTTTTATCCCGTAACAGGGATACATCCAGCAGCTACACCCAGTGTGCCATACCATGCAGCAAACACAATAGAATAAAATAACACTTTATTGTGCCCAGTTTCTGTTTAACAACTGGAATATTAAAGGCTTTCTGGGAGCAAAATGATACAGGGTGGAAAATGGGACAAAAATGGCACAGGAGAATGGCAGGGATAAAATGAAAGGCAAAAAATGCACGGAGTTATAAATGCCAGGAGCAGGAGAGATGGTGACCACACGGGGCCATTCTGCACGTGCAAGGCTCCATTTTACCCCTTCCTCTTCCAAACATCATTTTGTGTTGTCATCAGAGCGTGGAAAGAGCAAAAATATCTCCTGATGGGAAGTGACCTTCCAGGTAGGAGGCACAGGGCAGCATTCCCACCTTATGGACTGCAGCTTGAACCGTGCCATGCAAAGCCAAGCAGCTCATTTTCCCCCAAAGCCCTTCAAAACCCCATCCTGAGGATGCAGGCGAGACTGGCCAGGACCCCCAGGGTGAGGATGGTGGAACTGGTTTTCACACTGCTGGCCCCGCTGATGTTGCACAGGGAGGTCTCACAGCAGCTGGTGGCCACTCCGGCTATGCCGATGTTCAGGTCAATTGTTGGGCAAAATGCAGAACATTTCTTGGTGATTCGCTGGCTCCGGTCACTGCCTGGAGTGGGAGGGAGAAAAAACAACAGGAAAAGTCCAGCTTTTCATCTTGGAATTTTTTTTTTTTTTTTTTTTTTTTTTTGTTTCAATCACAGCCTGGCTGTGCAATCCCATGGGGAATTTGTTACTCTGCACTTGATGCCATTGGGTTTTCCTGTGGGTTTCCATCACATTCCATCTTTATTTGTGTGTGTGTGTGTGTGTGTGACCTATGGGCACCATCTCCAGGCCTTGAAAATCCTCTGCTGGTTTCAGGGCAAGCTGAGGGCAAGAATTTGGGACTTTTTTTGTACAATGTGAGGTTGCAAAACACCGGCACCGTGCCTTGGGATTGCTCCTTCCACAGCACCCAGCCCTTTCCATTTCCACCAGCTCATGGGCATAAACTTGAGCTTGGAGTTGAGACGAGGAGTTTGTGCAGGCATAGAAAAAAAAAAATCATTTTTATTCCAGCATCTCCCTGTCCTAAGTGTGTTTAATCAGCAGGACTTACTTTTAGTTGAGTTTAATCAGGAGTATTTTTACTGCATGTTGCAACAGACCCGGGCTACACTGAGTTCCCACCTTCCCGAGATTTGTTCTTTGCGTGCTAAAATCTTCATTAATCCCTCCGCCGCACCTCCTCGTGGGAGGAGGCTCAGATGCCAGCCCCACCTGAGCCCCACCTTGTCCTCAGAACCTTGGGAAAGCTCCACACTCACCCGTCCCTGTGGTGGAATAGGATGTCAGACAATACTTCTCGTTGTCGGAGCATTTGGTGGTGCTGAGACAATGGAGGTTGGAAGTGGCATCTTTGCACGAGAAGCAGGTCAGGGAGAAAGCTGCAGAAGAGGCACAAAAACACCCATCAGGCACCTCTGGGATTATCCTTAGGAGCACAAAACTGGGGATGGATGGAGGATCTGTCAAGCCCAGTGGCCACAGGTGAAAAACTCCTGCATGGGTTAAACTTGGCCCCGAGGACTCTCCAGGAGCCAGGTTAAGCTCAAATTGCTGCCACAGCTGTGGTTTGCTCATTTAGGAACCCTCAGGGATCTTCCTTCTGGATATTTGTTTTACTCTCCCTTGAATCCATTAAAACATCTTGGGTTTTCATTCCAACCTGGCCCCTCCAAGCCTCAGTTTCTGGCCACTGGTTCTTGTATGGAGACACTGGACCAGGGAATCTGTGGCTGCCCCATCCCTGGAAGTGTCCAAGGTCTGGCTGGATGAGGCTTGGAGCAACCTGGGACAGTGGAAGGTGTCCCTGCCCATGGCAGGGGGATGGAACTAACTGGGTTTTAAGCTCCCTTCCAACCCAAACCTGTCTATGATTTGGGTTGATTTTCAGAGCTCTCCTGTGCCAGGAGGAAAATCTTGGATCTGTAGAAGGCTGGGCTCAGCAAATCCCTGCCTTGGCTGCAGCCGATTCCTTTTTCCAGCCATCCATGGGTAACAACTTCCTCACTCCACAAAACGTGCACATCTGGAACACTCTGCATCTGCAAAGCACTTTGCTAAAATCAGTGAATGAGAACAGCTGGCACTCGAGGAGGCTGAAGCATCGTTGAGACCAAAGAGATCCTTGGGGAAGGGCTCTTTGCATGATAAGGGGAATTTCCTCCTCATCTGTTTATCTGGCTGCAATGTCACCCCTCCAGGGATTAAACTCATCCTCATTTCCAGAATATCCCTGGCTACGGGCAGTTAATGCCCAGCTAATTCTTGCAGTAGCTTTGTCCTTTAGCTTGGTCTTCCTTGCTCTTCATCTTCCTCACTCCCCTCCCTTGCCCAGGTTTCTTAGTGCCTTTGTCAGCAATGTCCCAACCTCAGCACTGCCTTTGTTTGACCTTGGACAAGTCCTTCTGGCCCAAACAGGCTCCTCAAGTGTCCTGCTAGCCCAAATCTGGCTCCAGCTCAGTCCATGACCCCAGGATCACTGTTTTCCTTTTAGGGCTCTATTTCTCCCTCTGCCTGTGTGGGAATTCTGCCTTTTTTTCCCCACTCCAGCCAACATCCTCTTCTCTCCCTTGGCCTTTCCTCTTGTGGTCCACAGCCCTCACATTCCCTACTCTGCCTCTGTTGTCCCTCACTGACTGGCACTGAGCAGAGACCACCAGACAACCCCAATCCCACTTCCCACCATTCCCACAGTCATTCCAAAAGCCTCAGACTTGGCTGGCTCCCTTTGACTTCATACCCAGACTATTCCAATTTGCTTCCTATCATGGCCATTCCCATCCCCAGAACCTCCATTTGTCCTGCCTGGCTCTTGCCTTTAGTGTTGTCCTGACCCTTCAGGCCCAGATTTAATTTTTCAAGTCTGGGACCCTCCTTTAGATTCTCCCTGTCCAAAGTGTTTGGTTTCATTCTCTTTTCTCATGCAAATTCTATTTTATGGAATATAATAAGGAATATCTCCACTTCACCCCACTGGGAACCACCCTTTCCTCACAGAAACACTCAGTCCCCAAACTGGATTTTCCAGACACAGAGCTCCCTCTAATCCTTAATAAACGCAGCATCTGTAATCCAAGCCCATTCCCAGAAAAGCTTCCTGAATCAGTGCAGGAGACAGTGGAAATGGTTACATGCCCAATTCCTCTTTCATCCCAACCTCCCAAAGCTCCTAATTTCAGACTCCAGTTGCCCTGGGAGCCTTCTTGGCAGGAAAAAGGGGAAGCAGCATCCAAGGGTGATTTTTCCAAACTCTCTCTGTGCTCCAGAGGTTTCTGACTCACCAATTAATCCAGGACTCTGGGATTGGCTCCTAAATTGGCACACCCTGAAGTCAGGGAGGACAATTTTGGTCATAATGCAGAAAAACATCTCAATTTTATTTAATTTCTTGAGGTATTTGTTGCAATGAGGGCTGAGAGGGGAAGGGAATTTTATTTCTTCCAGATGCAAACCTTGAGTTAGTCCAGGCTGCCTTTGGATGTCTCCACACCCACCAAGACCTCTGCTCTAACTGAAGAGAAACATTCCTCAAAGAATTTGCTGTCTCGTTCTGTGATCTTTTTAAAAAATGGGAGTAAAGCTGCAGGAAAAGATCCTTTTATTTGCCTTAAGATCCTCAACTTGAGCAAAATTCCAAGTTTCAACCCTGTGAAATCCATCAATAGGAATATTTCCATCCTCAAGTTAAGTGGGATCCAAAGACATTGGTTAGTCCAGGACCAGGATGGCCAGGAGTTTGCTGGTCAAATCCCACAGGGAAAAATCAAGTTTGTAAACGGGCAAAAGCCCCCTGAGCTGAGGGAATCAACCATTTCCCTAAAACAGATGGATATTCCAGGCTGCACCCTCTGTTCTCTGTCTGACCCAGAGCACAAGGTGTGGTCCTTGGCAGAGTCCAGCCAGGAAAATTGGGGCGCAGCTTCCCAGTGCTCTCCCAAAAAAAAAACCCTCTGATAATTATCAGAATGAGAATGGGATTCTGCATCTCCATCCCAAACCCGGGATCAACTGGGGAATCGTGGGA
>VZTR01016815.1:0-31340 GCA_013400775.1 Chaetops frenatus | reverse complement strand
CCCATCATCCCTCCAGCTTCTGGTGGGGATAAACCCCCTGCATCCTTCTCCTGGAACAGCTCCTCCGTGAGCCTTCAGCTTCAGCATCCCCCCTGCGGAATCCCGGAGTATTTGGGAAGGTTCCGTGCAAAGCGATCCCGTCGGGACTCACCGCTCTCCGTGCACAGGGCGACGCCGAGCACGACCAGGAGGAAAAGCTTCATCCTCTAAAGGTCTGGGAGCCTCCAAAATAGGCAGGACTCGGGCAGAGCAGGTTTTATACCTCTGCAGTGTTTGCTTTGATCCGGAGATAATGACCAGAGGCTGCTGTGTCAGATGATGGATAATTGGGAGCAGCGTGCCCGGGCTTGTGTGGGGAAGGGCGTTTTGTTGGAAATCTGGTGGGGGGGTGTGTTTTCCCCTAGAACTTCTCCTTTTTCCTGGTTGTTTCACAACGCAGCTGCTCCAGCTGACGTGAACTCTGCAACTGTTTCTAATTCTGCAGAGGTGAGGTGGGGCGGGGCGGGGCGGGGGAAAGCAAAACACAAAAACAAAGCAATTTTCTCTGGAAAAAGAAGGAGGTTTTCCTTTCTAGGTCCCAGAGAAGACTGCAGCCTCCAGGATCGTGTCCTTGCACATATGGAAATGGAGGGAATTTAAATTTAAAATTGAATTTGGGATGGAAGCTTCTCCCAAATGTCTCCCAGGATTGTCAAGACAGTGAGATCGGAAGAGCAGAATCTTTCCACTGCTTTTCATAGGGGACCAGGCATCATATTCTGTCTCCTTTTTAAGTTCAAAATCAGAAATGTTTCTGGGATGTTTTTTATGAGGAGAAAATGCTATCTTATTAGAAAATAAATGCCACAGAGCAAAGAAAAATGACCATTTAAGTTAAAAAATAGAAATAACACCCACTCCCATGGCATGGAACAAGCTGGGATTTTTTTTTCACAAATTCACACAAAAAAAAAAAACAGTGTCAGGGAGAAAAACACAAACCAGTTAAAGCATGGAGAAGGAGGGGTTGGCTGATCAATGATGTCCATTCATTAAGTCTTCAAAAAAAAAAAAAATTTTGTGAAATGCCAAACAGGAGTATTCCATTGGATTCCCACATTGTGCTCTTTATTCCTCATATTTTTTCATTTTTTTTTTCCCATCGTGTTTCATGCCGTCTCCCTGTATAAAATCAGAACCTTTCCCATATTTTTGGGATTGTCGTTGTTTTCCCTCCCACTGTTACCTTTCTGCCATCAAGTCATGGGGACAGAGGAACAATCCCAGGAAATGTCCAGCTGGATCCTCTCACGTGACCCTGGGAGCTGCAGGAGCTGCCCCAAAGCCTCTGCCCCTCGCTGCTCTCCATCTGCTTTATTCCCTTCTTTCCTTCTCTCCAACTGGCTCAGATCCCCATATCCCATGGAATATTTTGGGCTTCCAGCCTGACCCAGCTCCAGCCATCCTCTCACCCGGAAAACACGTCGGGTTCCTGAAGTGATGTCAGTTTTTCCAACACTTACAAATTGGATTTATAAACATTGTCCCTCTGGAGCCCTGCATGAGTCAGGTGAGGAAATTTTGGCTTTCCCAACAGGCAGAGCACGAAACTCAGTTGGAGCAGAGGTGGCAATTACCCAAAAAAGCTCCGAGGAGGGGCGAGGTTTGGCTCCCTCGGCCTCCTCAAGGCGCCCAGCGGGAGGAAAACAAAGCTCCCTCCATGCCAGCGCAAAATAATTGCGAAATATTTTATTTTCCCCCAGCCAGAATAGATTTAATGAGTTTTTAGTGATAAATCCATGTTTATTGGGGCCTATCTGGAAGGCTCAAATCCCAAGGAGATGCTGTTCCATTCCAGAGCCAGCCCACATTGGGATTTATCTCCAACAGCATCCCCTGACAGGTTCAGAAATAGCAGCTCAGGCACTGCTTTTTTTTTTCCCTCTTCCCTCAAAGTCTCGTCCATGCCAAACCCTAAAATATCTCCTGTCTCCTGCAAGCTGCTGAGGTTTGGAGAAGGAGAGAATGGATTTCTTAAGGGCTTTATTATAGGGTTCCTGACAGATTTTCCATGAGATACTCCCGAAATCTTCCAGCTGGTCCCATATGGCCCTCTGATATTTTGTCCCTACCAGGGCCAGGTGACAGAATGAAAGGAGCCCATGAGGGCAGGAAGGACATGGAGGGCATGAGAAGAACTGAGGCAAAGGAGAAGATAAAATCCCAGATTACAAGGATTTGGAATTCATGAAATTCAGGAAGACTTTGTAAAGAGTAACAGGGGGGATTTAACTGGAGGTGAAAGTGGAAGGTGAGGTGGAAAGATTTATTTCCCTTGACACAGTGGAGTGGAGAAGGAAAAGAAGAGAAGGAAGAGTAAGTTTTGCTTATCTTGTTCTAAACCTGGTTGAAATCCTCACACGAGAAGGGCAAACAATTGTTTATTTTGCAGGAAAATGCAATTTTCATCAAACAAGTGCTGAAAAGCAAAAGTAGCTGTGAAATTCAGATATTGTTACTGGAAAATGGGGAATTTCGAGTTGGCTGAAAGCTTTGAGAAGCATCTCAGAAACGATTGTGATTAACATAAAGTGATGGGAAAAGTGATTTTAAAAAGTGCAAATCCCCAAGTTTCGGGGAAAATATTACCCACAGAAATTCTACAACACTTCCATCTCAGTTATTCCATTGAAATAAATTTGAGAACACCCTTCCTGACCAGAAATTAAATCTTTATAGGATGACTAAACCTAATCCCATCTTTACAACCTTCACCCAGCATTGTGGTTTCTCCCCGTTGCATGGAAACACATGGAATTTGCGGTGCTGGTGGAGTAGGAGCCCCCTCAAATCCAGCACGGGATTCCCCTCAAATCCAGCGCAGGATCCCCCTCAAATCCAGCACAAGATTCCCTTCAAATTAAACAGAGCTGGAGGCCTTTTGTCCAGGTGCCACTGTAAAGAGCCCCCCAGAATTCAGTGTTGCACTTTTAAGCTCGGAATTCCGCACTCTTCAGCTCCAAGATTATATTATTTGCCTATTTTAGCTGTGGTTCTGCTCCTCCAAGAGCAGAAGGGAATCTCTATCCCAAAAGCTGCAGGGGATCTCCATCCCATCTCCTCCATCCCTAAACCTGGAAATGCAGCAGAAACCCAGGAAGGGGATGGAGCAGAGATCAACCCAGTCAGCTCAGACACCACCACTTCTCCCAGGCTTTTCCTGCCTGTTTCCCACGGGAAAATCAGGAACAATCACTCAGCAGCATCTCCAAGCAGGCACAGGGGTCTCCTTTCCATGAGGACAGATCCCCACAGTGTTTTCCTTACCTTGGACATCTCCAGCATTTTGGGGTAGGACCTGTTTTAAGAGCTGGCACAACACACCTTGCAGAGATCCCAGGAGAAGTTCCCAGCGCCAATTCCTGCAGGACCAAATTCCTGGCCCTGTCTCAGCATCTACAAAACAATTACCACTGTTGTTTGCNAACTATTTTTATCTTTGAAGTTTAGGCCTGTTTTGCATTTCTCTTAATCCTTATTCTCATAAAATCACTACACTACACTCTCGCCTGGTGTGAGCAGGAGAGCAGGTGAATGTGAAACCGCTACAGAAGGGAATCTCTATCCCAAAAGCTGCAGGGGATCTCCATCCCATCTCCTCCATCCCTAAACCTGGAAATGCAGCAGAAACCCAGGAAGGGGATGGAGCAGAGATCAACCCAGTCAGCTCAGACACCACCACTTCTCCCAGGCTTTTCCTGCCTGTTTCCCACGGGAAAATCAGGAACAATCACTCAGCAGCATCTCCAAGCAGGCACAGGGGTCTCCTTTCCATGAGGACAGATCCCCACAGTGTTTTCCTTACCTTGGACATCTCCAGCATTTTGGGGTAGGACCTGTTTTAAGAGCTGGCACAACACACCTTGCAGAGATCCCAGGAGAAGTTCCCAGCGCCAATTCCTGCAGGACCAAATTCCTGGCCCTGTCTCAGCATCTACAAAACAATTACCACTGTTGTTTGCAATGGGAACAACACAAACATCTCTGACCTTTCCAGACTGATACCATTCCTTATCTCAGAGGGATCTGGGAGACCATCTGGCTCTGTGGAGTGTCTGGAGCCACTGGATGCAAGAAAGTTGGGAAAAGCAGCCCGGAGAAGGCTCCCAAGTGCTAAAAAGAGGAATTCAATGTGAAGCCGAGCTGATTTCTCAGGCTGGCCCTGGTGTGGATACAACAAACACACTCCAGAATAACACAAGATCTTTATTTTGTCTGACAATCACCACACACATGCTATCAAAAGAGCTTTTCCAGGGGAAAAATTAGTATAAAACAACAGGGGAGAAAAACAGGAGCTGCGCTGCCGCGTCATGTTGGGATCCGAGGCAGCGTCTCGGAATAAAACAGGGTCGCTGTTGGAAACACTGGGCCGAGGTTTCTGACCCGGGGAATACCTCGTGGCTTCTCGGGTGGTCACACCTCCTGCCAGCCCCTGATCACAATCCCGCCCTGAGGACGCAGATCAGGCTCCCCACCATTCCCAGCAGGATCGCGGTGTAGCTGATGCGGATGCTGTTGGCGCCGCTGAAGTTGCACAGGGAGGTGCTGCAGCACTTGGTGGAGTAAGAGGCCACCCCGAAGTTCACGTTGGTCTCAGGACAGTCCACGGAGCATTTCTTGGTGATGCGGTGTCCCATGTCCTTCCCTGGGTGGAGAAGGGACAAGAAAGGAGAGCTGGGATTTAGGGCTCTTCTGTGGAAGGGCTGAGCAGAGGAGGTGGATTTGCAGTTTGCTTAGTTTTCCACACAGCAATTAAATGCCCTCGGGGGGGTTTGAGGAGGGACAGGTGTGAATCCACAACCCCCAGATCAAATGTGGGACACTGGAAAGTCCTTGATTGAAACCCACACCTTCTTTAATCTCTGGTCTGGTTGCCCAGGTGGTGGCCAGACAGAGGTTAGACTCGAGACCTTGGAGGTCTTTCCCAACCGAAATGATTCTGTGATTCCTGCAGGGCAGCAATTGCATTCCCAGCTTGAAAGACCACGTTACTGACACCCAACCCATTTCCATTCTCCGTCCCAAAACATCTCAGATCAAAAAACAGAGGCTGCTCCTGAAATCTGGGTGTTCCAGCCAGCCCTTCCACAAGGTGGTGGGGCCCTGGTTTTCCAGAGAAACTGTGGCTGCCCCATCCAAGTGTCCAAGGCCAGGTTGGAGCAACCCGGTCTAGTGGGAGGTGTCCACAGAAAGAGATGATCCTGAAGGCCCCCTCTAACTCAAAGCACCACTGGAGGTTTCACACTCATCACATTGAGACACTTAAATCTCAGAATTATCCTTTCCAACAAAACCAATCGATTCCCTAAAAAAATTGACCAGCAATGTCTCTAGAAGAAAAAAAAAAAAAAAACAAAAACAATTTCTGGGACTCACCGATTCCGGCAGTGCTGTACGTGGTGGTGCAGTATTTCTCATGGTCCTCACACTTGTATGTTTTCAGGCAGTTCCAGTTGGAATGTTCGTTGTCACAGGTGTAGCAAAACAGGGAGGAGGCTGGAAAAAAACACCCACGACACAGATCAGTGGTTCCCAGCAACTCCCTCCCGGGAAAAAAAAGTGCCAAAATCCTTGGAAGATATAAGGGGGAAAGTCTGGTGTGAACAACTTTTCCCAGCAAATTAAAAAAGTTGGGGTTTGATTAATGGAGCTGAGAAAACAAATATAGAGAACAAACCAAGTTTTCTTTCTGGACTGGAGATTTTAAGGGATTAAATTTACATTTTTCAGCCTGAGCAGCATTTTGAGGTGATTTTCTCCTCTCCCCAGGATCCACATTGGCCTTGTTGAAAACCAACCTCCAAAAGCAAAGTCCTGGTAAGGAGAGGAGGAACCAGCCCAATTCTAGAGCTCAATTTTAAATATTTTCACTCTACATATGCAAAACCCTGCCCAGACATGAATTAATTAATGTCTAATGACACCCCTGGGAGCCAAATTACTGAGGCACCACAATAAAGGGAGTTCCCTGGGAGAGGTTGCCCTGCACAATGGCTGGATTATTCCTATCAGCACCTGGAACAAGGTGTTCCTCAGTGCTGAGCCAGGTCTATCCCAGAGCCAGAAAATAGTGGGATGTTATTGGGCACAGCTGAAGTAAATTGAGTCAAATTCCAGGCTGGCCATTAGAACACAGATGTGCCTTCTCATTCCCTGGGGGTGGATTGACAATTGGTGGAAATAGTTTCTCTCCTGCCCAAAATTCCAAGAAATGCTCCTCATTTTGGGACAGGGGTGACAGAGGCAGCTGGGCTGCTCTCAGGAAATCCTGCTCCATTGTCACCAGTGGTGAAGAGCTCTTGGTTGAAGGTGAACATAAATTACAAACCAGCAAGGGATCTCTATGAGGCTGAGATTTCTCTGGTTCTGTTTTTCCTGACTTTCTCAGCCCAGGAAGGCTCTTTTGGCACAGAACAGCCCCTTCCAGTCAAACTTGGACATGTTTTAAGTAAGGAAACCCCTCCCAGTGACCCTTCCAAGTTTGTTCTTGACTCAAGCTCTCATCTGAGGTTGAGTCTGCCCATGAGATTTGGTTAAACAATTCCAGAAGCAGTTTTAAAAGAGAATTGAAAACCCTTTTAATCTCTAACTATCCCAAGGAGGAGAAAAAAAGGCCTCCCCTCTATGATCTGGGGAGCTCTGGGTGCCTCAGCACAGGACTGGCTTGCTCTGAAACCTTCCCAGATGCTTTAAGGCCAGGTTGGACAGGGCTTGGAACAACCTGGGATAGTGGAAGGTGCCCTGCCCAAGGCAGGGGGTGGAACAGGATGATCTTTAAGGTCCTTTGCAATCCAAACTATTTGATCATTTGCTAATTCTCTGCTCTTTTCCAGTGCCAGGTGTTGCAAGTGCAGGTGTTCTCCACAGCAGGAGGTAAAAATCAGCCTTGTTGCAAACTGGATGTACGTTCTCCTTTTCATCTCTCGCTATTTGTCTATCACTTGGGAATTTTCAGCCTCCCACCTCCCCTCTGGATGTTCCCCAACGCAAGCTGGGGGATCCTGTCCCTTTGCAGGCAAAGCAAAACCCAGACCTGGCGAGGATTATTGCATTTTACAGACCCTGGAGCTCTCCCTGATCTGCTTTTCTGCCAAATTTCCCAAACCACTTCCTGCTGCAGATGGAGCCAAGTCCTCAGCACGTGCCTGAGAGCAACTGAGAGCACTGATGTTCCTTAAGTGATCCAAGGAAAATCCCTTCCAGCCAGGAAACAATAACAGCTCGAGCCATTAGAGCTGCTCTAAAGCCTTTCCTGCGTCTGCCCTCCACCCTCCATTAGCAGGAGTTTTGCAAATGCAGGCAGAAATAACCCTAACGGTGCAAATTGTGCTCCTCGGGCTGGCAAATCCATGCCCAGAGCCAAGATTTCCCAACAGGATATTCCCCCACAATTATCCAGGTACGGCTGCAGCTCCTTTTAAAGAGGACAGGAGCAGAGCATTGCGCATCCCATTCCAAACACATTCCCAGGCACTTAACAGCTCCACCAATTTAGGAGCAAAGAGCTCTGAGACTTTCAAATATCTGCCAGCAGCCTCGTTACTTAATTGGAATTGTGGGGAACAAAGTGAAGGGCTGGCAGGAGATGCGGTGCCAAGACCAGCCACGCTTTCATCCACAACAGCTCCTCGAGTTTCATTCAGGAGCAAAAATCAAACCAAAGGCAAAATCTCTGAGCCCTGCTTGATTCCTGTCAGCATTTTTCAGGTCGTGTCCTCAGCTGTGAGTGGTTGGAGCTGGATGTCTGAGGGTGTGAGAAACCAGAATTCATCTCCTCTGGGTTACAGAGAACTCACCCAGGAGTGAGGACTCAACCACACCAAATATTTCTCGCCGTGGCTGACGCCAAAAAAAAAAAAACACCACCAAGATCTCAGCAGCTGCAACAAAAGCTGCCAAAGCCTCTTGCCCCTCATTTATCTCCTTGTTTTTCCTCGCCATCCTCTCCTCTGGCTGTCCCAGCCTCCTGAGCTCCTTACCTTGCTGGGCACACAGGACTGCAGCCAGCAGGGCGACCAGAAAAGCCTTCATGGTTGGTCCTCGTGCCCTCAGAGCCAGAGCAGTGTGGGAAGATGCACCCCGGGAAGGTTTTATACCAGCACTGCCTCGTCTCTGGCTTCATTTGATTGCAATAATTTGAGGTTTGGGCAGAGCCAGCACCCAAGGTGTGATCAGTGCTGGGTGTGTTTGTGCGTAGGAACCTGTTATGGGGCTGCAGATAGTGATGGTTTTTTTTTTTTTTTTTTACCTCTCCTTCTCATCCAGTCTTTTTTTCCGAGGCCTGCTCCTGTCTGCACTGCTAATTTGGGGAGCAATTTAGCTGATCCAAACAGGGGAGTCCCTTCTTGGGCTGAGCCACGAAACCTGGAGCGAGTCAGAGGCACCTGGGCCTGGCTGGGGTGGCTCCTTGCTTGCTGGCACCCTCCATCCTTTCTCTGCCACGGAATGGGAGCTGAATATCCCTGGGAAGTGGGAGAGGAATAAAGGAAACATTTTTGGATTGTCCAGAGCCATTCAGAATTATCTCACTTGTACAAAGCTCCTTAAGCAGGAAGCAGAAGCGTTCCTTCAATCATGGAATCATAGAAAAGTTTGAGCTGAAAGGGACCTTAAAGATCCTCTTGTTCCACCCCTGATCCCACTATTTGTGGCTGGAGATGTCACTCAGAGGCTCCCATGGTCCAAGCAGGGATGGGCTTGATGCTTTTGTTTTGTTCTTCTGTCCTCCAGAACCATCCAGGGTTTCCAGGTGACAATGTTTGTTGCTCCCTGGAGACCAACTCTGGACTCTGTCAGGTTTTTCCAGTCCCCCGTGACCTTTCCAGTCTTTCTGGGCTCCCTCCTCCTGCTCCCACAACACCCCTTGACTCAGGGTGCAGAAGAGCCAAATTACTCAGGGTGCAGGAGAGGCACAAAGTGCATGCAAACACCTGCAGGAGTTAAAACTCTACAAATGGGAATGAAAAGGACTGGGAAATATAAGAAATGCTGGTCAAAAAGTCCTGGCAGGACCCTTTGGAGAGAGAAATGACCAAGGGGACCTCAGGGGTCAAGGTTTGTAAGGTCACAAATGCTGTGGAAACAGAAGAAAGAACATGCCAGTGCTCTTTGTTTTCCCCAAATTAATCACAGAATCACAGGATACCTTGAGTTGGGAGGGATCAAAAAGGTGAGAGAGTCCAACTCCTGCCCTGCACAGGACAACCCAAGAAGTCCCACTGAGGGCTTTTCCAAGCACTTCTGGAACTCTGGCAGTCCTGGGGCTGTGGTCACTTCCCTGGGGAAACTGGAAGTCCCTTCATAGTCTCTTCCTCTGCCCACCTGCCTGCAAAATCCTGGGAAGCTGGACCCATTCCCAACCCCTGTTACGAGTTTTTTGCTTCCAATCATTTTTCCTTTGACCAGTTCCTCCTTTTCTTGCAGCAGCTTCAACCCTCAGGGATTCTGTCTCAGTGTCCAGAGGGTGGAAGGGATGAGCCCTCAGTTTCACAAGTTTTCCATTTTGCTCTCTGGTCTGATCTTGAGCAAGAATCTTGAACTATTTCATCCTTTAGGGAGGATGTGAAAGGCCCACGTGACAGATAATGCAGCAACAATATTTCAGAAATAATCTGGGGGAAAAAAACATTCTCTATGAGCAAGATTCCTTATGAATACAGGCATGAAAAACATCAGGCAGCAAATGGGATCTGCTGGAGCAGGGAGAGAAAAAACAGGTATTAATCCCCATGTTTGTTTAATCTATAAGACCAGGGTTGTCTCAGGCAGCCGGAAAAATGGAAAATGAGACTTCCTTCCCTTCCATCCCATCAAAAATCCCAAAATGAAAATTAATTATCACCCCCAATCCAGCTCATCTCAGAGCCAATCGAGCAGAAAAATGCAGCTCCTCAGCGGGAAGAGGGAACAAGGCTTGAACACAGCCCACGACAAGAAAGAAGAAAAGCTTTGGAATTAAAACAAATAAATGAGCAGTAAATAAATGACGCTGTTAAAGCAAAGTGCAGCTGAATAAATAAAATGTCAAGTGAGAAATGGGCTGTGGGAAGTGGGAATGTGAGAAAGCTTTTAAATAGATTAGAGAGAGGGGAGGTTAATAATAATAATAATAATAAACAAGATTAATATTTCACACAGAAGTGGAAAGAGAGAAGGAGGAAGCAGAGAAATATCAGTGCAAAGCAAAATAATTCAAGACAAACACACAAAGCTTGGGGGGGGGCAATAATTAAGGACAGGCAGAGTGAGGGAAAGGAATAAGATGGGATGGGAGGGAAGTCCCTCCTATGTGGAAAATGCATATTTTTCTTATGTGCAGACCCTGCTCAGGTGCTAAAAGCAGCCCCTCAGGGGACTGGGAAGCTGCAGAATTCCCCAAATCCCAGTTTAACCAAGCACTGGGGGCTCCTGTGCGACCTGGATGGGGAAAGCATCCAGGGCATCACCTGACCCCTATCCCCGTGTCCCTGGAGGAGGCTGCCAAGGCTTTGGGAGGCATCCCAGGCTCTGGCCAGGTCCCAAATCCCCGCTATTCTTGAGCCCTGTTGGCATTGCAGTCACGCCCAGGGCCACTGCAAGGGCTCTGGGCTCCAACCAGCACCAGGCGCTGGAGGCAATGGTGCCTCTGGAAGCTGAATCCAGTTTTTCCAAGTGAGGGGTGAAGAGAGCTGGAAGAAAATCCAGGGCAAAGACAACTGAGGGAGTGGGAGTGCAGATGGTGCCAGGAGAACGCAGCGGGGAGGTGTTAAAACCATCTCCCAGGGACATGAAAAAAGCAGGGTGAGGGGAGGGCAGCAGGGTGGCTCTTGCAGCAGAAACTGGGCCGGGTGGGTGTCACCTGCTGGGTGTCACCCCGTGGGTGTCACAAAGGGAATTAAACAGTTAACAGGGCCTAGGAGTTTTAGGAAAAAGAAACCTTCACCCACTTGGGGCTTGGCAGCCACAGAGGGTGTTTGTGCCAGGCCTTGGGAATGCCTTGTGCAAGGCCAGGCCTTTTTGTGTAACCGGAGTCAGACAAAGCGTGGCTTCAACCCGGGATGGAGGGATGGGATGGAGCCAGATCCAGGGATGTTTAAATGGCAACTCTTCCCACTTTCTCCCTTTTTTCTCTCTCAAGGGTGGCTCCAGTGTCAGCTCCTCTCAATGGTGCAGGGAGGAATCTGTTTTAGCCCAGGGTTGTGAAGTGCAGCCTCGAGAGGGAAGGGAGAGGCCATGGATAAGGTGGGAAGGTGGAGGACATGGATGGTGCTCCCTATGCCCCTGAGTCACACAGATGGTGCAAGAGGTCCAGCCTGACTCCAGACATCAGCAGGCTGATCTGGTTGTGTCCTCTCCTCCTTCCTTGGAGGGTCAGGAAGGGCTGGGTTGCTTCATCTGGACCTGCAATGGCAGCAGGGTTTGGTGAAGAAGCAGAAGTGGGAGATTGTGGGATCCAGAAACACCCCGAAAAAAGAATGTGACATTTTGCCTTTTCCACCTGGGCCCGTTGCAGGCAGCCTGCTCTATTCCTCCCTTTCCCAAAGCACATCTGGCACAGCTCCAAACAGGAGGACACAGCTCCTCAGGTCATTCCCATGGCAGATGACAGAGGCTACCAAACTTCCAGCTGGGAAGGACAGGAGTAGCCCAAACCCACCATGTGTGGATGAAATGCAAAGTGATCAAGGCTGGCTTCAAGGCCAGGCCGGATGGAGCTTGGAGCACCATGATGCAGTGGGAGACATCCCTGCCCATAGATGGGGTTGGAATGAGATGATCTCTAAGATCCCTTCCAACCCAAACCGTTCCATGATCCTGTGCCTTCCAGCTCAGGAGTGTGATGGTCACCAGGAGCCTTCCTGTTGATCTCAAGAGCTGGGGAACTTGAGTCTTTCAGGGCTGCAAGCTGGCAGGGAACCGAAGCCATTTCGTCACATTCCCTCATCCTCCAAGATCCTAAGGGATATTTCAGCCCCAACAGCTTGGAGCGACATCAAACAGCACCATCATGCCCGGAGTCAACCCCTGTGATTCACACCCCCACCAAAATCCTGACGGAAAGGCCAGATCCAGACTCTGTCATCAAACAGGCCTCCAACGCCACCCAAGCCATCGTGCCACCAACGTGGCTTGGGCACACCCCAGCCTGGCCGGTGCCCTGGCATGGGGCTGCTCCTTGGAAGCCACTGGGATGTAACCACCCTGTTTGGGGAGGAAAGGGAGTTATGGGTGTGAATCATCCGCCCCTGAGCCAGGGCCAAGGTTTGTTATTCGGTGGTGGCATTTCCACTGCCAGGAACGGGAATGTTGGAGACCTGCGGGGCCTGAGGGGAAAAGGGCAGTGAGGAGGGTGGTTGAGAACAGGAAGAAAAGAAGAAAAGAGAGGAAAAAATTCCAGCATCCTCTTGGAATTACCCCAAAATAATTAATTCCAGTCACCCCCGAGGAGGGCACCGCTGGCTGCAACCGTATTTGGGAAGGAATAACCCCTCTGCCTGACAGATCCCACATCTGCCATTGTTCTTCCACTCAAAGTGGGAATTTCCTCTTGTCCAAGTCCAACCCTCCTGATCCTGTTTCATAACACGAGGAGTCAACGTGCAGGAGCTACAATGGGATCATGCCCTGCACCACATGATCCCACAGGCCCCGACAAGCTCTGATCCCTCTTTGGAAATCCTGGCCTGCGACAGAAATCTCAACCATGCCAGGACAAATATTTACAAAGTGACGACCAAAATCTTTGCCACAGAATATTTTGGCCAGGGTTTGAGGAAGAGAAGTAGGTGACAGCTGCTGTGAT
The DNA here is from genome assembly GCA_013400775.1 of Chaetops frenatus. Taxonomy (NCBI): domain Eukaryota; kingdom Metazoa; phylum Chordata; class Aves; order Passeriformes; family Picathartidae; genus Chaetops; species Chaetops frenatus. The sequence goes on along the minus strand of VZTR01016815.1, from coordinate 18,517 downwards.
TGTCTTCCCAACGTCTCTGTGAGCACGGTGGGTGTTCTGTGTTTATTTTGTTGGTGTTTTTAAATTGAACTTTAAGATCCAGGGTGGTGTAGGGAACTGCCAATGGAGCCTGCCAGGCTGGTGTGACGCAGCTGTGGGGGCGTTTTGAGGGCATCCCCAGGTGTCTGCAGGGCCTCCAAGACAGCTTCAGTCTACTGCAGTTTGGGTCATCTTCCATAAAAACAAACATTTTCCATGTCTACTCATTTCAATGTGCTTTGGGTTCTTGACTCGGCTCTTCCATGATGGGTGTTCCAAGCATGGAAGTGATCCTCTGCACTGGAACCAAGAGCTGGGATTTCCAAAGTTAGGTCAAAGCTGGGAATAAAATGAGATAAATAAGTTTTTTATCTGTTGAAAATGTGGGATGAGCTCCACAGAAAATCTGTCTGCTCTTCATGTGATCACAGAACTGTTTAGATTGGAAGAGAACTTGACGATCACTGAATTCCAGCTCCCTGCCATGGGCAGGGACACCTTCCACTATCCCAGGTTTCTCCAAGCCCCTTCCAACCTAGGCTTGAACACTTGAGCTTCTCTGGGCAACCTGTGCCAGGGCTTTACCACCCTCCCAGGAAAAAATTCCTTCCCAATATCCCATCTAAATCCACCCTTTTCCAGTTTTAATCCATTCCCCCTCACCCTATCACTACTCTTCATTTGTTTTAACTTCTCTGGGTCATGTTTTTTCACAGGAAGATCCCGACTGAGAGCAGAAAAACTCAACAAGAGTGGAAAACTCAGCCCACATGTGGGAAAATCCAGATGCTCTGGTATCTCTCCTGCCCTGCTCCCGCTGCCACAGCCGGGCACGGCACCAAAAGCCCGGCAGGGTGGTGAGAACAAGAGCTTGGGCTGGTCCTTGTTACGTCCAGAAACTTGTCACACCTCCTGTAATGACCCTGCTGAAACCTCCCCAGCCACGGCCAAGGACAGCAAGGCTGTCCCCAGGGAGAGCCCACGCTGGTGGAGGAGCTCTGGAGCCAGGAAAAATCCCAGCTGAAACCATCCCAGCCCCACGGGTGTGGCCACCAGGGCACAGAAACAAACAGTCCTATCTGAGAACCCAATCGTGTCCTTCACTGGCAGAGCTGATGGGCATTTTCCCAGGAGGGGTTGGCCAGAATTTCAAGGCTGTGTTGTTGTTTGGGTTTGGGGTTTTTTAAATTGTTATTATTATTTTAGGAAGGTAGGGAATGGTTTTGTCGGGGTGGGACAGAAGGAGGGAAAGGAATCAGTCCAGCTCAGGTGCAGCCCTGCACATTTCAGCTGGGTTTGGCTTCTTCCCACCACCCCTGGGGTTTGATGAGAGCAGCTCAAGTGCCAAAATCCATCCACTGGCAGAGCATCCCCTCTGAGCCCAGCTGACAAGCAAGGGCTTGGAAACCTCATAGATGGCATCCTGGGAGGGGCATGGGAATCAAAATCCACCCACATGATCCAAGGAGCAACAGAAGGGTTGAAAATCCACCCCGGCTTTGCAGGCACCACCTGCTTGCCAAGAAAAGGGCATGGTAGGAACAACTCACCCCATGTTGATTGGGATCATGTTCCAGACTTTGACTCATTCCCAAATTATTAAACTGCCAGGAAAAGGACAACCAGCTCTTGAGGGGACTTTAAAAACATTTCAGCAAAGAAGTCCAGAGCCTTGAAATCGAGTTTGGGCTGGGAGAGGCACTCCCAAAGTCACAGCTTTGCTTTGCAGCCCAACTACTGCTCAAGGGCCAGGGGAGGAGGAAGGAAAGAGGATCTCCACTGGAAAAAGGGGTCCACAGAAATTTCCAGAAACTTACCCTTCCATTTCTGGAACAACATTCTGGAATGCCATTTCCTGGCATCAGGCCCCGGCTTTGCTCCCTGTCTCCCCACGTGGAAGAAAATCCACATTCCTTCAAGCTGAAAGGGAGATGGGACAAAGGCAGTGCCAACAGGAACAAATTTGGGATTGGCTGAGCACCTGCAGACCAAAAACTCTGGCCTTGTTCTCTGGGCATGGCTTTCACAGTGACATCCGGGGAATCTCCTCTCCCCCAGAGCACCAAGCGGTGCCTCTGGTGGCACTTCCAGAGCCAAAACCCAGCCATGGCATCCCCTCTGTCCTCACTGCCACCTGGTCCTGACGGTGGGATGGCTCCTGCCCACCCCCTCTGGTCCATCTCATTCCCCTGGGGAAGGGAGGCCAGAGAAGAGGAGGATGCACCACACCATCCAAACAATCCTCAGGAATCCTCAGGAATTGTGTCCCTCGTGTTTCTCAGCCACCTGAGGGCCCTGGGCAGGTTCACAAAGTGGATTGATAATGGGGAAGAGCTGCGAATCAACTTCTACATCAGTAAATCAGTCAAAAACTTGGCATTTTCCCACTATCAACACTCCCATGCCAAAAACTCATCCTAGTCCATGCCCAGGAGAGGGATTTGGATGTTCTGGGGTTATAGAAAGTGTGCCACAAGCACTCCGTGTCATGTGTCCTCACAGCTGGGGGACATCCCCTGCCCTGTGCTGCTTATCTGCCTGGCTGGAGCCTCTCCCTGTAGGATTTAACCTCGGGATCTTTCACGTGTTTGCCTCTCCCTGATCCTGCGGTGCCAAATTTAGGGTGGTGGATTTGGGGTGGGAGGTGACACGACCTGTGGGGACACTGATGGGACAGCCTCCAACCCAGCTCCCTCTTGCTGCAGAGAAGAGGAAAGACCATTTCAGGAATGCCTGAACACCACTGCTGCCAGTTTCCCTGGAAGCAGGGCAGCATCCAGGGGAAGAAGCTCTGTCTTTCTGCCACCAAACCCTGGGGACTGGGGCTGTTTTGGGGAATGAAATGTGGTTAAATGTAGAAAGCCACCAGGCTCTGCTTCCCCTGAACCCGTCAGCCCCAGAGCAGGCAGCAAACCTTGGGAAAAGCATCTGTCTGCAGATAATCCAACCCTGCAGCAAGGACCACGTGTCCAGGGAAAGCTTTGAATTGTAAGCACAGGGAAAAGAAAAACATTTTTTTAACTATAAGAGGAGAAGTTTGGATCAGATATTAGGAAGAAATTCTTCCCTATGAGGGTGGTGAGGCCCTGGAATGGAATTTCCAGAGAAGCTGTGGTTGTCCCATCCCTGGAAGTGTCCAAGGCCAGGTTGGATGGGGCTTGGAGCAGCCTGGGGTGGTGGAAGTGTCCCTGCCCATGGCAGGGAGTGGAACGGGATGAGCTTTAAGGTCCCTTCCAACCCAAACCATTCTGGGCTTCTTGTGGGGTTTTTGTGCTGTGTGGAGGGGGTGAAACATCACCTCCCTTATTCCCTGCTGACATCCAGCTGGGAGCTGGCTGATGAGCAGACAGGCTGGTTTCCCGATTTTCCAGGGTGGGGCTGATCCCTGAGCTCCTCCTTGCTCTCCCGTGTGCTGTGGCAGATCTGTGGCAGTGCTGGGGAGGGGGCAGCTGCTGGAGGGGGAGGCAGATTGGTTTTCTGAGGACACAGGGGTCTGCATCCATCCCATGAGGAACCCACCTCATTCCTGGGGACCAAACCCAGGTCTCAGAGCTCCTCTGTTTACACCACCAGGACCCTCCAAGTTGAACAAGGGGTCCTGGATCCCACCAGACCTGCTGGGCAACCTCAACCCATGTGAGACCTGTCACCCTGGTGACACCAAATCAGGCAGTGGCCAAGGGACCGAGGCCCTGGGCAATGGCCACACCCTCATCTTCACCTCTGTGAAGCTCCTTTGTGACCGGGAGGAGGGCAGGGATGCCTTTCTGCAGCGTTTGCAGGCCTGGTTCCTAAGAGAACTCCCAACAAAAGCTTTCCAGTGAGTCAAGGAACAGCATTTCCGGAGGAGGGAGCAACGTGGGAGCAGCCCCAGCGTTGCCAGGACAGGTTGTGGGAAGGAGGAATGTTCCCAGCAGTCAGAGCAGCACGGAGCTGCAGGGACCTGGGACAGGCACAGGCACAGGTGGGTGGGCACCTGGCCCTCCTGATCCTGCTCTGAGGTCATCCCTGGATGAAGCATTCCCAAGGCACCAAGAGCCAAAGAGCCCTAAGGTCACCTGGAGTTTTTTAATATCCGTTTTTATCACATGAGTCAGACACCGAGTGATTCTCCCGAGGTCAGGCACAGGGAAGTGGTGGAAGAGGTTGGTTTGAAGTCCCACCTGGACCACCCTCTCCCATAAAAAACCCAGAGAACTTCTTCCCTGCTCCACTTCCCTGGAATTGCTGAAGGAATCAGGTTGAAGACAGGGTGAAAACTCAGAGAAGAGGAGGAAAAAAGTGGAATTTCCACTATTAGTCCAAGTGCTGGCCCCATGTTTTGGCTGTGACTATTCCTGGGGAGACCCAGTGGAATTTAGAGGGGTAGGAAGCTGCACAAGGAGTCACTGCAAAGAGGGAATGTGCAGGAAAATCAGGAAAAGTCGCCCAGAACGGGGCAAAAAGGCACAGCCCCATCCGATCCGATCCCCTCTTTACTCCCCAAAACTTCATAGGTGCCAAGAAAATAAAGTTCTCTTCATGCTACCAGGCCCTTCCCAGCAATTTTGGGGATTCCCAAGAGTGGGTCAGAGAGTCACACCCCCTTCCAAGCCGCCCACGGTTACAAGCTCTGGATTAGAACCTCGCAGGACTTTGGGATCCAGATGGAAATGCCCCCCTGTCCTAGCACAGAGTCTTGGATGCTCCAGAATCATCCCAGAGTCCAAAGCCAGGCACATCCCGGATTGCCCACACCGTGGCAGGGAGCAGACACCGGAGAACGGCCAGGACCTGCTGTGGGCTCGGCTGGGATCAGCAGGACGGACCCACAGCCTGCAGGGATCCTTCCCTGGGCTGCTTCCAGCCCAGCCGCCTCATCCCTCACACGGCTGCTCGCTTTTTTCCCTGGAAATTGCTCCGGGACCAGCGGCTCTCCCTGGGCTGGCAGCGTTCCGGGGCCCGGGACAGAGGCAGCAGCTCCCTCTCGTGGGCTTGGTCCGGCTCTTCCCGCTAGAAAACGGCCACGATTTTCGCTTAAAACAGCTTTTTTTTTCTTTTTTTTTCTTTTTTTTTTTTTAATTGTGTCTCCCCCTCCCGCAGTTCGGAATATTCATTAGTGCCCCAGACATTGAAATTTTATGGAAAAGTGCCAACTTCCATCAAATTCCACCTCGTAGGCGGGTGGGTTTTTTATAGTTTTGCCACCTTTTTTTTTAATTGGTTTTGTTTTCCTCGCTCAATCTGGGATTCAAAACAACTCATTTAGGTATGGAAAGGGTCGATTCTTTTGGATTCACTTCTCCAGAGCCTCTGGAAAGGTTTGGGGGTCTTCATAGAGCCAGTCAGGTGCTGTCCTGGCAAGGGGGAGTCACCCCAAAATCTGCAGCTTGGGGGTCAGGCACAGACTGAGGCATCCAGGACACAAATCCCCAAAAATTATTTCAGTTTGGAATGCTGGAAATCCAGTGTGTTTCATAAAGCCAAAAATTTTTTAAAAAGGAGAATGAAAATTTAAAAAAAAAATTCTGATTTGTTTGTTTGTTTGTTTGTTTGTTTGTTTGTTTGTTTCATTCCATCTTGACCCCAAACAGCTCCAGAGATTTCAGCTTCCAGCTTTTGGTTTGAAAAATTCCTGGTTTCCCCAAAAAGCTAGAATTTCCCCCAGAGCTGAATTCCCTGCAGGTTTTCCACCCAAACTCCCAGCAGGGAAGTGTCACGAGCTCAGAGATGTTCATCCACCCCTGGTACCTGCTGGGAACAGCCAGGTCACTTCTCCCCTCTCCATAATTCCCTGGTGCCTGTGATCCAGCTGACCATTCCAGAATCCCAGTGATGTTGGCCACCCCCCAAACCAAACAAAGACCTCACCCCCTTCCCTGAACCCTACAGAGAATTAGGAAACAGCTCTGGGGTTGCTGAGCATCACAGAGGAGGTTTGGGGTTTTCCTGCCTGGCCCAGCACTCATCTCATGGTGGGGGTGGCAGGGGGACAGTGGGGTCGCCACTGGTCACATGTCACCATCGATGTCTCTTCCATGGATCCTCTGGAATTCTTCTCCCTCTTTTTCAAGTTTTGATGGCTCTGTCCCATTCACCCCTCCCTCCCAGCACTCCTCAGCCTTGCCCACACACATGGATTGGCACAGGGATCAATTTCTCCACGGGATTTGGCTGTCGGTGGCTCTGATAGCAGAGGTGAAGGGTGACAACTGTCCTGGACCTGAAGGAACCACGTCACATCTCCATCCAACACACCCCTGAGGTGTTTAAACTGATTATTATCCACAGCCAGGCATTTGTTATTCCATTTGGAATTGTTGCTCCATCCCAATTCCACGTGATCCTGCTGGCTCCAGCAAATGAAAGGGCTCTGTGTTTGCTTTGTGCTGCCTCTTTCAGCGCCATGCTCAGGGAATTCTTCCTCCAAGGAGCTTTTTCCCTGCCTTGGAGGACACTATCTCCCTCTCCCCTCTGTCACCATGTTCATCAGGTTGGGTATTCCCTCCCCAGATTCCTGCAATAACACCGGGATGAGCCTCTGGAGCATCCCCACCTCTACCCAATCCTTTGGATAGGGGCAGAGAAGCTCAGTATGGTCTGAAATGAGGAGGTTTTTTTCAATCCCTTTTATTTTTTTTCCAATCCCTTTTAGTTTAGGATCCTCCAAACACCTCCCCAATCCAAGGGGTGGATGCTGCCTTGCAGGACACAGCTCAGGGTAATTTTCTGGGCAGCCTCATCCGTGTGTTAATGACTCCCATCTCCCCGTGGTCCCGATTGGCCCTAATTCCTGGTCAAAATTAGTGGTTGGGAATCACACCCTCCCCTCCTTCCTGCACATCTCAGATGTCTTGGAGAGGAGTAATTGCCACCAGGGTTGATTGGCATTACAGGAGGAGGGATTTCCATATCCTTGAGCTGCAGTGGGAGTTACAGGATCATGGAATGGTTTGGGTTGGAAGGGACATTAAAGATCACCCAGTGCCACCCCCTGCCATGGGCAGGGACACCTCCCACTACCCCAGGTTCCTCCAAGCCCCGTCCAGCCTGGCCTTGGACACTGCCAGGGATGGGGCAGCCACAGGAAAATCCATTCCAGGACCTCACCCCTTCCCAATAAAGATTTTCTTTCCAATATCTCATCTAAACCTCCTCTCTTTTACTTTTATTTTTATGTTGAAAAAAAATAACCCTTTGCTCTTCAGCCATGCCCAGAATGATTTAATTTCCCTTTCTATTATCCATGGATACATGGAAGTTTTTCTGCAGCAAAAGCACAGCAAATCAAGCAAAAAAAAAAAAAAAAAAAAAAAAAAAAAAAAAAAAAAAAAAATTCCCGACTGTGTTTTCCTGCAGGCTGGGGGAGCCTCCATGACTGCAGGAAGAATAAATCCAACCCAATGAAATATTAATTATTAGAGTCTGTCCAACTGGGATTCCTCAGTGCTTTCAGAGAGCAGAAAAATTCTGGCATGCAGGAGAAAAAAACCACACAAATCCCCTTTTTTGTTGTTGTTGTTGTTTTTGTTGTTTTTATGAGGAAATTTTGTGTGATAAGTAAATTAAGAGCTTTGGGTTGAGGGAAGGGAGGGGGCTTGGATTGCTTTAGGGTGGGAAATAAAAATTCCTGAAGAGGGTTGGGAAGAGATCCTGCTGTAAATAAGAGATAAAGGTTCCTTCACACGGTAAGAGGGGGTGAAGGAAAGCAGAAGTTGATTAATAAAAGAGAGACACATCCCTGAAAATTCCCTGTTCTGCAAAACTTGGGAAGAAATCCTCTATCCTGAGCAGCCCCGGGCTCCAGCCTGAGGCAGCCCTGCTCAGGCACAGCTCAAAGCCCCTTTTGTCCCCATTGTTTACCAGGCTTGGGCTGGAAGCAGAACACTGAGCGTCATCCCTTGGCTGAGGAATGTTTTGCAGATCTGGGGGCTTTGACTCGAGTTAAAGCACTCCCATGATCTTTCCAGGGCAAAATTCCTCCAAGAAGTGTTTTTTGGGAGAAAGGAGAGGCACTCAGAGCACAAATGGCAATGAAAAACCTCTGTTGTCCTGTCGTTGTTTATTTTTTCCAGTTCCCTTCTCACCCTCGTTTCTCTGCAGCCTCTGGAAACATCTCCATGAAATATTTGGCCTCTCTGGAATCTCTGTTCTCCTTATAAAACTCTCCAAGGCTCCTCAGCAGCTCGACCCAAATGCTGCACATGTTTTTCATGAGGGGAAGCAAAGGAGGAGGCACCAATTTCCTCTCTCTGGTGCCCGGGACCTGAGGAAACAGCTGGAGCTGTGTCAGGGAAGGTTAGGCTGGATTTTAGGAAAAGGTCTTTGGGCACTGGAACTCCCCAGGGAAGTGGTCACAGCATCAAGCCTGACAGAGCTCCAGAAGTGCTTGGAAAAAGCTCTCAGACATGGGGTGGGATCGTGCAGGGCCAAGAGCTGGACTTGGGTGGTCTTTGTGGGTCCCTCCCAACTCAGGGCATTCCATGATTCCATGATTACCCTGCTGTTGCTTTGGAGGATGTCTGAGGAAAAGGTGAATTAATGGATTGCTGGAAGACACAATTCCAAGTGGCAGGAATTGTGAATCCAGGGCACTGCTGGCCCTGGGTGAGGTCGTGTGGCTCCAACAACAGCAAAGCAACCTAAGGAAGGGATTCCCAAGGCTGCTGGAAGTGGAGGTGGGGACAGATGTGCAGATAAGAGGGTTTGTTTTTTTGCACAGAAATTGCCACTCTGTGGCTCCAGTTGCACCCAAAATAAGATAAAATTCCAGGAGAAACCCCTCTGGAGATGCAGGAAGTGAAGAAGCAGCATCCCCCTCCCAAAGCTGCAGGACAGGGCACAAGAAAGACATTGAGGGGCTGGAAAGTGTCCAGAGAAAGGAATGGAGCTGGGGAAGGGAATGGAGCAACAGGAGCAGCTGAGAGAGCTGGGGAAGAGGCTCAGACTGGAGAAAAGCCAGGAGGCACTTTCTGGCCCTCCAAAACTTCCTGAAAAGAGGCTGCAGCCAGGGGTGTGTCAGGCTCTGCTCCCAGGGCATAAAGGACAGGATGAGAGGAAATGGCCTCAAGCTGTGCCAGGGAAAGGTTCAGGTTGAACATCAGGAAGAATTTCTTCACAGAAAGGGTGGTCAGGCATTGGAAGGGGCTGCCCAGGGAGGCAGTGGAGCCCCCATCCCTGGAGGCATCCAAGGAATGCCTGGATGGGGCACCCAGAGCTCCGGTGGGGATGCTGGAGCCACAGAGCTCAGGGCTGAGAAGAAAATGAGAAGGTTGGGAGGCACCACAGGATAAGATGATGACCACAATGCTTTATCTATTCCACATGTTTGATGTCCACACCCTCCTGGGGGAATCTGGCCAGGCTCTTCAGTCCTTCAGGATCCATTTTCTCCACTGGGCAGGTGAGGAAGGACAGGGAATGGGACCCCCTGGCACCTCAGGGCCGAGCCAGCCGGGGCCCTGGGCACGCGCTCAGGTTGCACAGGAAGCTCTGGCAGCAGTAGGAGGTGTAGGTGGCCAGGCCCAGCAGGAAGTTGTGGTGTGGGCAGGTGTTGGAGCACTTCTTGGTGATCCTCTTCCAAAGGGACAAAAAGCCTGGCCCAGAGAAGGGAGAGAGTGGGATTAGCAAGGGGGTTTGTTGAGGGATCCTTGTGCAGGGTGGGGCTGGGCTGACGAGTGCCATTGTCCCCCCACAGACCCAGAGATCAGCATGAGACCCATCCTGGTCCCTCCACAGCCCAGGAACTGCCCAGTGACCTCCTACACAAGGAATTCCATATCCATGCTGGGCATCCAGCACTTCCCAGCATGGATGCTCTTATCAAGACTTTTTTAGGTGTACAATACCTAAAAAATGGATTTAAATCGCATTTTTGGGCTTCTCTGCTTGAGGGAAATAATTCTGTTTCCCTCTGTATCTGGCTTGGATCAGAAATAGTGTGACCAGCAGGATCAGGGAAGTGATTTTTCCCCTTTCTTGTCACTGGTGAGGCCACACCTCAAATCTTGGGATCAGTTTTTGGTCCCTCACTGCAACAAAGAAATTTAGGAGCTGGAGTGTGTCCAGAGAAGGAAATGGAGCTGGGGAAGGGTCTGGAGCACCAGGAGCTGCTGAGGGAGCTGGAGGGCTCAGCCTGGAGAAAAGGAGGCTCAGGGGGGGAACCTGTTCACTCTCCACAACCCCCTGAGGGTGCGGCCAGGTTGGGGTCAGGCTCTGCTCCCAACAAGGAATCAAGGTCCAATAAATTTATTTATTCTTCCTCTGAAGGATCCTTCCTCTTCTCTCAATGCCCCCTGATTTCCCATGCAGGAGTACAAACAACTGCTGAAGAGGAAGATCTCAGTGTGCGACGGGGCAGGGGGGAGGAGGATTTCAAACCCCCATGAACGCCAGGCTGGGGTGGGAAGGGCTCCACCTCCCACTTGTGCTTCCCAGCGGCTCCCCCAGCCCACAATAAACCCAGCCCAAACCCCACGTCCCCTTGCTGGGGCCCCACGAGGGGATCCAGAGGCAGCACCTACCGACCCCCACGGAGGCCACGTTGGTGACACAGTACTGGTCCTCCTCAGAGCACTTCTCGGCCTTCAGGCAGCTCCAGTTGCTCCGTTCCCAGTTGCAGGTGTAGCAGTACAGGGCATTCGCTGCGGGAAGAGGCACAAAACACGGAGGAGGGAGGTGGAATCATCCTGGCTCGTGCCAGCCACAGTGAGGCCTGGAGGAGCAGGGCAGGGATTGTCCCTCTGTGCTGGGCACCGGTGAGGCCACACCACAGATCCTGTGTCCAGGTTTGTCCCCTCATGACAAGGCCGATTTTGAGGGGCTGGAGGGTGTCCAGAGAAGGGAATGGAGCTGGGGGAGGGTCTGGAGCACCAGGAGCAGCTGAGGGAGGGTGAGGGGAGGCTCAGGGGGGACCTTCTGGCTCTGCGCATCTCCCTGACAGGAGGGTGAAGCCAGGGTGGGTCAGGCTCTGCTCCCAGGGAATGAGGGACAGGACAAGGGGAAATGGCCTCAAACTACACCAGGAGAGGTTCAGGCTGGATGCCAGGAAGAATTTCTTCACAGAAAGGGCGGTCAGGCATTGGAAGGGGCTGCCCAGGGAGGTGGAGGAGTCCCCATGCCTGGAGGCGTTCAAGGAACACTGGTCGTGGCACTCAGAGCTCCAGTGGTGATCAGCCAAAAGTTGGACTTGAGGATCTTGGAGGTCTTTTCCAACCTAAATGATTCTGGGATTCTGTGAAATGCCAGCAGCAAAACTTACCCCCTATTTTTCACTGAGTCTCAAACACACAAGGTGCAGGTCTGGTAAAAGCCACAGAGCTGAAAAACCCAATCCATTCCTCCAGTGTCACATCCAGCCTGGCCCTGGACACTTGCAGGGATGGGACAGCCACAGGTTCTCTGGGCAGCCTGTGCCAGGGCCTCACCACCCTCACAGGGAAGAATTTTATCCACATATCCAACCTAAATTTCCCCTCCTTCAATCTGATAGGCCGAGGGTGCCAGGTTTGTTGTGATGCTTGGAGCATCAAGGGAAGGGCAGGGACTCCTGGAGGAGTTTCCAAGGATGTCCCAAGGCCTGGGGTCACTTTTTCTACTTGCTGGGAACTATTAAACTGCAGCCTAATTAGGCAGAAAGCATTGGCAGATGAAGAGGGTTAATTGGGACCTCCACAGCCTGAAGTCAGGCTCCCACGCCTCTGTCTTTGGGTGAGACACCAATGCTCCCAAAAATAAATCCAGAACCTGGTTTAAAGGAAAAAGTAGATGAGGAGAAGGATTTTTTACTCTTTGCTGTGAGAATTCAGCCCTAAGACACGTGCAGTGAATGCTTAATTTTTACTGCCTGGATAATCCAACATGGATTAGGCCAGGCTTCATTTTGGCACCAAGGACAACCACCCTGTCTCCCGGGCCTTGTTAACACTTGGAAATCTGTCAGGATCACTGTTCTGGTGAGTGAACAAAGCTAAATAGCAGAAAGGTATTCTTAGGCCACAATGAGCCAGAAATAACTATTCCAAGGAATTCTTTTTCTGCACCAGACGTGTGGCACAATTCCAAGCACTGGCAAAGCCTGTCCCGCTCTCAAAAATGAGGATAAGGTTTATTCTCTCTGGTCTATAGAGGATGTAGGATCATATTCCTTAAAAAGGCTCTGATTTAATTTACCATCTCTCTGTGAAATAAAATGCACCATCTATAACACAATTACTATGCAAATTCCCACCACCATTAACCCGTTCAGCCCACATCCCAACTTCTCTCTAATTCCCCAACTTCGTCCCAAAATCTCTGAAGTCAGCAAGCTGTGGGGTCTCTGATATGGGTAGAAACAGCTGGAAAAGTCCAGATGTTGGAGGTGTGGCCCTGTCCTCGTGGATCAGGAACACAGCATTGTGCTGTCTTCATGAAAATTTAGGAATCACCACAGCCTTGCACTGCCCCGACAGGAAAACTCCCTGGAAAGTCTCTTAAAGGCAGTCCAGTCGGAACTGCCTCCTTTTTTCTGTCTTGCTTCCATAAAAATCCAGTTGGACAGGGAAACTCCCAGCCAGAAAATAAACTTTTCACACACCCAGACTGAGATTTCAGACAAAAACCCCCAAAATGAGCATTGTGTCCTTCACCTGCACCATTCCAAGAGCTGAGGAGCTCTCTTCCACGATTTCTTTCCCTGGATATGAGGCATTCCCACCTTTAGAACCCTCAGCTCTACATTATCTAGGAGCAAACCTCACCTTGAGCTGCAAACAGGACCAAAGCCAGCACCGCAAGGAGGGAGAACTTCATCTTCTCCTGATCGTCTCCGCAGCCCAGGAGAAACACCCTCACCTGGGGACAGGATATAAATCTTCCCTGCCTTTGGACCGAGTGATGAGGAAGCCAATGATTTGGAAAGAGTGGGCAGGGATCATGGATTAGATGAGAGGCCAGGAATGCACGTGGGTTGTTTTCTCACCTCGGCATTGCCTTCAGGCTGGGCTGGTGATTCCAGGGAGCAGTGAAAGCACTCTGGGAATGCACACCATTCATTGGAATTAATCCTTTAATTCATCTCTGATCAGGCCAGCAGAGCTGCTGATGTCTGGGTGGGGGTTTTGTTCTGATCATCACATGTGTGGCCAGGTTCTTTTTCTCAAAGGAAAATGGGAAAAAACGGCATAAATCAATGGAATTCTCCAGGAGGATTATGCCAAGTGCATTTCCAGGGTTAGAACTGGAGAACTCCCAACGTCTACAGTCAGGGTAAACCAGGCTGGATATTCATGGAGACAGGAAATGCATAACTTGGTTACCTACAAAGTCTTAAATCATAAAACCATCGAATAGTTTGGGTTGGAAGGGACCTTAAAGACCATCTCATTCCAAACCCTGCCATGGACAGGGACAACTTCCAGGTGCCTCCAAGCTTCATCCAACCTGGCTGTGAACACTTCCAGCAAGGCTTAAAAATACCCTTGTCCCCCTTTTCTATGGAGCATCCAATCAAAGTCTTGGTGCATCCCAGTCAGACAAAAATGTCCTCAGCATTTAGGATTTCTCTGCACGAAAGGGGTGGGGCTGGAGCTGATTACTTCATCCCTTCTGGGGCTTCCATCTGACTGCCTGTCCCACTTGTGCTTCCAAGGAAAGAGTTATCAGGATGTTTAGTGCTGGATATCAGCAGACATCTCCATGAATCACCAAGCCACTGAGGAGCAGAGAGGGTGAAGCAGGAGGAGCCCCTTGGAGTGAAGCCACTTGGACAATCAGGTGTCTGCCTCTCCCTTCCTTCTCCATCCTGCAGGAAAAGAGAGCAGAGATCCACTGCAACCACACAGCCTGGGATTTAGGAGATGGAAAAGCAGAAGGAGAAGAGGCAGAGGCTCCAAAAACATCTAGAAGGAAGATTAGATGGACAAGGTGAGGGTTAAACGTGGGGGACCAACATGATTTTCTTGGCAGGAGCCAAGTGAGAGGAGCAAAATTCCCTGAAGCAGAGGAGATGCTCATCCAAGAGATTCAGTGCATCCAATGGGATCAATCACTGACCACAGCAAAGGCACGGCCAGAGGAAGTTCAAAGAGGCACCAAAACCCACCACATCTTCCTTTCCAAGGAAACAAAAGGTGGGGGGAAATCTTGCTGTGAGCTTTCTTGCTTGATTCACAGATATTTTGGAGGTTTCTGACACCACCGACTCTGCTGATGTAAAACTGGATCAACAGGGTGGGGAAGTCAGCCCTGACAACCCCGGAGCACCAGCCATTCCTCTCCCGTGGATCTGCACCTGGGTGTGGAGAGGATAAACCACATCTCTTGCCCAAGAGATGGAGGCGTGCCAGGCTCGGGGACTGCGCGCCCCGGGAATGCTGGAGGAGGTGTGTCAGTGCTGCCAGGTGTCACAAGGCAGTGACCAAAGAGCAGGACCTGTTCCAGGGAATAAGGATTGGCCGGCCTGATTCATCGTGGCATCGGGGGTGACTCTCTGGGGGAGTCTGGGGATCAGCCTGGGAAGCCAAGGCTCAGCGCCCTGCAGCAGTGACGAAGCTCTGTCCTCTTGTTTTCACCAGTTTTGACTGGTTTTATGAGATTTAAAAAATAGAAAAATATTCGTGTTACTCATCAGTATGATTGGGGTTGTGGACTCCCCATCCCTGGGAGTGTTCCAAGCCAGGCTGGACAGGGCTTGGAGTGACCTAGGATAGTGGGAGGTGTCCCTGCCCATGGCAGGGTGTTGGAAAAAGAGGATCTTTGAGGTCCCTTTTAACCCAAACCATTCCATGATTAACAATGTCTATTCCCTCAGTTCCAAGGGCATATGAGACAAATATCTCCTGCCTGACCCAGAGAGGAATCACCAAGTCCAGGGATTCAAATCTGCTCCTCACTGCCAGCAGGAAGGACCATGGGAAGTGGTCCACCACAGCTCCACTGGCAGGAGTGGTTTGATGGACAAGTGGGATGATGGACAAAGGTGCACAGTGGGTCAATTCCCATTTTGGGGGTTGCTGGTGGCCCACTGAGGCAGATTTTTGTGAAGTTACCATCCCAGCCCTGGGGATGTGTGGTGCAGGTGTGAGGTGTGGCACTGCCATGGTTGGCATTTCCTCAGGAGCCTCGGGATGGTGGTGTCACCCTGGATGGCCAGCACATGGAGCAGCATGACTGGAGCATGGAAGCCTTGGCTGGCTCAGGGCAAAGATCTGGAAAGAAAGGTCTCCCAGTATCCATAGGCTACAGCTGGGGCAGTAAATTTCACTTTTCCAGGACCAGCTCCAGCACAGAGACCAAGAGGCAGGTATTGGTCTCTTCAGAATAATCCTTCCTTTGTGCCACCTCTTTTGTTTTGTTCCAGATATTCCATGGAGTAGTGGTGGTTGATCCATCCTAGAACCTTGCCAGGGAATGTGCCAAACAATTAAACCTATTAATTAAATGTTGTGGATGGTGTTCCAAAACCAGGGGTGTTCCTAGCAATTGTTTTTTTCCCTAGCTTAGGTTCATCCTTGGAGATCAGGCCCTTGCAGGCATTCGAATCACATCCTTCAGCATGAGAACTTGATCCTGGATTTTACTCTTGGCTCTGGAACACTGCACTACAAGCCTGTGTTGGAGCCATGGAAACGTGGCTTTGTTTGCCAGACCTCTGCAATGTTCTGGCTGTTGAATCTTCCTGGATGCAGAACAGAGACTGGAAGTCAAGGAGCAGGGATCTGCTCATTTTTTGGGAGCCTTATGCTGGGTTCTTCTCAAAAATGGCCTTGGGAAAAGTATCCACATAGGAAA
The DNA here is from genome assembly GCA_013400775.1 of Chaetops frenatus. Lineage (NCBI taxonomy): Eukaryota > Metazoa > Chordata > Aves > Passeriformes > Picathartidae > Chaetops > Chaetops frenatus. Next base: position 2,749 of record VZTR01016815.1, on the reverse strand, counting down.
CCCAGTGATGAGGAAGGATAGAAACATCACGGATTGGCCTCATGGGATCTTTTCCTGTTATTTGTCCTGAAGTTTTTACCCACCCAGCTTCCCTGTGGTCAGAGGGTGACACACCTGCCTCATCCCTTCTCAGAAGATTCACAGATAATTCTATCTATCCCCCTGTTTTGCCATTCCCAACCAGTCCTAGTGCACCAGGGGCTGCAGGATGGAATTGGTTCACAGCTCCAGGGATATTTCAGCTCTAAATAAAACCCATTGAAGCAATTGCAGAATCTTGTTCCCCATCTCTCATTTTTTGTGGAGTTTTGAGGGATGAAGAGGCCAGATACGGCACCACTTTTTGGCAGGAGTGACAACAGTTTGAAGGGCACATGGCCCTGGGAGAAGAGGAACTCTGTGTGTTGAGCATCTCCTGGATGAGTGGGAACTCCAGCTCTCCCCTTCCTTGACCCAAAGACAATGAATAGCAATTTCTTCCTTCCCTCTTTTTTCCATCTTCGTCCTTCTCCACAGGGATTTCCCTGTGCTGATCCTGCAAGGCTGATTCTTTGCATCCTTGCTGTTTGTGACCTCCTCAAAATCAGGACACCAAGGTGAGCTATCACCACCTTGTCCCTGACACAGACCTGGCCTCACCTCAGACCCTCACAGGTGCTCAGATTGCAGGGAAACCAAGAGGAGCTTGGAGTTCATCCCCCACAGGCTTAAATCCTTTGCATGTTAAATCATGGAAGGACTTGATCCTTGTGGCTGCTCCTGCCAATCTCCCACACTTTCCCCATTCCTGGGTGCTCTGGAGGTGTCCACGTGCTTCCCATGTCTATTCCCATGGGGAGGAGACACTCAGGATCAGGAACCCAGCGTGGGCAGCCCAAGGTGTTGAAATGCTGAGAATTTGCCCTTTGGCTTCCTCTCTTCCAAGCAGGGCAGAGAAATGGTGCCCCAGGGCCATCCCAAATCCCTGGTTATGGATATTACCTGATTTCATGGTGTCTCTGGAACTCCTGTATTGCCCAAATCCCAGCTGGATCTGGATTAAGTCACGTAAAGGATTACACCTGTAATTTGTGACATTACTGAGGGGATCCAACAGCCCTTGGAGCTTCCCCAGGGCTGGAATCACTGCAGAAGAGCTGTTATGGAATCTACACCAAAAATACATGGAAAATCCATGCACAATTCCAAGGGCTATCCCACAGCTGGCCACACTTTTTAATTGTTAATGTGTTCCTCAGCATGGCTTTCACCTGACCAAGTAGGACCAGCCCTGAAAATCTTATACCCAAAATCACAGACCTTTTCCAGAGAGGACATTGGAATAATATCACTGGAGCTTTAAATCCATTATTTTTCAAGACTTTTTTTTTTTTCCACAAACCTCCTGAAATTTCCATCTGGCTGAGACACGCAGAGAGCTGAGGCTGTGCTGATCTGGATTGGATCTTCCTCCTACACACTTGCATTTATTTTATTCCCTGTGTAATTCCATGAACAACTTGTTCCCAACCATCAGCCCTGCCATGACTCAGCTCTCCATAAAAAGAGAATAAACAATAAACATCTTGGAATTGTGGTTTTTTTGGGGGGCGGGTTCGGTTTTTTGTTTGGTTTTTTTTAATTGCTGGATGTAGAGGGAATGTTTATATGGGATATTGGGGAAATTTTCTTCTCTGTGAGGGTGGTGAGGCCCTGGGACAGGTTGTCCACATAAGCTGGAATCCCTGGAAGTGTCCAAAGCCAGGTTGGACAGGGCTTGGAGCAACCTGGGATACTGGAAGGTGTCCCTGTCCATGGAGGATGGAATAAGATGAGCTTTAAGGTCTTTTCAAGGGAATCAGGACAGGATAAGAGGCTTCCAAGGGCACTTCAAGTCTGCAGGCCAAGTTGGTTTTTTTTTTGGCAGCTGTGACAGCAAATAGGAGAAGGAGAACCAAGCTCCATCCCAGCTCTTAATATCTCCCTGTCTACTGACTTCCTAAATAACCCAGGATGGAGATTCCTGGATTTCCATGCCATGCATTGATCCTAGAGAAAAGGGGACGTGCTGGGTTCAGCCTGGAGAAACCACTCTGGGAGGACCAGGAGCCCAGTTTTGATTGTCCAGTTGGGGTCAATCCTGGAGCCTTGAGAAGGTTTTATCCTGCTTTGGCCATGTGGATTTCTCTCCTGTGACTCCACAGAATATCTTGAGGTGAAAGTGTTGCTCAGGTCCTGCCTACTCCAGGAAAATAAAGACTAATCCTATGCAGAACAATGGGGGGAAAGCTGGATGGAGGCTTTTCCATGCATATTAATTCCTGTTTGGAAGACAGCTCATGGAATGGTTTGGGTTGGAAGGAACCTTGAAAATCATCTAAATCCAACCTCCTACCATGGAGAAGGATACCTTCCACTATCCCAGGTTACTCAGATCCTCATCCAGCCTGGCCTTGAGCACTTCCAGGGATGGGGCAGCCACAGCTTCTCTGGACCTTACCCCATCCAATCACCCCACACCTGCCCTTCTCTCCCATCCCACATTTCCCCTCCTCAAGACCTCCAAGCCAGAATTTCCCTATTCTGTGTCCTTGGATCAGAGGCACAAATCCTTCATCCTGCACTGAATTATGGCTCAGTGCTGCTATTTATACAAATCTACAGCTGCTCCATACAAAGCTAAACAAAAGCAGAACTAATTAGCCAGAACCACTTGGTCAATTAGGAAAATTGCTCTTCCCACTCAGCCAAGATTAAAAAAAAAAAAAAA
>VZTR01016814.1:0-17266 GCA_013400775.1 Chaetops frenatus | reverse complement strand
CCGCTGCCGCCGCCTCCCCCCGAAAGCGCGGCCGCCCCTCAGGCCGCGCGCGCCTCCCGCGCTAAGATGGCGGCGCGCGGGCCCCGGCCAATGGGAGCGCGCCCCGGAGATTCCCGCGCCCCGCGGAGGTTCCGCCTCTCGCCGCTGATTGGCGGAGGCGCGGGGGAAAGGGCGGGGAGAGCGGGGGGCGGGGCCGCCTCAGCGCTGAGGGCGCTCGGTGCGCGCCGCCCCCTCAGGCCGCAAACGCCGGGATCGCGGAATAGCGGCGGAAAAGGGGGGATTATCCACATCCAGCTGCTGTTCCTGCACGGACACCCCAACAATCCCACCCTGCGAATCCCTGGGAGCGCTGTCCAAACGCTCGCGGAGCTCTGGCAGCCTTGGGGCCGGGACCATTCCGTGGCGAGCCTGGTCAGTGCCCAGCACCCTCTGCGGGAAGAGGCTCTCCCTAATTTCCTGAATTTCCGACCTAAACACGGCCTGACACAGCTCCAGCCGTTCCCTGGCTCCTGTCCGTGGTCACAGAGAGCAGAAATCGGAGCTTCCCCTCAGGAAGAAGCTGTAGGTCAGCTCAGGTGAGGTTAAATCCCTAATTAATGACTGGAAATTAATTTTACAGCAGCGCTCCAGCTCCATAGGAACCTGCTGGCCATAAGCCGCAGGTCATAAATAATATCTTAATCTCCTCATGCTTTTCCTTATTTTCTTCCCGATGGACAAACGCTGTTGGAAAATGGGAATGCCGTTGTAGGACAGGCGTTGTGAACGCAAGGTGGCAGGATTAAAAAGAACATTTTAGATAGTTGTATCCTATAAATGTGGTGATACAAAACTTGTATCTGTATCACCACAAAAAACTCTGGAGCACGAATCAAGTGGTGGAAATAACCAGGAGAGGAGCTCCAGGTGCTCTCCAGTACAGCCAGAAAACAGGATTGTATTCCCAGTGAAATTACAATAAAAGCTCTGAAATGAAATAAATTTGAACAATCAAGAATTAGAAGAAATAAAGGAAAAATGGGGCTGATTAGCTTAAGGTCTTTCTTGTGTGAAGTGCTCTTTGAGGAATTCACAAACACTCCAAATAAAATGTAATTCACGGGAAAATTCTTAGTGGGCGTTAGATTTCAGCAGATGTGGAGTCAAGAAAACACTCAGAAACAAACTTCAAACTTATTTACTCCTTTAAATAAATAAAATGTGTCCAAGTTGGCAAGAAACAAAAAGAACTCGCTGCAAACCCGGTGTGATTAAAACAGAGGTAGCTTTAATGCTGCTTCAGTTAGAAACACATGGAGAAGGATTTAAGTTCAGAAATTTAAAGTAGAACAGTCTTAAATCCATGTAAACAACAAAAAACACCTCAGCAGTGTCCTCTGAACGTGCTGGGTGAGAATTTCCTCCTGCTGCTCCATCCCACCAGTTTTATTCTCATTTCAAAGTCATTCCTGTGATTTTTTTACTAAGAATAAGTGAAGAATTATTTAATTCTTTACTCAGAGATGTGAAAGGACTTCAACAACTTTTCTCCCTGGCAGAATCCATCAAGAAGTTTCTGGTTGATCTGACAATACAATTCAAATGTGGATCTGAGTGATCCTGTGCTGTTTGTGTCTTAAAAATAAGCTTACACTGAAGGCCCTTAGAGTTCAAAAAATCAGTTAATTACAAAAAAACCCCATGTAAAGAACAGGAAAAAAAAGCAACAGTCTAAAAAATAAATATGTGGAAATCAAGGGAAATAAGGAGAGAAGAGCCTGTTAAGTTTAAAAATAATCAGAACAGGCACACAAAAAGTTGATTCAAGTGGTGCAAGAAATGAGAAGGAACAGTTTATATAGAAAAATAATGTCTTGAAGTCTTTGGTAGCAAGGAATTCTTCAGATTTTTACAGTACTTGTATTCTAAAAATAGTTTTCTATTATTCATGTATTTGATAATTTATTCCCTAGTGTAATTTATTAACAAAACTTCTAGAAAAACCAAAGGGGAAAAAAAAATTTCAGAAAGAGACGGAAACAACGTCTTCTGTGAAGACACAAATATCTGAATTGGGTTCTGTAGAAAACACCTTTCTGTCTCTGATTATTTTGCTCACATAATGCCAAATTTTCCAGCTAAGAAGTTGGTTTTGCTTTGGGATGTGGCATTCCTGGCATCCCCTGCCTTGGGAGGGGTGTCCAGGGTGCTGTATCGGAGCTGGAAACCTCCAGCAGTGACCGAGGCGTCCGTCAGGAACTTCAGCGTCATCACATTGCCTGCCCCAGGGGAAAAAAACCAAATTTATGGCTTTGGCTGGCAGAAAAACGGGGTGTTTCACATCGGTTTTTGAGGGGTTCAGGTTTTTTTCAGAGGTATTTGTTGGGTTTTATTTTTTTCAGATTTTTTGGGGGGTTTAAGGGGGAGTTTTTGGGTATTTTTTGAGTTTTTAAGGTTTTTTTGGGATATATTTTTTGGGGTTTTAAAATGTTTTCAGATATATTTTTGGGGTTTTAGGTTTTTCCAGATTTTTTGGGGGTTTTAAGTTTTATTTTCAGATCTATTTTTTGGGTGTTAAGTTTTTTTCAGATATATTTTTTGGGATTTTATTTTATTTTCAGATATATCTTTGGGGGATTAGGATTTTTTCTGATATATTTTTGGGGTTCTAAGTTTTATTTCATATATATTTTTGGGGTTTTAAGTTTTATTTCATATATATTTTGGGGGTTTTAAGTTTTTTTCAGATATATTTTTGGGGTTTCAAGTTTTTTCAGATACATTTTTTGGGGTTTTAAGTTTTTTTCAGGAACACTTCCCTCTAATTAGGCCAATTTACATTTCTTTAAAAGTAATTAATTGGCTTTTTGATTTCCCACAAAGAGTGCAAATAAATTACCTGTGCTAATGATGTCATCTGGCAACTCATCTCCACAAAACCTGGAAAAACATAGAAAAGGTGATGATTAAAGGATGTGGGAATTCTCCATGGGGCTCAAGGGGATAAATTGCTTTTAGCTTTTCAGTGTTTGGAGTTCTGTGTTAAAAGAACTCTCTAAAGAATTTTTTGTCATTATGCCATGAGGAGATTTAGAGGAGGAACCATTTTTCAAGTTCTACAGGAAGTAAATTATGCAAAACAACAACAACAAAAAAGCGATTTCACAAGGGGTTAAGGAAAAAAAGAATGACCCAAGGCTATACTGCAAANCTTTCTTTTATCCAATTTAACGAAGCAGAAAAAGGCAAAACTCAATTCCCTGAAACTCTTCCCACATCTGTGTTAATTACATTAAAATAAGTTAGCAGGAAAGAGAAATCAGGGAATATTGCAACAGGAATTGGGGGCACCTCAGTGGTGCTAACTGGATAAAGTTCTTCTTAGGAGGGAAATCAAGGAAAATAAGGAGAGAAGAGCCTGTTAAAAATTAAAAATATTTGGAACAATCACACAAAAAGTTTGTTCAAACAGTGCAAGAAATGAGGAGAAGGAGCATTTTATATAGAAAAATTATATTTTTAAGTCATTGGTAGCAACAAATCCTTTAGATTTTTACACTATTCAAAAAACAGCTTTCTATTATTCACATAATCATATTTTATAATTTATAAGCAGCATTTTTCTGAATTGGGGGGGGCAAATTAAACAAATTAAACACCATTCCAAAAACAGCTTTCTGTTTTTCACATAAGCATATTTTGAACTTATAAGCAGTGTTTTTCTGGGGAGGGGTGGCCAAATTAAACAAATTAAATGCTATTCCAAAACCAGCTTTCAATTATTCACATAATCATCTTTTATAATATATAAGCAGCGTTCTTCTGAATTGGGGGGGCAAATTAAACACTATTCCAAAACTAACTTTCTATTATTCACATAATCATATTTTATAACTTATAGGCAGCATTCTTCTGAAGGGGGGGGAACAAATTAAACACTATTCCAAAAACAGCTTTCTGTTACTCACGTAAGTGTATTTTATAATTTATAATCAGTGTTCTTCTGAAGGGGCGGGTCAAATTAAACAAATTAAACACTATTCTAAAACTAGCTTTATGTTATTCATATAATCATATTTTATAACTTATAAGCAGCATTCTTCTGAATGGGGGAGGTCGAATTAAACAGATTAAACGCTATTCCAAAACTAACTTTCTATTATTCACATAATCATATTTTATAACTTAGAGGCAGCATTCTTCTGAAGGGGGGGGGAACAAATGAAACAAATTAAACACTATTCCAAAGCCAGCTTTCTGTTATTCACATAAGCATATTTTAGAACACATAATAATCAGCATATTTTATAAGCAGCGTTCTTTTGAAGGGGTGGGGGGGGCGGTGGTGCAAATTCAACCTGAATTTGCATATTAAATGAGCTTTACCTGCCCACAAAGCCATTGATGTCGTCGTAGCTGTCGTAGATCTCCAGGAAATCAGCCAGGCAGGCCGTGTCCTCCTCCACATCAAACTCCAGGAACTGCAGCAGGATGCGCTGCCCGTAGCTGACCCGGATGTGCCAGTAGCAAATCTGCTCATTTTCGTACTCGTTTGGGTAGCCTGGCGACTTGAAAACGTGTTTGGAATCTGTGAAAACCCCACCACACTCTTTTCCTAAAGGAGAAATAAAACCAGCAAGGGTTTAGGAATTAATTCTGGCCGTGGTTGGAATCTTCAGGCATTGGGACCTGGAGAGCTGTAGGGAATCAGGTGCAGAGCAATAAAGCTGCTCGTGTGTTCAGGCAGTCGTTCCCAGCTTTTGGGAGAGGATATTTTGGAAGCAGGAGGTGTGATCCAAACCTCACTGGATTCACAGGAAAAGCTTTCATTGCCTTTAGTGGGTTTGTGGCCAGAGTTGTGTATTTTGTGTAAAAGGCTTTTGGGATTTCTGGCTCTGTCCAGCTTTACAGCTCTGTGTTTTGTGTAAAAGGCTTTTTTTGGGATTTCTGGCTCTGTCCAGCTTTACAGCTCTGTGTTTTGTGTAAAAGGCTTTTTTTGGGATTTCTGGCTCTGTCCAGCTTTACAGCTCTACTTGCAGCTCACACTGACACTAAGGTTCATCCTTTCTTCTTCAAAAACCTCTTGCAAGCGTGTCCTCTACAAAAACCAGCTTGTGATCACACACCTGGTGCTGTATTCCTGTTGTTCCTGCTGCTCTTGGCTCCCTTTGGGATAAAAACACTCCTGCTTTGATCCAGTGGCTGGCTGGAGTTTGGCAGGGACCTCAGCCTGCCTGAATTTAGGATTTATCCCAGTTCAGAGCTGGGGAGAGGGAGGTGCTGTGCCAGGGTATTCAGGGCACGGGAATTAGGAGCACTAAAGATCATTGTCGGTGAGCCCAGAACTTCCCAGCTCAGCTCCACTCCAGAACCTGGAGAAATGGGTCCAGTTCAGGGGCTGCCACATGAGAAAAATGTGGATTAAGCCCAGAGGAGGCCACAGAGCTGCTCCAGGGCTGGAGCCCCTCTGGAGCCAGGCTGGGAGAGCTGGGAATGTTCCCCTGGAGAAGGGAAGGATCCAGGGAGAGCTTCCAGAACATTCCAGGGCTGGAAAGGGGCTCCAGGAGAGCTGGAGAGGGGCTGGGGACAAGGAATGGAGGGACAGGAGCCAGGGAATGGCTTCCCACTGCCAGAGGGCAGGGATGGGTGGGAGATTGGGAAGGGATTCCTGGCTGGGCTGGAATTCCCAGATTTGCAGTGGCTGCCCCTGGAGCCCTGGCAGTGCCCAAGGCCAGGCTGGAGCAGCCTGGGACAGTGGAAGGTGTCCCTGCCCATGGCAAGGGATGCCACTGGATGGGCTTTAAAATCCTTTTCAACCCATTCCATGATCCCATCATTCCACGATCACTCCTAGGTGGGGTGAACACTTCAAACACCCAAACATTTCCACAAGTTCCCCTTGCCTTCCTGAAGCACAGCCCGGGCTCAGTTTGCTCAGAGATTTGTCTCTGTCCCACCTGCAAACAGCCCTGCCAGGCTCCACAGCCCACGAACACAAATCCCTTCCATGCTGGAGCCTCGTGTCTGCACTTTTGGCAGCTCTGGTTTCCTTTTGTGCTCTGCCCAAACAGAATTTGGCCAGCAGCTCCCCACAGGCCCAGAGGAGAGGGCTGACAAAGGACACAGTCCCATGCAGTAATTCCAAGGGCAGGAATCTCTCTCTGCAGCTCTCTTTGTGTGTGGAACATCTGGGAACGGCCCCCACCCCTCGGAGTTATTCCATTTACACAAACAAGCCCCAGCCCTGGGAGCACAAACAAAATGTGCGCAGCTGTGCAGACGTCATGGCCCGGCCTGGCTCTGGCTCTGGCTCTGCCAGGCAGCAGCAGAGCCAAGCTCAGCTTTGCTTTCCTTCCCGGTGCCACGTTTTCCCTGTCCCCTGCTCAGAGAGGTGACGCCAACCTAAAGCGTACCAGGGGCCACATGAACATTTGTAAGCGGGACGAGTTAATGAACTCGGTAAGTGCTGCTGTCCTATGCCTTCTAATTAGCTGATGGTTAATTAAAGTTAATTAAGTTTTGCTGTGCAAAATATAAGGGTGTAATGTTCCCGAGTAACCGGCAGATGGCGCAGTGTGGGGAGGAGAACAATCCAGAACGGACTTTGACTGAAAGAGGGCATCAGGCAACTCAGGATTGGACACCGGGGTAACCAATCACACGACGCCTTTTCAAAATGATTGGACAGGAATGCACCGCAGGAATGGACCAATCAGAACCCCTAGAAACGAGCCAACCAGAAAGGGGCGCTGCTGATCCTCCCAAAGATTATAAAAGGACTCCCCTGGGAAGGGGTTTGGTCTGTCAGAGGCACCTTGAGAGGCTGGGGGGGCACTCAGCGTGTGCGGTGCTGGTTTTGTTTGCTTTGCCACTGCGGGGTCTGGGCTTATTTTGGGCTTGTGTTTCCAGTTGTTAATTAATAATCCGACCAATTTGCCAAAGCAACTAGCTTGCTTTTGACACAGGCACCTGCAGGGCAGCGTGGAGGGGATGGGGAGAGGGCTCTGCTGAGGTTCTTGTCAGTTGTGGTGGAGCTCTGATCTGCTCTGAGATCCATTTCCTCATCTAGTTACACACAAAGCACTGCTGGGAGTTTCAGTGATAGGGAATTCCAGGATGGTTTGGGTTGGAAGGGACATGAAAATTCATCCTTTTCCACCCCCTGCTTTGACAAGGGACACTGTCCACTGTCCCAGGCTGCTTCAAGCCCCATCCAGCCTGGCCTGGGACACTGCCAGGGATCCAGGGGCAGCCACAGCTTCTCTGGGCACCCTGTGCCAGGGCCTCAGCACCCTCACAGGGAAGAATTTCTCCCTGAGACAAGCTCCTAAATGCCACTCCCAGACAGGGCATCCATTTTCAGAGTTGTTCTATCTCAGCCACAAAAACCAAGAGTTAACACCAAATTTAGCCTGTTACAGGCAGAATACCTGAGATTATGGGCAGAAACCCCTGAGGTAATTCAGATAAATTGCAGGCTGAATGCAAAAGAGGACAGAAGAGGACGGTGCCAGGGGGGTTGTTCCTCACCGTTGGGGTTGTAGCAGTAGGCGTCCCACCTCTCGCTCCTGTTGAGGCGAATTCCGTAATCAACAATTCCCGTCTTGCCAAAGCCACAGTTGGCTCCAGCTTTTACTATGGGATAACCAACTCTGCCCTTTGCCATCCAGCCCGCAGCACATACGTGGAAACCTGCAGCACAGGGGGAATGAGACGTGCATCTGGATCAGTCCTGGGCTGCCCTTATTCAACAAAGTCTTGCACAAGCTGGTGGCTCAATGACCTGGGGGTAGTTGGATAGGAATTCTGATAGGAATTGAGCTACAGAGGAGAACAGAACGTTGAGAGGAGAATTTTAAACACAGAGGATAAAATTGAATTGTGTTCACCACAATGTGGTTACTGGCTCTTCATCTGAAAGCCCAAAATCAAACGCAGAGGGACTGCACAGTTCCCCAGGTGGGCAGTTTTAAGTGCTCTACCAGCACTTGTAACCAAATTATCCATTGGATGAGTTTTCCGAGGGTGTTCTCCATTTCCCTTTTGAAGCCACACAAATTTACTCAATCCCATCTCAAGAGCTGTCAGCACTAAGCTCTAAAAATACATCAAGTACTACAGACAAATACTACAGACAGCTAAAATCCCCAACTACTTGTTTAAAACACTTTCAATTTAAATTTAAATACCTGAAATGCCTCAAGTACTTCTTGCCAAACAAAAAGATCCCGTTAATGCATTTTATGGCTGAGAACTTAACACCCATGGCCAAAGAATGCAATGCTGTTCACGCTCTGGTAGAGACCCATCCAATGTTTTCATGGAGAGGAACTGGAACATATTTGTGGCATTTTAGGGCTCTGAGCTCCTCAGAAGAAACAAAAATACCCTTTTCACATGTGTGCTGGTGCTGGGAGCCAGCTTCTGACTCAACAGCAGAGTGAAAAAATGTCTGGAGTGGAGGATATTTTCCATTGTTTTCCCAGCACTCGGAATGAATGAATGAAGAACTTCTTAGGAATCGGCTGGAAATACAAAGGACCCCTCACTCAGCTCCACTTCTCACTCCAAGCACAGAATTCATTCCCTTGAAGAGAAAATACCTTGATGGGAACAAAAGATGTTGAGTGGTTGGAGCGAGTCCAGAGGAGGCCATGGAGCTGCTCCAAGGCTGGAGCCCCTCTGGAGCCAGGCTGGGAGAGCTGGGAATGTTCCCCTGGGGAAGGGAAGGATCCAGGGAGAGCTCAGAGCCCCTTGCAGGGCCTGCAGGGGCTCCAGCAGAGCTGGAGAGGGGCTGGGGACAAGGGCTGGAGGGACAGGAGCCAGGGAATGGCTTCCCACTGGGAAAGGGGAGATTTGGGTGGGATATTGGGGAGGAATTCCTGGCTGTGAACATGCTGAGGCCCAGCACTCCTCATCTCCATTACCAAGCTGTCAACTCAGGCAAAACCCCACGGAATTAACGAATCCCTCCAGAGCCCAAAACACCCAAACCGGCACCCCACCAGCCACCCTCTGGAAGGGAACAACGCCATGACCTTCTCCAGACCTATTTCGCAAGCGGTGTTGAGCTGCTGGAAGGTGGCCAGGAATGGCTCCCCATTGGGAAAGGGGAGATTTGGGTGGGATATTGGGATATTGGGGAAGAATTCCTGGCTGTGAATGCGCTGAGGCCCAGCACTCCTCATGCTCCGTTACCAAACCATCAACTCAGGCAAAACCCCACCGAATTTAAAAACCTCTCCTCCCCAGAGCCCACAACACCCGAACCACCACCCCGCCAGCCGCCCTCTGCAGTGAGGGTGACCCCCATGACCTTTTCCAGACCTATTTTGCGGGCGGCCTCGAGCTGCTGGAAGGTGGCCAGGTGTCCTCCCTCGTACTCGCACACGGCCTTGGCCTCGGCGTAGGTGAGGCGGTACTTGCCGGAGCGCGCCTCGCGGTGGTACACGCCGGCTGCTCGCTCTGCGGGGACACACGGGGACAGCTCAGCCCTCAGGTGTCACCAGCTCCAGCACGTCCACCAGCGCTGCAAACTGGGCTGCTGCTCCTCCGAAGGAACGGGGCATGTTTGGGTGTGACATGTGGGAAATGTCAGGGAAGGTCGTCCCTCGCCATCCAGAGGGGTGGGTGTGACACCCAAAGGGATGTGTGACACCCAAAGGGGTGTGTGTGACACCAAGAGGGGTGGGGGTGACACCCAGAGGGANTGTCCTCCCTCGTACTCGCACACGGCCTTGGCCTCGGCGTAGGTGAGGCGGTACTTGCCGGAGCGCGCCTCGCGGTGGTACACGCCGGCTGCTCGCTCTGCGGGGACACACGGGGACAGCTCAGCCCTCAGGTGTCACCAGCTCCAGCACGTCCACCAGCGCTGCAAACTGGGCTGCTGCTCCTCCGAAGGAACGGGACATGTTTGGGTGTGACATGTGGGAAATGTCAGGGAAGGTCGTCCCTCGCCATCCAGAGGGGTGGGTGTGACACCCTAAGGGATGTGTGACACCCAAAGGGGTGTGTGTGACACCAAATGGGTGTGTGTGACACCCTAAGGGATGTGTGACACCCAAAGGGGTGTGTGTGACACCCAGAGGGGTGTGTGTGACACCCTAAGGGATGTGTGACACCCAAAGAAATGTGTGACACCCCAGGTTATGGATGTTGTGACACCCCAGGGGATGGATGTGACACCCCAAGGTGGGGTTTGGTGTGGGACAAGCTGAGAACAGAGTGAGTTGGTGCTCGGAGAGTTTGTTGTTGGTGCTCGAAGAGCAGAAAACCAACAAAAGCTGGGGAGGCTCCCCGGGGATGGCTCCCAGGACAGGAATTCTGGGAATGCTCTGGATTCAGCATCCCGAGCTCTGTGTGTCCTGGCTGACTCCGGGGAAGCTCCTGCTGGATCCCTATCACAGCATCCTCTTGGCTGCAGCTCCAGGAGCCTTTGGAAGATGAATCAGAGCTTTGTTTTGAGTCTCCAGAGAAGTGAAATCACAGCTACTTGGATAGAGGAGAGGCAGAAATTAAAGAGGGGAGGAAAACATGAAATAAAAATATCTGAGCGTGTGTCACAAAGGGCAGGACCAGAACAATCGCTGGCTGACATTTCTGCTGCACAGAAAATTAAAGCACTTTCTTCACTAGTTTTTTCACTTTGCTGTGGCAAATCCGAAATAAAACAGCTTTCCAAGGAAACCTAGAAACTGCCAGTGCTGCTACAAGTTTTACAGTCTTTGCATGTTGCACTTGTCTGGTGCCATATGCACGGAAATCTGGCCCAGCAGCAATCTGCATATCTAATCTGAAAGTGCTTTTTGTTTAGCTCTCACTTATATTTAGCATAATCTGAGAGGAATGGCTGTTTGCAGCTCTGCCCAGCCGACCTGACTGAGAAAAGATGGAAAGCAGGGGGTGTTTTTACAGTAGTTATTTGTAGCAGAAAAAGAAAGGATGTATTTTCTAGGGACTAGCTTGGAGTCAGTGCTCTTGGCTGACTTAGGGGAGGGTTTTTTTTTTAAAAAAGCCACTGGGTTGTGGTGAGGAATGGTGAGAGCCTTTAATGGACACAGGGTGACATTTGCCAGGGTGGTTTTTGGACCTGCAGCCACTGGCCTTGTGCCCAGAGAAATTAATTAAAATGCTGACAGCAGTCTCAGGAGAGGGAGAGCCTCCTTCTGCAGCATCTCTGGGAATATCACTGGGCACAGGCACGGGATCACAGACATTCCATGGAAAAACCTTCCTGAAGGAGCCACTTCCACTGGCCATAACAACCCACAGCTGGGGGATCATGGCGTGTTCTGTTACAAAAACTCCTTTTTAAATGAGGATTTGTTCCTAGGAAGGATTGCTTTTCAGTCACTCAATGGTCTGTCATGGCTCATGAGAAATCAGGATAAATCAGCTCAGAGTTGGGAACGTTGGGTTGGGAATGCAGGGCTGGTAAATCCCTGAATCCCTCAGGAACCAGCACGGTGCTGGGCCTGGCTGCATGCTCAACCAGCAAATTATTGATCCCTGCACAGCTGCAAGGGGATTGGAAAACACTGATTGTATTCCTTCAGCTCCCAGTGCTGCCACTAAAAACTCACCATTTTTAGTTGTTTTTTCTTTTTCACCTGGTTTTCAAATGTTATCCTTCACTTATTGCTGAAGTGTCACTATGGTCATTTCAGGGACAGCCTGGAATCCAAATTATTGATCCCTGCAAAGCTGCAAGGGGATTGGAAAACACTGATTTGTATTCCTTGAGCTCTTAGAGCTGCCACTAAAAACTCACCATTTTCAGGTTTTTTGGGTTTTTTTTTCCCACCTGGTTTTCAAATCTTATCCCTCACTTATTGCTGAAATGTCACTATGGACAGGCACCAGATTTTCCAGAATATTGCTGGGAAGATCAGCTCTTCACAGGGTCTGCAAGGCTGAAACCAACAGCAGCAGCAGCCTGTGAGGAGCAACCAACTTTTCATCTCTTTTATCCCTCTGCAAAAAAAGGAAAAAAAGGAGAAAAAGGAAAAAATAGCCTTCGGAAAATCAGACCACACACGCATCCTCCCCCAGCTCTGAGAGCTGCTGCTGCCTCTGGGTGTCCCAATTCAATGACACAGCATTCCCTAAGAAAATCCTAATTAACTGATGGCATCTTGCACTGGCAATTTTCCCCCCCTTCTCTCTTAATTCCTTGAGGGACTGAGATAAACTCGACATCAAACACAGACCTAGGTGAGAGCAGGGTTAACTCTGCATTTACATATTCCTGTCTCTGGATCTGCTTCCATGCAGACACCCACAGGGAAATGCACATGAATTGCTATTTCTGCAGGGGAGCTGCTGCAGGTGGAGAAACCTGCAGGAAATGTGGGTTTTTCTGGCCAGCACAAGCACATGGCACGTGGTTCCATGGGTTCCACGGCTGCCAGGACATGTTTGTTCCAGCTCCCAATTCCCAAAATTCCTCCTTGGAGGCCAGAGCCAGCGGGATCCTGCCAGGACAGCGACCCTCTGCTCAGCCCCAGCAGCGGGAGGTGGTGAAAGGCTGCACAAGCAGGAGCAGCAGGGAATTTGGCCTGATGGAGCACCTGCAGCACGCCTGGGAGCAGGGCTGGGGGCTGAACAAGGAGCAATGATTCACCTGGAAACAGAGGTGCCCAGGCAGAGCTCCCAGCAGGGGCCTCTGCTGCTCAGAGAGCTTCGCTGAGTGGGCTCTGTGCAGCCCCTAAACCCCCTGAANGGGAAGGGGATTGGGAATGGGATTGGGAATCAGAATGGGAGTGAGGATGGGAATGAGATTGGGAGTGGGAATGGAAATCAGAATGGGAATGGGAATCAGAACGGGAGTAAGGATGGGAATCAGAATGGAATTGGGAATGGGAATGAGATAGGGAATGGGATTGCAAATGGAATTGGGAATGGGAGTGGGAATGGAATTGGGTGTGGGAATGGGAATGGGGATGGGAATGGGAATCAGGATGGGATTGAGAATGGGAATGAGATTGGGAATGGGATTGCGAATGGAATTGGGAATGGGAATGGGAGTGAGGATGGGAATCGGAATGGGATTGGGATTGGGATTGGGAATGGAAATGGGAATGGGAACAAAGTGCAGCAGCTGTCCTAGAAAACCCCATGGCACTAAGAGCTGGCACTGGAATGAGCCCGGGAGCAAATCTGGGCAAGGCTGTGCCAACCTCTCCTCAGCTGGCAATAAAGCCCTGGGCACAACGCGCTGGTGGCAAAAATGAGCAGCGTTCAAATTCCATTGGCAGCAGGAACACATTCCCAGGGAAGGGACAGAGGCAGCTGCAGCAGCACTGGCTGAGGAGCTGGAGAGGTTTTGTGACAGGGAAAAAGGTAAAAGCCATTTCCAGAACAACAGTAATTCAAGNAAATAAATAAATAAATATTTATGTTTGTAGAGGGAAAAGGTAAAATGGAAATTTTCCTGAATTCTGGATTTGGTTCTTTATCAGAAGAAGAGATAAGCCCAGCTCAGATGTCACTGTGCATCCCCTGATTTTATTCCATGGATGCTCATGCACTGTAAGGGTGAGATTGGGGTGATTTCTTGTACTATTTAAGTTATTTTACTTTAAATACAAAGAAGCATGAACTGGGTAGCTGTGAATTTGCCCATTTTATCTTCATTTATATAGAGAGTGACTGAATTCCATTGGTAATTCAACTAACTGCACTCTGAGGTTCATTTCAATAATGTTATTTCTGTACTTACACGAGATGGTGCACTTCTATTTTGGTTTGGTTATTTAGAGAAAGCCATCAGTTTTTCACCCCCTGGTTTATTTTTATTTACTCTCCTGGTAAATGCTTAGAGGTGCAGCCAAACAGAATTTTATGATGATTTCCAATTAGCTCACAGTTGCTCCATTTTTCAGCATTTCAAAGATTTTTCTTCCATTACACTTCAAGTCACGAAACTGCTCAAACTATCGCTGTTATCCCAAATTTTTTGGAACAGCAGAGGTGGAGCCTGGCTATCCCAAACTTTGGGAGCACCCTCAGGAACTGGGAGGCACCACAGGCACAGCCCCAGGTTTGGGGGGTGGGGGGTGGGGGGAAAGAGAAGTCATTAAAAACGTGCAGTCACATGGAAAAAAAATTTCATTTCAGTGGCTCGTTTGTGCTCTGCAGGCTCCTGGGAGAGGGGCTGGAGCCGAGTGGTGGCTGCAGAGCCCGTCCCCAGCCCCTCGGGGGACACCTGGGCACAGCCAGCCCCAGGGAATGCTGCAAATCCTCTGGGAAACACTCAGCATCCTACGGGAGAGAAAGGATTTGCAGTTCTTGTAGAGAACTCCTAGGGAAACACTCAGCATCCTACGGGAGAGAAAGGATTTGCAGTTCTTGTAGAGAACTCCTAGGGAAACACTCAGCATCCTACGGGAGAGAAAGGATTTGCAGTTTTTGTAGAGAACTCCTAGGGAAACGCTGAGCGTTCTACAGGAGAGAAAGGATTTGTAATTTTTGTCTGGAAAGCAGAGTGCTCGGTGCATGCCTTGGTTTTGGCATCCCCCATCAGGCTCTGTGTCCTGGGTCAGTTCTCTGTTTTATTAATGGTTTTAGTTTGGCATTAATTTCATGTAGTGGCTCGAGTGTTCTGCTTGAACACCGGTGTGTTTGCTAAACTTATTTATTTATTTTCTGCTGTGAGATAAGGATGAGGAGAAATGTAAAGCGGGTTTAAAACTTTAAAAGGTGTAAAGACAGTTTTATTAGCAGAACTAAAAGGAAAATAATAAGATATAGAATTAACTTTCAGACACTTTTTTCCTCCCTCCACTTCATTTTTTTTCATTTTTTGCCATAACTTGAATGACCAACTAAACCCACTACAATTGGATAATTATAAAAAGCTATAAAAGAAACCCACTTGAGGTACAAGAAACCAATCCCACAACATTTTTGCCTTGCCCTTTTGAAATCTTCCCTGTGCTGTTAAATGATGTGAATGAAGCAATGGCCCAAACATCCCCATTTCTGCACTTTTCCAGAAAGCCAGGAAATATTATCACTGTTATTTCCAGACCATTTCATTTCACATGCAGGACCCCAGGCGTGGGAAGTATGTTCATGCAGAAAGTAATTCATTCCTTTGGCAAATGTTGCTTTTCAGGCTCGTTTTCCCTCAAAACGAAGCCACTGTTATTTAATGAGTGCAGTTTTCACTTCACCTCCTGCTGCAGGAAAATACATTCAGCTGAAACGTTCTATAATTACCTTTTCCTGCAGTGAAACTTTACAGTGGAACTGTAAAAAATAGCAAGCTTGTAAAAAGGGACAGTCACTACTCAGATCAAGTGATTTCAATAAATTTCAGTGCAGGATTCTCCTGATATCAGAGCCCAGCTCAGTTCTGTGGTGCTGCCTGCTCATCCTTCCCCTGCTGGACAACCCCAGTGACCCCGCAGCCAAAGCTGGGTGAGAAGAACAACGATTTCTTACCTAACCAGATGGAGTTGTGCAGCACTCCATCCTTGAATCCCCAGGCTGCAGCCTGGTCCCACAGCAGGGCAGAGAAGAAGAGCAGAGCGATCATGTCCGGGGCAGCGAGGGGCTGGGGATATTCCCGGCTCCGGGCTGGCTCTGCAGCTGCCTCCCAACATCTGCGAGGCAGCTCTTAAATGGAGTTCTCAGCTGTGAGGTCAGCGGGGCTGCTCCAATTGTGCTGCGGTGGCTGCGGTGGCCCCTGTGACTCACGGCTGGCTCTGCTCCTTCCCAGCCCGGCCCAAAAATCCATCCCCGTCCCATCCCTGGCTGCTGCTGCTGCTGCTGCTGCTGCTGCTGCTGCTGCTGCAGCGCCCACGGGCCCTGCCCCAGCCAAGCTCCGCTCCTTCGGCCCCGCTCGCTGCCTGCAAATTGCACCCAGGGAAAGCAGGAGCCTGCCGGCTCTGCTGAGGCACTGCGGGGACACGATCCAGGAGACCCCCACACAGCCCCTCTGATTCTTGTTTAAACATTCCCTCCTCCAAGAGACCCCACACAGCCCCTCTGATTCTTGTTTAAACATTCCCTCCTCCAAGAGATCCCACACAGCCCCTCTGATTCTTGTTTAAACATTCCCTCCTCCAAGAGATCCCACACACTCCCTCTCATTTAAATATTCTCCTCCAAGGGACCCTACACACTCCCTCTCACTTAAATATTCTTGTCCAAGAGACCCCACACACTTCCACTCATCCTTATTTAAACATTCCCTCCTCCAAGAGATCCCACACACTCCCACTCATTCTTATTTAAATATTCTCCTCCAAGAGATCCCACACACTCCCACTCATTCTTATTTAAATATTCTCCTCCAAGAGACCCCACACACTCCCACTCATTTAAATATTCTCCTCCAATAGATCCCACACACTCCCACTCATTCTCATTTAAATATTCTCCAAGAGATCCCACACTCCCTCTCATCATTATTTAAAGGTTCTCCTCCAAGAGATCCCACACACTTCCTCACATTGTCATTTAAATATTCTCCAAGAGATCCCACACACTCCCACTCATCCTTATTTAAATATTCTCTTTCAAGAGATCCCACACCCCCCTCTCATTCTCATTTAAACATTCCCTCCTCCAAGAGATCCCCACACTCTCTAATCCTCATTTAAATATTCTCCTCCAAGAGATCCCACACACTCCCTCTCATTTAAACATTCTCTCATTTTATAGAGAATTTGGCTTTATTTTCACTGTGGATTTATTTCCTCAGTGGATTCATTTTCACACTGCATTTCTTTTCCCAGCTCCCTGATCGATGGGAAGAAGTCAGGAGAGAGTATTTTGCATTTTTGTTTGAATTCAGTTTCCCTCCAATGGATCTGTAATTGCAAATCAAACTCTCTGATCAGCACGAAGCTGCAAGGGTCAGAAGCAGCTGCTCTTTGTTCTGCAAGGGGGAAACCAAGCTGGAAACTTCCCCTCGGAGGCAGAGTTTGGGGTGGGATTCACCCAGTGACTGATGGGTGCCTGGCTGCCCCTCCGGCTGCAGCTGCTCCCCGTGGGTGAGAGGGAGAGGAAAAAGGGGGAAAGATCAGGGATGGGAAAATGGGCTGGTGCTCCACAGTTCTGAGCAGCCCTTGGAAAACTCTGCCCTCCAGTTCTGGTAATTTCTGAGTCAGGCTGCTGAGGCAGAGATGTGCTCGTGGGCATGGGAACAATCAGATGGATGAGATGGATGAAAAGGGAAGGGTGGAGGTTCCTGTGCCTGCTCACAGAGGTTTTAGCATGGATGATTTGTACCACTGAGGAGGGTTCTTCACCACTCCATCCCATCCCATTATCCCAT
>VZTR01016813.1:0-27128 GCA_013400775.1 Chaetops frenatus | reverse complement strand
CCCCAACCTGTATTACTTTGTATGACTCACCCTCAAGAATTAATTCCAGCTGGTATCCCTCTTCTTGCTGCTAGGTACTAAACTCTTGGGATATATGGAAAGTTGTTTCTTCTAGATTCAAACTGGCCAAAGACTGAAATCCACCCCGACGGAGACAGCAAAAAAGAACACGACTAAAACTTTGCAAACTCTCACTTGTACTTCTAATTTTAAATATGTCAAGAACTAATACGAACCAGGTATTAAGTACATTAGGCTTTTTGTCCTATTTTCTTTACAGAATTAGATACACTTCCCTCCACAACCCTGTTCTCAAAACTAGACAACTCATTTAATTTATATAGCTTTAGTTTTCCTCATAGTTATGCCAAAAAGTATTTATGTTTCGGCTAAGGCAAACAATGCAACTAAAATAATGTAAACGGCTTCTCTCAGAATCACATCATTCATAAAGATTTGCACTGAAGTAATGATTAATTTTAATTCATATTTGCTGCTACTGTGGTGAGTTGGGAGAAAAAATATTTTAAAGTGTTTCAGATTTATCCAAGTTATGGCCTTTGAAAGATCCAATGCTCACAGAAAAACTTACTACAGTAAATTAGTAAATTTTGTTTAAGAGGCTTTTGAGCATTGCTAGGCCATGATTTATAATGTGTAAAAGTTGTGACACCAAAATAGGAAGAACACAGCAGCAGTGCTGGTTCTGGGCTCCTGCCTCTCTCAGCTGTGCAGCACCCTCACCTCTGTGGTGTGCCAAGGGCAAGTTTTCAAGTTGCAATATATGTGAAGGAAAAAATACTTCATTTTAAAAATATCTCAATCCATGTGCATGACAAATATGTGAAGGAAAACCAACAGAAATGAAACAAAATCTTGGAGATGAATTTACAGACTTCAGATGACCACGATCAGTTTTGGAGTTTTTTTTACTACTGAGTAATGAGTGGAATGTGGAGGCAGGGAGGAGGGCAGAGAGAGGTACCTGAAGCAATGATTTAAAGAAAAGCAAAAAAGATTATACAAACAAAACACAATACAGTGACACTAACACTGCAAACTACTGAAGTAATTCACATACAGTTTTTAATGTAAAATCAATAGTTTATTGCCATGCTACAATTTTTTTTTTCCAAATGAAGTTGGCACTGGTTAGGGGAAAAATGTCATAATACATAATACATTTTTTTTAAAACGCACATTTGGTAAGCCTTCTCAATAATGACAGCTTAAAAGAAGTGAATTTTTTTTTTTAAGATTAATGTGGAATGGCATAAAAATACACTCTTTCTGCATAGTATAAGAAATACGGAATCTTTGTAAAAACAAATTCATTGAACAGGGAAAATTACTTGAAATTTTATAAACAATTTGGCAATGGTACTCCCACTGTTTAGACTTTTTATATAAAAGAAATAAAAATCTAGAAAGCTACCTTTATACAAAGTTGCTATATTTATGCCTTTAAGTAGGAAAAAACACTTTATAATGCAAATTAGGACATACAATAATCTTACAATATGATACAATATAATGACAAGAAAGGAACATTCAACATATGATTTTGGCCTTTGTAGAAATGTCTATTTCTGCATTTAATAAATGCATTTGTGGCACACTGGTGACTATTGTATCACTACTACCAGTCAGGTTTGAGGCCAGCGTGGCGCACAGCTGGGCTGCAGTTAGGCTGGGACACAGACTGCTTTCCAGGAGACCAAAGGTGATGCTGCAATGAAGCGAGACTTGAAAAAGGCAACGTGCCTGCTGGTCGAGCCATCTGGACTGTGGGACACCATACAACACTCTTTCCTCTCATACCAGAGCATTTCTTATACATTCAGTTATTAAATACCAAAGTCTTACAAGTGAGAACATCTGTGTTTGTGATTTGGCAAAATTTCAAAATACAAAGTTAGTACCAAATATATAATATATTATATATAAAATGTGGGTGTATGATATACACACATATTCCAATGCAAAAAAACTGCATTATTATGGAGTTAAATTCGCTGACTTCCATTCCTAAATAACATGACCATTAAAAAACAGGTGTAATCCTGATCTTTCACACATTTTAGAATCACTTCCTCTTTCATACACAATAGTTAAAGCAATATATATGCAAGTATGACTAAGAAATCAAAATTCCCATAATTATCTGAACTCTGACCACAACAAATAGGATTCGTTTTTCAGTACATGTAATTAAATATATTTATATTTTTACATCTTTTTAGACCATTCCTGAAGAACTTGACCAACCAGGTCCTCAGGTGCAAGAGCTGTTATGTCAGCAGAACTTGATCTTCAGGAGCATATCCAGTGGCTCTTGAAGTCAACACAAATCATTTGTTCAGCTTCAAAGGACACTGCATGTGGGCTGAGCAAGTTCTGAAAGGGTCACCCTACTAACAAGGAAGATTTCCTGATGACATCAAAACTCAGACTTCCTTCCCTACTGCCAAGAGGAAGGACTGGAGCAAAGGATACATGGACGCTGGGCTCTCTAGGTCGCTTGGCAGGTGGTGCTGGGAACAGCCATACACAGCACAGCTCCAGCACCAGGCACTGGCAGGGTGAGCTTCACAGCACCTTTTATATTAAGGCTTCTCATGGAAAGCAGAGGAGCTGCTTCCCCCACGCTCCTCACTTGGCAATTTGGTCACTACAGGTCTCAGACCTCCAGGAGTTCTGGCTGGGACCCCAAGGCATTTAGTATTTTGCAGACACAGAGGAAGACAGTCCCTGTTCTGAAGGGCTTGAGCCTATTTTTTAATCATAGTTTTTACATAATCTCCTTTGTATATACACATATTTGCTACATAAAATAGAATTACACCGAAGTAATGGATATAGCGGAAAACGTTGTCACAATATATGTATATTACCACACTAAATAATTACTAAAACTGCAAGAAAAATTTAAAAATGCCCTTCATAATATATAAAAATATAGAAATGTCCAACACTTGTTTCATCAACCTTATTTCTCATATTCTATTTCTACCTGTACACCTACATACTTCCAAACAAAATACTGCGTTAATCTGGAGTAAACATAGTGTTAGGAAAATATCCTCGTAAGACATCTGACAGATTTAGTCACATACCTTACAGCACAGCACAAAAAATAATGTATAGATGGTCAGAGTTGCAGATGCAAAGTTGCTCTTTTTTTTCTCTTCTGATTCACTTATCTTGTTCAAAAGAGGAAGCAATTCGTAAAGATCGTGAAAAAACCTCAACATGACTTCCTTTTTTATAATCTTCTGTAAGAAGGACATCAGCAAACGTGAATCCATCAACGCAGTTTTTTGTGGTTTGAATTTCTTCTGGAATTTTTTTTTCTCGGAGTGTATATGAATTAAAAATAAAGATATAATAAATGAACTTAGGTTTATATTAAGCAAATACTGTCAAATATAAATGCCTGAATTGCTACCTCAAGGAAGAGATGGGAAAGATCGTATCATTTCATTCCAAAAATATCTAACTCTATCACAATGAAGGACCAAACTCCTTTACGGGAAATAGGAGAATTTCAGATTTAAGTCCACTACTAGTTCCTACTCCATTAGTTTCATCTTATTTGCAGCCATTAAATAAATTAGTACAGTGCAGAAATGGAATTTCACCATTGATCTCACCTTACATGAAGCAAAGAATACTGCTTAGAAATAGATGTCCAAATCAGATACATCATTATATGCTCAAAATAGTGACTGACATTGATCAGAATTTCCTTTTTTACTTCACTGACAATGAATAAGAACAATCTGCTCTCTCCTGAATCTCTCTCATTGAGAAGTGGTTAAATATAAAACAAAAACAAGAACAGCCAGATTTTGAGCCAATACACAGTGTTATAAAACCAGCAAAATCAACTGCTGGTCTCTCACCTAAAAAAAGCAGCCCTGTTTTGACATTGGTTTGGACTTTGTACATTTCCATGATCATTTTTACATCCAAGCCCTAGTCAGAGATACAAATACATACAAAAATCCAAACACTGGGGAGGAAGGACATTTATCAATTTATTATATGAAATTTCTACTTCAACACTTATATTTTCTATAAAAGCTCTGAAGACTTTAATAGGAATAGTGCTTCAATGCACATCATCAGATTCAACCCCTGTCAAATGCAAAACATACTTATTGGGGGAAACAAAAGATGTTCTAATGAGTGTCAAGGTTTTCAGAATGGTCTTTTTCAGTATTGTTTTAGGAAGTCAGCAAAAAAACACCACAAAAATGAAAACAATTGGTCCTCCTTCTGACATAATTTTGAGGAAAATATTATTTTCTTGATATAATAATGGAATAAATTCTCACTCCCTCTATTTCTAGCACAGTCTTTATTATGTACTTTTGGTCACTTTTTTGTGTTCTTTAACAACTCAGTTTCCTTGTTTAAAAGATACAATAATGTATGTCTTTCCCAAATCATTGCACTAAAGGAATACCTACAATTAAAGGTTCCCCCTTGTCAAATGTGTTTGAAGGGCAGGAACTGACCGCACATTATGGATTAAAGTAGAATTGATGGAAATGCTACCATTTTTACCGGACCTAGTTTATGTAAACTTAACATGCCACATTTAATAAAGAAAAATGGTTACATATTTCTAGTTTCTCAGTCTATACACCTGTGGGACCACAATAAATATGATCTAAATACCATGGAGAGATTTCAGCTGAAAACTGAATCCTAGATTACAGACACTAAATCTAACATCACAGTCTTTAAAAGAGACTGAATTGAAAAAATATTTACCAAGTCTCAAAGGATAAAGTGCATTGCAACTGCATCTACTTCAAGGGGCAGAAAATAAGGAATGCTAAAGATGAGTAGTGTGGGTGACAGGGACTACTCAGTATGTTTGCAGTGTACACAAAAAAGAGAAAGTATTATCTTACTTGTAAAATGTAACAGGTTAAAAAAGTAGTCCTGGAAAATATGTCATCAGACTTGTGAATATAATTAAGGCTACGGACAGTTGAAATTTCAGTATGTTCTCAATTCTGGGGACCAGAGCTAAGAAAACATTGTGAAACTTGCAACAATGTAAAAAATTTACTCAGACTATTCTTTTTATCTGAGATTATTCAGAATAAATGCATAGGACAGTGCACTGGAACTAAGGAGGGATATGGTTGTTGAACTTTCAGCAGGTCACTTATGATCTACCCAAAGCCTCTGCTTCCCTATTTAGTAGTTAAGAATATTATTACTTCCCTGCCTCACAGGTGTTTTAAGGGTCCAGTTAATTAGTCCAAACTATACAGATGAGGACCATATATTTCTAAGCAGCTAGCTAGATCAAATATGTTTGCCTCAAAACACATGCTGAAGCATTAGTTCAGCTTACAAATTTAAGTGAGCTATATGCTAAGAACAAGAATAACACCAATATTATTAACTCAGTAAGTATTTTGCAATACATGGTAAGTTCTCTTCANCAGCAGGTCACTTATGATCTACCCAAAGCCTCTGCTTCCCCATTTAGTAGTTAAGAATATTATTACTTCCCTGCCTCACAGGTGTGTTTTAAGGGTCCAGTTAATTAGTCCATACTATACAGATGAGGACCATATATTTCTAAGCAGCCAGCTAGATCAAATATGTTTGCCTCAAAACACATGCTGAAACATTAGTTCAGCTTACAAATTTAAGTGAGCTATATGCTAAGAACAAGAATCACACCAATATTATAAACTCAGTAAGTATTTTGCAATACATTGTAATTTCTCTTCAGTACAGACCAGGAGATCCATAGCATAAGGTGAGGCAATGGCAAAGATGTGAGGGAGCAGTTACAGAATCACAGAATTAGGCTTGGAAAAGACCTCTGAGATCATTGAATCCAACTTATGACTGAACACCACCTTGTCAACCAGACCACGGCACCAACTGCACCACCTAGTCCTTCCTTGAACACCTCCAGGGACAGTGACTCCACCACCTCCCTGGGCAGCACATTCCAATGCCTAACCAGCATTTCTGTGAAGAATTTCTGGCTAACATCTACATGGCACAGCTTAAGCCTATGTCCTCTTGTCCTGTTGCTGGCTGACTGGGAGAAGAGACTGACTTCCACCTGGCTACAACCTCCTGTCAGGTAGAGATTTCAGACCTTTAAAATGACTAGCTCTAAGTGGTCTTTACCTTCTTGAGTACCAAGGTCTCCTCACAAGTCAGTAAGTCTATCACAAGAGTATGCAGAGGCTGACCATGAAATCATCAATAAGGTTTTTTTCAAAAAATCTTTTTTAAGTTCCTCACAATGGTCTCAATGACTCCCATCTTTTACTTCTGCAAATTATGGTTTTTGTCCATCTGGTATTTTAGTACCATATAGTCTATAAAGAATGATGAAAGCTGAAAAGAGTGAAAAGGTGGCCTGATACCACCTAATGGTATGGCAAAAGACATATATTTCAGGTGCTACTACTGCTGCCACTACTAAATGAGAGAAGACCAAAGAAAAAAGTTGTAGGAACAGAAATACACACCAATTTAAAAGATAGAAAATAATTTTAGTTTGGTTTTTATAAAACGTCAATTCAAATATTGCATGGAGACCCTTAATACTTTTTCAGATCTCCAAATGGCTTTTCTTGCATGTTTTTCCTCACAGTTCAAGGGTTATTTTACATCATACCAGTTCACACAAGTGTTAGTTCCTTTGCAATCACAGGCTCAATAGCAATCTCTTCTGCTGCTAGTACCAAGGTGCACCTGCAATATTGCCAAGAATTCTAAGATTATTCAGAGTATTAATAAACAAAACAGAACAAAAACTTCTAAGGGTGCCTCTGGCATATTCAACAAACAACATTCTACCTGGATGTACCTGTAACACTGAGCAGCCATCATTGTAACCAAATTCACCAACTGCAAAAGGAAAACAAGTATGCTCATAGATAATGATACCTTCTGATAATTTACTATGTATCTTTCTAAATTAAAGTACACTATCACCTATGGATGCACATTGCTAGAATGTACAACTTTCTATACAGAACTATTAAGTCCAGTACCCTGCCTCCCGTGTAACCTGTGTTTGATGCTTTAGAGGAAGACAATAACTGCATAATAAACCTTTCCAGTTGTGCAATAATGCATGCTGCTGGAGAGCTGGGATATTTCTGTCAGGCATAAAAAAGTAGAACACTGGACGAAGACAACCATTTGACCCTCAAGAGTCTTTCTTTGTCAAATGCAGAGAATAAAACAAATACATAGATGACCCTGAACAATTAAAGCTATGTACAAAGTTTTGACTTTTAAAACAAGACATTATGGAACAAATAAAAAGGAAACACACAAATGCAAAGAAAGGAAGGCACACTGAACTAAGAAATGACAAGAGAGCCTTAATTCATACAGCCCACCTGTGAATTCCTTCACAAAAACACCAAAACTCTGATGAGATTAAAATTTTGTCTGATTCCAGGGGAATTTCATATGTCACTTGGAATTCTATTGCAACAGAAGGAGCTTAAGGCTGGTTTTTGATGTGTTTATAGCTTTGATCAACAACCATCAATGTGACCTTTCAAACATCACACAAGTTAAGAAAGCTGTCAGGAATTAAGAGCCCTTCTTGCCCACAGACAAAAAAGGTGTGGTGTTTATATTCCTTGAGATGAACCAATATATCTTGTCTATGTCAAACTGAGTGAATTAACGCATCACATACATTGCATTCTGGAGGAACCACTTCAATGAGGAATGAACATCAGATATGTATACTGAAAGATTAGGTTTACCTGCTAATAATGCACATATCAAGAGGCTTTTAAAAGTGTTATAAATGCCATTAATGAGTATAGGCACCAGACCAGAATATTTATAAATTCAAAACTGGCATGTCACTCAGACTCTAATCAATTAAAGAGGCACTGTGAAAGGTGGTGATGCTGCTATGCAGTAATTACTTCTACTGTAGAATGAGATAGTGTTACCTAAAATTAATACTTGCTCTACATTAATTCCCTTTAGTTAGACAAGTACATGAAGTATGCAGAAAAAGTTCTATTAGTCTATAAAAGGCGTTAGTGTTAAGAAATGCAAAGTACTCGCATCTTCAATTTTATAAACTTCACAAAAGGTGCAAATGATCCAATGCTCCCCAGGCTCACATAGGCAGGTCAGTACTGTTATGTCTAGTTTTCCTAGAAGTACCATCATCTCGGGGCAGTGCTTTTTGCAAGCTTGACATAGCAGCAGTTCTTTCAATGTCTATCACAGCATACAGCTCTGTGCGCCTGGTTGGAGTTTGCGGAAGTGGAGTGGTGGGGGTTTTTGGAGTCTGAGGGTTGTCAGAGTCACTACCACCTTCCAAGTCAACCTGTATATAGTTGAGCTGCCTGCGTTCTAAACTTGGACGCCTAATGTCAAAGTTAAAGACTGTTGGGGTACAGTCCCGACGTCGTGTAAATTCTACTTTATGAGCACTTGCTGGTACTGTTACATTCTCTGTATTGACATAGTTATGCATTAGATCTAGGTTATTGTGGTAGCCATTCAGAGACGGGGTCTTTGGTCCTAAACTGTCATCTTCATCTCTGCTCAGCTTGCGGGCTTCCCAAACTGGAGGCAAGGATGGCAAGTTCTCGTAGTTCAGCAGCGCAGTTCTCCTCTGAGCAGAGTTGTTAATGTTCTGGGTGTCTGAGGTACTGGTTGATGTCAAGCGACCTCTCCTGACCCCTGAGGCACTAGGGATTGATAACCTATTTATATTTTCATACACCAATTTATTACCAGATGGTGTCTCTCTTCGTTCATCACTGTCATACCCAGTGTCCCATTCGGTGTTGTTTGTGCTGCTGCCACTAACTTGATCTCTCCCAAGTTGTTCCAGTTTCTCTCTTTCCATTAACTGCCTTTGAACAGGTGTTGGTCCTAAAACAAACTTCACTCCTTCAGGCTCCAGGAGAACCTGAGCATCTCTGTCACCAGTACACATCTGATCTTCTTTCACTTTAGTTGTTTCAGCGTTTGAAAGCTTTGATTCCAGTGGCACATGCACACTTGATCGATTTTTTCTTTCCTCTTGTACTCCAGTAGTGTTTACGTAAGTATGCACCTAAAAGGGAAAGAAAAAAGAAGAAATTCAAACACTATTGTGCCTTTTCCCCACCACCAAATTTATTAGCTTCTTAACTCTCTACTTTTATAATCAAAATACTTGAAAAGAAAGATTTGTGACAGCAGGTGTTTAAGAGTAAAAGTCACCCCTCTTGCATTTTGCTGAACTGTAGTCAGTTTTAGGTTTTTTCTCTGCAGTTTTGTTATAAGTTATGTTAATGTTCCTCTAACCAAAACCCAGAATTTATATCTTACACTGATAATTTTTATTTTATATTTTATCTCAGTTGTGCTCTAATTCTAGTTTTTCAGGGTCTATTATAGCTTGGCTCTGATCAAGGCCACCTTGGGCTGCTCCAACTTAGCTCATTTTTTTACCTGGGGGCAGATCACTGACCGGTCTACTTTGTTGTCCCTTACTGGTGACCAATTACTTTGGCTAAGTTTATGTTCATAATTTCCACACTGTCCATAAAAGGGAAAAAAAATAAACCACAACCAAAAAGAACCACAGAGAGACCTAGGAAAACCCTCAGGCCTTGTGTACTACTCCAGGAACAAAAAGAGAGGTTGGGTCTACAGGAAGAACTGTCCATTCAGCTGACACCAGCTGTAACAGGCAAAAATCTGACTATACATTAGGCAGGAATGATTTCACGACAAAGCTGGTAAAATACTGGAACACGTGGGTCAGATTCTGTGGAATCCCCTTGCCTATAGTATTCAACACATGACCAGGATAAGGCTCTGTGCAGCTGTCTCTAACTTAAAACTTTGATCTGGACAGCTAGNCAAAAAGAGAGGTTGGGTCTACAGGAAGAACTGTCCATTCAGCTGACACCAGCTGTAACAGGCAAAAATCTGATTATATATTAGGGAGGAATGATTTCACGACAAAGGTGGTAAAACACTGGAACACGTGACTCAGATTCTGTGGAATCCCCTTGCCTATAGTATTCAAAACATGACCAGAATAAGGCTCTGTTCAGCTGTCTCTAACTTAAAACTTTGATCTGGAGAGCTAGAAGTCCCTTCTAACCTAAATTATTCCACAATTTCTATTTGGCAAAAAGAAGACTTACATATAAAGAAGCTTTTTGACCAGGATCTCTCATTATAATGTACAATTACTCACATTTAAAAATAATTATGGAAATTTTTGAAGAGTATAGTGCAAACACATACTTTCTGTATGTTTATTTGTATGTAAAATATTAATTCCTCAGCATGCCATTCTAAAAAGTATAATTTTAAAGAGGCAAGGCAAAGACTTTTCTGAGGTAGTCAAAATACTGTAGGAATACATTAAATCTGATAGTGAAAAACACCCAAGTGAAAGCCTACAGAACAATCATTAGAAAAATCTGATGTATAACCTAAGTTGTATGAAGGAAAAAAAAACACCCACTTGCTCCTCTGCAACAAGTAAAGGATGTGTTGATTCTTCACCGACAGAGGGGAGGCGTGCGCTGCCGACAGAGGGATGTCTGCTGGAAGGGTGTGATGAAGCATCTCCAAAAGATGGGTATCTGGGATAGCCATTAGGTAAACTTTGTGCATTGAACCCAGGAGCTGGTTCAATTTGAAAACAAGCAAAACCATATTAAAATAAAACATTTTACTGTATATGAGTAAGACACTTTATATCTTAAGTTTAATTTTCAAAAGGGGAAGTAAAATGTGTAAATCAGTATTAAATATTCACAAAGCTCAATTTTACTTGAAGGGAAGAAATGGAAAACAGAACAGCATCCCAGTATTTACTGGAACACATTTCTGAAGCAACCACTGAAACCCAGGTGTATTACACAGCCAGTAAACTCCCTATCCAACTTCTCTTTCCCCCATTAACATCTCTTCCTGACAGAGACTCGTTTACCTAAGCTTTCAACTTCTCCGAAATCATCAATAAACTGGAATTCCTAGTTTCAATTATCAAGCCATCTGCCTGAGATTTCAAAAATACCAGAAAATTTTAGGTAAATACTTCACTCACCCATCCATCTACTCAGAACAAAACAAAGATTCCAAATCACTGCACATGTGATTTTAACAGTAATTTTTCCCCTAATAAAAAGTTTGACACATTACTCAACATTAACATTTCTCTGAAATGCTACAGGTAACGCATGTTGATATATCATAAAGCAATTCAATAGATATATTCATAAGTGTTCTTATGCAACAACTAAGTTCCCAAAACTTATTTCTTGAAGATAGTCCTCAGCAACTACCACAAGAGAATGCATTACTGGTAATTAGCCTCTTAGCTTTAAATTACCCTTCTTTTTAATTACTTAAATTCAAATCAAATGCTATTTTCGGCTAAGTACCACATTACATTCAGGAATGTCATCTGACAGTAGAACCATGCTTACTGGTAGGTGTTCGAGGTGTTCTTGGTACTTCCAACTCAGTTTGATGATTATTCCTTTCTACTACTGGTTCTTCTACCACATTTATGCTATTATTCTGCATTATCTCTTGTAACATGTTAAATAGCTCTTCTGCCCGGGCACACTTAAAGGCAAAGATTCCTATAAATACACCAAAAAAAAAAAAAAAATCAAAATCCTATAACTTAGAAACATGCCTTACAATATCTATTTCTGGAAAGTTATATAACTGGAATCCACATAATGAATACCTGTTAAAGAAGCAAAAGCATTATGAAAGTTTTATTGCACCAAAACACACAAAATTACTGTGACAACCTTTAAAGGGGTTATCTAAATAGAAGAATAAGGTTCCCATGCACCAAAATTTAAATTAGAACAGAAAACTGATTCAGCTAGGAGCAAAACTAAGTTTTGAGTGCTAAATGAGGGAAAAGAAACAAGATAATTTTTTCTTTTTTTAAAAGCTGATAAAAAGGATACCTGTGAAATAAATATGTATTCAAAAACATTAAATGAAACTACTGTGGTGCTACAAAGTCATATGTCCTAAATCAGATTTCTATTAAACTACCATGAAAATAAGATACCTGCACAACAGAAAAAGATTTAAACACTGGGTAAAAGTTTAGTTTCTTTAAGAAGACTAAAATGAAAAGCTAGTAAGACAAACTGTGTGAAACAGACAGTAACAAACTAATTGCTTTAGGCTAAAGGATAGACACAGAACACAAAGTTAGCAGCAATACCATGTATTTTGAGTGTGTATTGTGCCACTTTGCCTTTGAACAGCAGGGAGTATCCCAACTTACCCTCACCAGCAAAGTCGCAGCTTTGGATTATTCTTCCATTGAAAGCATAAAGTTAAAGTTGACATGCTTGTTAAACATGGGTGCAAGTGCTCATTTTTTAAAATGAGTATTACAATCTTAAAACACTCTTTACTGAAAACTACCAACCCATATAGCCACTTCTCTAAGCACAGTTACGTGAATACACTGGCAATCCCTATCATATATTTATTGAGGGGTACAGAGGTGTGACAGATCAGAACCACCAGAAATGCTTCACATGGCAGAAGTTCACACAACCCCAGCTGGGAATACACTAAATGGGCTACGAGGAATGATACTCAGCTATTAATATGCAGCTGCTGCACTGAATACANTTAAAGTTGACATGCTTGTTAAACGTGGGTGCAGGTGCTCATTTTTTAAAGTGAGTATTACAGTCTTAAAACACTCTTTACTTAAAACTACCTACCCATATAGCCACTCCTCTAAGCGCAGTTATGTGAATACACTGGCAATCACTATAATATATTTATTTAGGGGTGCAGAGGTGTGACAGATCAGAACCACCAGAAATGCTTCACGTGGCAGAAGTTCACACAAGCCCAGCTGGGAATACCCTAAATGGGCTACAAGGAATGATGCTCAGCTATTAATATACAGCTGCTGTACTGCATACGCTTCATGTTTGCAACATTGCAGCTATAGAGCTTCTACTACTATATGTTCCTGACCCCATGTACATCCAGTCATGTACAATAGTCCATGTTTAATATTTTGTATATTTCTGAACATTCACACTGGATATTTAAATCATAATGGACAAAACCCAGAATTTTAAAAAAATCTAAGTTCACAAACTTTAAAATGCTCCCAGTATGTTTCTGAGAAATTCAGCTGCCTTTAAATACTTTTATACTAAATACAATGTGATCTGTCACACAACATGGTGACATACCAGCTTCTCCAAGTTTTATATCCTGAATTATCTGTTAGATATGCTCCCAAAACATGTCTGCAAGGTTTTCAGTACCTAGCACAAACTCAATGTTTCACCATCGTTGCTTCTCACAACTTATCAATAGAAATAACTTGATATTAAAGGAAAAACAGAAACAAGAATACTGACTAATGTAAAAAGTTGCTGGGCAGTATTCAGGGAATTCTCAAATGAAAAACTTCTTGGTCATCCCATGAAGTGAAGACAAAGTTTTGCAACTGTGCCCACAAAACCAACTGTAGGTCTCAAGAACAATGTTCCATTGCAAAAGGGCAGCAGAGAACATTTTCTGCCAGATTTCTTTTTTCTCAATATTCACAGTATTTTAGTATTACATAAGGAAGGCAAGAAACAAAAGAGGGAGGAAAGGGTTGCTGCTTATACAGCCTGCTTAGTCTTGTTTATAAATAAAAAAAAGGAAAATTAGAAGGAAAGCAGAGAAGTCAATTAGACTTAGTGTAAGATTTTGCAGACTTGCTAATAGACTCTAGAGAAGAACTTTCAAATTAGTGTTTTCAATTAAATATTATTAGTATTTGTTTTCAATATTCAGAAGAAGTAGTAAATTAAACGTGCAAAACCCACTAAAGTGATTATCTTCAAAACAAAGTTTATTACTTTAAGAACTATGAAAATTTAGTTTAGTATGGAGTATACTTCAATGTTTGAAAATATTTACATTTCTCATTAGGAGATGAACTGGGAGTGCCCTTTAAACTCTCATTTAAAAAAAACTTGCTTTTCTTTACCTCTGCTTGGACAAAGAATATTGACTAGATTTATTTATGATCAAGTTCTTCCATCCTTCTGACATTTTAACAGTTAAATTAAAAAACAAAACCTGCAATTTCTCAATGTCTAAAATTATTGACAAGAACGCTGGTAAATGCCAAAAATACAGAAAAACATTGGAACTTAATTTCACAACATACAAACGCATAGGAATTCCAACTACACACAGCTATTTCACAGTAGGAAGATGCAAAATGAGGCTGAGCTCAACAGAAACAGCTGTTCCATCGGGGACTGCTGCAGGGAAGAGAAAAACACCTGAATCTTCTCAGAGGGAGCCAACCTTGGCCAAGGAAGACATGGTCTAGGTACTGGAAAGGTAACCATCTTTTTCTGATGAAAGCCACACCAAAAATAACTGAGCACAGCTGAAGTATACAAAAATATGTCAAAATTTGAGAATTATGTCATTGATATTAATGAAAGTGGTATTTGCTTTAGGAAGAGGATGAAACACAAGTGTGTTACTGAAGACAATAATAAGTTGGGGACATCCAGTTCAAATCAGTGCTCCAGTCTTTTAAAATCTTAAAAATAGAGAACTCTTTGAATTCTGAGGAGATTCCTTCACAGTTTCAGATTCTACTGCCTCCCCCAAAAGTCAAGTAAACCTCTGAGGCAGGAGAGTTTCCCCATCAAAACCACCTCCTAAGTTGACCAAAAGAATACTCACACAGAAGCTTGAAGTCCTCCAGACCTACAAATGCCAAAAACTATGTGCAACTCAAATCCTCACTCTACCAGAAGACCATTCTTCATAAGGTAATTTCTTCTCAGAAACCACATTCACATACAGAACTACAGCCTTTATAACTCTTGCCAAAGGACTGGCAAATATCTTCCAGCATCAAATAAATTTCCAAAAAGCTTTATAAACAACACTTCCACATACCTTGTCCAGTTTGACACCTCCGACCACTTTCAAAAGAGAAAAGATTTGAGTCATAGCCATAGCGACGGAGACAGAGGTAGTGCCATTTTACAGAGTCCCTTTTACGGGTGTACAAAATTAGTTCTGTATCTGTAAGTTCCATTATGCCAGAACCCAGTTCATTACCATCATCATCCACATTAATAACCTATAAAAAAGAAATTAAAAAGCATTAGCTAATTACTCTTTTGAGAAACACCACCACTTCTAATAAATCTTAATGCCTGACTGGTAGACTCCATCTGTGCTATCATATTAGTTACAATCCTTGAAGTGAATGTATAAAAAAAAAAAAATAAAAAAAAAGAGCTCAACGAACTAGTTTCTTTGCTACTCTAACCCAGAATTTAAAAAAATTAAAATAATACTTATTTAAAAACAATACAAATGAGACTGCCTAACATTACTGTAAAATCTGATGAGAAATTTAAAGAAGAAGAGATTTGCAAGTTAAATATTTTTTTTTAACTGGCTTTATGTACATATTCTAGTATTCCCACATGGATAAGTCATACCGCAGATAATGGGATCTTTCAGAGCCCCATTTCTGGCTTTGTCATATAACCCCACTTACAGTTGGGAAAAAGAATGAGAAAGGGTAAGTGGCTCCAAGATAAAGCTTCCTTCACATACATGTATAGCCTGGCACTGTGCTGAATCACCTGACAGTTTTAGATATTTTGCTGCCTTTTCAAAGTCAACAAATAATTCAAATACCTTATAGGTATCCTTGTATGAAAAGATGCGTATAAGGCTAGATTCTTGTTGTTTATGCTTTTAAGCCAGTTTTGAGGTCATCTGCATCCTTTATAGAATTTGGACAATATATTTTTCCCCGCTATTTTACCTCACAATGCTGCTTTTAGTGGGATTCTTTCTTAACCAATAAAAAAGCTACCCAAAAAATCTCCCTATGGAGTTAATGTTACTCCTTAAAGATACATTTTCAACTTGAAATCTAGTCAATTGAAAAGAATTAGGAATCATTTCATCTGCCTGTGAGGCTTATGCCCATATTCCTCATTTTGCAGATTACATTCTTTCATCTCTTCCCCTCCCCCGACTGCTGAACAAACAATAGAGAAATTCTACAAGGAGAAAAATAGGAACTAGTTACACAAAGTGATGCATAAAGAGCAAGAAAACAAAAAAATATTTTATCCTTCAACTTTCTTAACTGATAATATTAAATATTCCCAGAAATTCCCATGGCTTTAAAGCTCAAATCATTGTTGTCCTCAGGCAACACATGAATCATTTTTCACTATGGAAGCATTACATTCCTTTGTCAATTCACAGAGACAGTTTGGAGCACAGAAGCAAATCTGACTTGTGTGACCTATGCAAAGGTATGTTAACTTACAGTCACTGACTTCAGCTGCTTCATGCTTAGCATGTTAAGCACGTGAACGAGTGTTCACAAGCTTATAAATTCCAGACATATATAAGACAAAAGGGCACTTAGAAATAAAAGTTCTCCACATAAAGGACAAAAGTTTTCAAAATGTATAATCAGTAGCAACCTTCAAGTAAAATCAGCAGTCCTAAAATTTTCTATTGATGACCCCACATTCAGGTTCATAATCACACCAAAAGCTATTTATTCCCTTATGCTAAGGATTCCTTTCCTAACTTAAGCTTCTGTAACCTTCCATAGGCAACACCACTTACTTAGGCTCTACCAACTGAAATGGAGATGGATCAAAATCACAGGGCTTCTGCTCTTTCCTGAAGATCAAAACTGTCCTAAAACGCTTACCCTGTCTAGGGAATTCCTTTCACCGTTGATAAGAGAGGTGCGAGAGAAACTTGTAGCCACAGACACCTGCAACTCTGCAGTGTTTCAACTGTTCAGAAATTTGCACTCTATTTTCATTACTTCTTTTTAATCACAGACCTAGTCTGCAAGAAAACAATAAATAATTCATAGCATTCCACACCAGCTGCATACCTTAAACTTGTTTCGGTGGTTATCTGGGACAGTTTCTTTATCTGGACAGCTACAACAGCTACCCATGACTTCTTTAGAAGACCATCTGATCTCTAAAGGGGGAAAAAAAAAAAACAACCAACAGAATGATCACTTAGTTGAAGTAAAAACAAAGTACCATCAACAGAACAACCCTATGCAAACTACTCTCTGACATACAACTCTTCATGATGAATCTTCCGGTCACATATGTAATAAAAAAAATCAACATAGATACTACAAATATGATAGATTAGATTTAGATTTGACAGTAAAGAGTGGCAACACTGAGCTGTTAAGGTCCTACCAATAACTCAACTTGAAATTACTACCAAACAGACTCATTTGATTTGTCACCTTAATTCCCATGGTAGCAGCTTGGGGGAAAACAAAACCCAACTACTTACTGTGTGAGATTTTCATCTCCTAAACCAGGCTTTTATACAAGGCTGCTATCTGGATTCCAGTTCCTTAGATGAGCACTCCCTGGCTCAGGAGCACAGCACTAGAGACGCCCCTAGAAGCCCTGGCTGCAGCAGGTTATCAGGCACAGGCAACACAAAAAGCCCACATGGCAATCCTGAAAGGCTGCCCTGGCTTTGGCAGCTACAGGGAGGAGGTGTTCCAGGCCTGCAGGCAGCCCTGTGCTGGTAGCCATGCAGTGAGGCTCTGTGCTTCCAACTTTGAATACTTCCCATATAGCAGTGTACATCAAACTATGTAATCAAAGACAAGGGAAGGAAAAAAACCCACATTCAACACAAACATTTTAAAACTTGAGGTTTTTTTATTTCTATTAAGTTCCATTTGGATTAAATTGTGCTACACATTCATTATAAAAAATTAAAATACTCAAATAACACCAAACAGCATGGCTGAAGCAATGAAACCAAAAAAACCACCTGGATATTATTGGTATTTTCATTTAAAGATTTTTGTGTGTATGGCAAAACTTTCACAAAACAGTATGATAAAATGTTCAAAGAATGAAGTCTTACAGCTTGCTGTTTCACTCTTTACCACCATGAAGAAGGGGTTAAGTCTTATATTTCTTAAATACAAGGAAGTCTGACAAAAGAAAACTTAACTCGTTTACATCATCTTTATATTGGATAAGAACTAAAATTTCCACTACACAAATGAAAAATGGGGCAAAATCCTGCAAGAGAGCTATTAAGTCAACAAGAGATACAACATTAGAAATCAAGAAGAAAGAAGACAGAATGGGCTGATAAGTTTTACTGAAAAGAAGGCCAAAAAACCCAATGTCGTCCCAAGAAAACCATGACTTGGTTTCTAGACAGGCATTTGTATTAGCACGCAGCAGTAGTATCCATGTTGCACTTTAATGTGCTAAGGGATAAGGTGCAAAGAATACAATGAGGAGCAGCTAAGTCTTCCACTCTTTTTGATCAGAAAAGCCACTCAAAAGAGATTCTCCTACTCTAGAGACTGTATAAATCAGCCACCAAGAATCCCCTGCAGAGGTAATAACGCTGCTACAATTAATCTAGCCATAAAGAGGCAAAATACCAGACACCTAATCAAAATCATGGATTCTTTAATGTCATTTCTGGCCATAACATAAAAACATGCATTATATTAACAAAGATTTTTTCCCCAACTCAAGATGAAACTGGGGGGGGGTTCCTTGTTTGCTTCTACTGCATGCTGAGAGAAGCTATGCTATACACAACAATTTTTTTTTTTTTGCATGGTGAAGTTTTGAAATTTTTTATAGTAGTAGTAGTAGCAGCAGTTGTGGTAGTAGTTCTTCCTTTTCTATTTAGAATGGGAAATACAGGTAATAACACCTGTTCCTGGTTTCCTGCCCTGGCACCCCACAGTGCCGCACTAGTCACGTTCAGATGTTGTTCTTGTCAGCCTACTGCCACTGTGCTATTTACCCTGAGACTCCCCTGCTATGAAGAGCAACAGGTGACAATAACCTCAATGCAGATTAACAGCAAATACTCTGCTCCATAGAACATAGTTGTATATGCCTCTAGCAGCCTTCGGGCACAAATGCATGCACTTAATAAAGCCCAGACTTAGACCTCCTCAAATGTTTTGTAGCGCAAACAGAACTACATAGCTGCATGCTGTTACTATCATGATGACTTTCTATGCATTCAGCATGAAATAACTGACCAAGTCTGATGGAAACAGGTGCCTGCAAACTTTAAAAAAAATCCCAGAACTTAAATGCAAAGCACTTTGGGGAAAAAAAACCCACTAGAGTTGCAAGAAGAAAGGTGTAGCATATGAAGAGGTTTGAAGCACAGCCTCTATCTCAGGAACAACAAAGAAAGGGTATGTAATCAATAATTACACAAGCTTGTTATTTTCTCTCAGATGTGTTCTAATATTAATATTTCAGAAAACCAAGAACTGCAATGCTGCTTCAAAGGAGAGATGTGAACCAAGGCTATGAGGAAGAAATTAAGAGGCTAGGGAACTGGCAGAA
This sequence comes from Chaetops frenatus, assembly GCA_013400775.1. Lineage (NCBI taxonomy): Eukaryota > Metazoa > Chordata > Aves > Passeriformes > Picathartidae > Chaetops > Chaetops frenatus. The sequence continues at coordinate 7,680 of VZTR01016813.1, read as the reverse complement.
TTAAAAATCACTCACCTAGATTTGGCCATTAATATTCCCAGCCTCTGCTGCAGCATCAGGGCCTCTGTCATACTCAAAATGTCATGCTGTCTTGTCACAGAACTAATCATTGGACCTAGAACTAGAAGGGTGAATAAAAATGTCAGTTTTTTTCTTAAGATGCCAGCTAGTAAGCTAACAAAAATAAATGCTTTTGTTTATAATTAATTTGTCAAGCAAAGTCTTCATGATGTTTTAGATAAGACTGATCTCTGAATTGGCCTGGCATTTCAATGCTTTGAAAGAAAATAATCTGGCCTTCCTTTCTGCAGTGTAGCCTGTCACACTGTGGACTCCATTCATTCTCCGCTCACTGCGTACCCAATTCAGTGTGGAAATGACAGATGTGAAGCTCCCGTTATCCTCAGTGCATACCAACCCAAACCAAAAAACCAAACCACAGCAGACAAACAGAAGAACACATACAACCTACTCTATTTAACTCCCTCTTGCTTATCCTACTGAACACACACAAATTCTGAATTGTATGGCTAACACATCACCCTTTCTCTGCCACCCTCAGGATTCTTGCTCCATGACGTTAACCATAAATTGCTTGCTTTTACTTCCCCACCCCTCAGATTATTCTCACACTAGCTATCCACTCACATTTAACACTGGAAGCTAACTGCTGCTTCCATCATGCTAACAGCTGGCAGTCTCTGTTCTCCGTAAAATTGTCATACAAGCACTTGATATTTCCTTTAATACTGCTTATTAAACTTAATAGAAGGGTTAATTTCTCAGAATAATATTTTATTATTAGTCTTCCTTATCAGTCTTTCAGGATGTCTATGCAAACTTCTTTAAGACCACTGCAGTTTTGCTTATAATCTTTTGCTGCAATTCTTTGTATTCATCAGCTGTCCCGTCTTGCCCATGGATTAAAATCATCTTGGCAAACCAAAGCACTCTGCTTTTTCGCATAATATCAAGAGTAATGTAGTCCCAATTTCATCCCAGGTCCTAGGCATGATTATACCATTGCAGAACCCTCTTACTTGTGAAGGGATTGTGCAAGAGAACACCAGAAATTCAACACTGGCAAATGCAAAAATAACACACCTAGCAAAGGAGCTCTATCTGTTAGGAAAGATCAGTCACACAGTCATGCAGTTCAATGGAAACTCTAGCTGGACAGCTATCATAAAGCAAATTAAACGTAACTGCTTGGAGAGAATGGGAAGTGCCAAACCAAAAATACAATTCTATTGTATGAATCCATAGCGCACCCACAGATGTAGCAATGTATCCCATCAAACCTTCTCCTGTCAAAAAAGATAAAGTAAAAGCAGAAATATGCTACTTAGATGGCTCAGCCTGAAAAAAAGGAGCAGAAAAAATGAGTACAGAATTATAGGTGACATAGACAAGATAAATAAAGCACAACTATTTTCCAAATGCAACCATTGGGAAACAGCAGTTGACATTATCAAGAGGGGTTCAAAGAAACACACAAAAGTTCTTTTTTGCACATGGTATATAGTTAAACTTTGTGATCTACAATGTCTAGTGGGAATGAATTCCAAAAGTTTAAAGATTCAGAAAGTAATTGAACAAATGAAAGCTCCACGAAGAGCTTTTCAACTCAAGGATGTCATATCTGGCTCAAAAAGTCTCTAGGTGCAGATACTTAGAAGGGTCTTAAGGAATGATGATAAAATGTTCCTTCTTATTATCCCCTTCCCTATATATTTACTATTGGCTATCAGAATTTACTACTTACTGTCAGAAACAGGATACTGGACAAACTGATACTTCAAGTGTGACCCAATGATGCCATTCTAATTAACATATATGGATGACATCAACTCAGCATAAATTTGTGAGTGCTCTGCCATACACAGTTATACTTAACTTGAAACTAAACCCTAGATTTCACAAAGATACCGAAAGGTAAACTTACTGAACTGGTTGACAGAGATGTACTTTTGCATACAGTTGTGTGCAGGACCTATCCCTCTGCAACAACCACAAGCTTTAGTTATGTGATGGCCCTACCCAATCTAGATTCTATTATTAAACTGTGATTTTGGTCAGGTTAGATTTTTGCTGGCTTAGCATACCAAACCAGCTAGCAGAGAGTCTAGCAAGTGCCAGAACCAGCTGGGGACAGAATAACAGCCTTAGTCACCTCTACCCAGTTTTCAGAAAAATTAGCCACTTCACTAACTACTGGGATTGAAGTTTACCAAATTCCCTGCTAAAATTTTCAGAACAGGAGGATGGAAAGAGGGAGCATAAAACCTGACCCACCCACTGGTGAAATTTTAGGTGGTAGTCATTAGACAAATAATTAAAATGTTCACAGACAAACTATCCTAATGCATGGATGTTTGCACTGGTCTTTAGTTTGGTATTTTTCTAGCAAAGTTTTATAGCTTTTACATGGTTTGGCTATCTAAAGCAGACTAGCCTATTTCAGTTACTTAAGAATGATTCTTAAACTATCTAAACAGAGTTTTATAGTAGATTAAAGAGAGCACACAAACTTGCAGCACCTAACTTCTTTTAAATATAAAGCAATAACAAAATTCTCCAAACAGTTGCTTTCAATTACAAGTTGGCTGTTTACTCAGTTTGGGATTTTCTTAAATTTTCCCAGATTGCAAAATATTTTCCCAAACTTAAACATACAAGAAGTAGTAGACATTTCCACAGTCACATCCCTAAGTTATGTCTACAATGTCAAATTTAGGAGCTGTAATTTCCCATTCACAAAGCATCAGTGGTGGTTGGGTGCAGTCATGCAAGGAGGGGGAAAGGGATGGAGAGTATTTTCTGCTTCTCCCTAACACATTCGTTACTGCATTGCAAGGTAAAAATCCCAGGCAAGACAAACCAGGACCAGCTCTCATCTAAACCTTGCTAATGGGAGTGAAAGGTAGGAACTGCCATAACTTCACTAAGATTTATTACTTGGCTTTGTGAAGTAAAACGTGGCTCCTTCCCTCACAGACTAAGCAGGGCCAACAAGTTATGCTAATCTCTCAGAAGTCAAGGAGCACAAGGCATAAGTGTAAACAAGAGCAGATACTTTAAAAGGAACAACACAGTCAAAAGCTTGTAGAAATTCTAACCTTTGAAGTTCTGCAGTCTCCCCAGGCTGGGAATGATCCGAATAAGGTGTGCATTCCCCTTGTGTAAGAAAGGCCACATGGACACACTGCTATCACAGTCCTCATTTGCTCATAGTCACTTCAATAAAGTCAGCTCATGATTGCAAAGCTGATCTAACAGCTGGTTTAAACTTAGTTCTGCATGCTCTGGTTGTAGAATCAAACATTAACTTTGGGAGATATTTTCTGTACACATAAATTCCTCTCACACACCTCCTAAAATTAGGGAGGGAAAAAACCCCAAACCATAGCACACCTCAGAAGAGGTAGGAAGAAGCAAGGGTGCCTTGTCTGTTAACCCATCTTCTGCACAGTATTTTCAAATTAAAAGGTGGCCTTCCAAACCACTAGCTTGCCACAGTGCAAGGTCCTCTGTTATGTCTTTCCATTCAGTGTGTAAGAAACAGAGTCCAAATGTTGGTTGTCTAAACTGCATCTAAACTAGACGCTAGGAGTAAGTATCACAAATAATGTGCTAGACAATTGAATACACCAAGAGGCAAAACTAACTTGGAACACTTCCTTCCAAAAGTTCAAAATGGCCCTCAAGAATTTGGATGTTTGCATTTCTACAGAGAAGTAATCCCAATTAGTGTTACGATGACCAGCAGTACACCTTCCCAGTACATCCTGCAATCTCAAATGCAAACTGGAAACACTTGAAGAAACCACAGCCAAATCCCCACAGATACATTATAACTAATTTTCTCAACTCAAGAAATTTGAGCAGTTGTTGATGTCAATGGTTCTTCTACAGCAGGTGATAATTTCACCTGGAAAGTGTTACAGCAGAGATTAAATTGAAACTGAGAGTATAGATCTGAACATCTCAGGTTATATACAGAAAATTTCTAAGTAATTCACTACACCCTCTGCTCATTAACCAGAGTTGTCACTACAGCAAAGCAGCTTTCAGCTTTCCACAAAAAACAAACTTTGTATGAAAGTGTAAGACAGCAAACAGACAAATAAGAGCAACTAATTCAGTGTGTAAGAAAAATGTTATTGAGTAAGACGATGACTGTTTTATTGGCATGCTATTAATTTCAGAATATAGGTGAAGGATGCTGAATGGTACTGCAGTCAGTTCTTTGAATTTTGCTGGTAGCTGACTACTGCCCATTTCATAACTGGCTAATGCAACAGATTAAATGGGTAACCTCTGTATCTAATGTGATATATCCTAGGTCTTTAAAGTTGTGATGTAATCCATGCTGGAAAATTCTATATGATTTAAGAATCCTAGTATCCTAGCTGGACTTAAAATAACCCATACTTTGACCTTCTGTTTACTTTGGCTAGCATATTTTCAGTGCCATGAAGCCAAGTTTTTCAACTGGAAAACAAAACTTTATGTTCCTGGTACACAGACTCCCACATACCAGACCTCACCACATGCACGTAAGAGATGAAGCACCAAAATAAAGCTAGTAATTATTGAGTGTGGTCTTAAAATCCAAGAGCCTAATTTCCCCAATGGTCAAAAAAAGGACTTCTTCGCTTTATAATTATCAAAAGGAAAAAAAAAAAAATCTGTACATCAGCAAAGACTGACTTTAATGTTTGGAGACACAACAGACAAAAGAGGTGCCAAAGCTGGAATGTTCTTCCATGGAAACACAGGAGTTTAATGGGATATGAGTGTTCAGGAGAACAGGAAGAAACCCATGAGAAATACAGCAAAAGCAGCACAAAATGTCCTCCTTGCCTGCTCACGCCTGCCACCAGCATTCAAATCTACTCATATTATTTCAGGTGTTCTGGAAGGCTCCTGCCTTGCACAGTCTGACAAACAACAATAAAACAACAATTTACACCCAAGAAGCAAATGCATTTTGGGAAGAAGGAGCTTTAATAGTAAAGCAAACTGAATTAAGGTCAGACATAGTCCTTGCCTTTCATCCACTTGGCAACGATTACTAAGAAAATTAATATTGAAGGTGCCTAAGTACCTTAGAAGGATGAAAAAAGCAGTACTAACAAACCATAACAGAGTTAAAAACTACAACTAAGGAGATCCAAGAAGAAACTAAACAAGCTGAGAAAGAGTTTGGTGCCACTGGCTGCAATTAGGAAAAACAAAGTATGTGAAGGATTGAGGTGAAGTTGCAGAATCTAGTTTATAACTTTGCTTATGCTAACAGGTGGAGTTTTCCCTCAAGATTTTTATTAAATGAGCATGTTTGTCAGACTTCTGATTAAAACACAGTAATAAATATACATTCCTTTTCTCTCTTTAGCTCTTTCCAAAGGAAAAAAAAAAAACAAAACCGAAACAACAAAACTGACAAAACCCAAGCTAAACTTTAAAAGCTTTCTGGCTCCAATGAAAACAAAATTATTGCAAAAACACACCAGCCTGAGCACACCAGCTTGCCATTTCAGTGCAGTGCCCTCAGAGCCCTCTTTGAACATGCCTTGAGGAGGCTGATGCAGGATCACACCAGAGCTCACCCTCTCAGCAGCATTCCTTTGCCAGCACCTTCTGCTGCTGCCAACTGCCTGCTTGCTCCTCAAACTCACAGGAGGCTTTCTTTTTTTCTTACTCCTGCTTTTTAACACTCAGAGCACCTCACAATCTGACCTGTTTGCTGTATAAGTTTCCATATACTTGGATTCAGAATGAACAGCAACTTCTTATTTCATCCCACTTCACTGCCATATAAAAATAGCCAATATCATTTAATAAACTAAAATGAAATAAAATGAAACATTAGGAAAAGCAAACTTGGAGCCTTGTTGTTTGTTTAAATTCAGAACTAGCAACTGACCTTGAAGAGTCATTATGCAAAAATTTCAAATGGTATGCTACTATTAAATTAATTCTCTACAGTTCTTAAAAGTGATCATTTCAGCAAAATGCTCAAATTTAGGTGAGATAGTTAAACATTTGCAGGAACAGTGTTGAGCACTAAATCCTTAAAAAAATATGCTCATTCTGACAGAAAAGCTCTTCTATTCACCACAATTACAGTAGAAGTGAAGATTAAAGACCAGGTCAAACAGCTGAGCTAAGACGAGCAGAGAGAGAACTGCAGCAGGCAGCAATGCTACGCCAACAGTAAATATTTCATGAAGTTTAAGATCAATTTATGTAACACCAATCCTACACCTCTCCACTATGCTCTGGCCTGCCATTCTAAGAACTACATTACTTTATCCTGAGGTGTGGTACCCCCATACTTTGGCCTATCCCAATGGAATATAAAGGATAATCACACATTTCATTCAGGTACTAGGTACAACTGTTCTATTCAACAAGTGCACACAGACACTCATACACATACAGCCCTAAACAGAGTTTCAAATTTTCACCTCACGGCACTTTGAAAACTCTAGGTCTTTAATGAACATGAATCTTGAACAGGAGCACAAAAGCTGTTTGCTTCACCATCCCCATTAATCCCTCTGAGGATGTGGGACATCGTTGCTTGTTCTAGTCTTTAATCACTCTCCAAAAAATGATCCTCTTACTCTAAACTCCCAGAGAAACAAGACTTGTGTTTTACTTGGTATCATTTTTAAAACAACTTACACACATGCAAATATTTTTCAATTTCCTAGTAAAACAATTTCTCCAGATCCGCACCATCACACGGTTTTCTGTGAATGTCTGCCAGATTAACTGCATCCTTTCAACAGAAATAGACAGAATATCAAACTCCAAACCATGACATTAGGTTAAACAAGCAAGGATGATAAATTATTTTATTCTTGGAAAATCTGCATCTCTTTTAAAACATCCTCTAAGAAATAGCATATACTGAAAGCATCATTTTTACACAACAATAAACCAGCAGAAATGGGACTGAAGTTTTAAGAGCTACGCTATGGAAATGCTTTCTGGATACAGGATCAAGGAGTAAGGCAAGGAGATGGGAAAATAAAGTGAAAGGCTACAATAATTGAGTAATGGGACCGAGGAAGAAGAGAGAATCTACCTTAATTATTGAAAAGGAAGGCTGGCTTGAAATTGTTTAAACAGTGAGTCAGTTCTCCAATATTTAACCACAAATGCCTCTTTCAACTAGAAGCGTGCAGCTCTTGCCAAGTTTTCAAAGCCAGTAAAGTGCCAAATCTTGTAACATTGAGTTTATATTTTGTAATATTTTAATCTTTGAAATATTGTTTGTTCAAACATTTCAGGAAGGGTTAACCTCTGCATCTATGTTTTTGACATGTTTTACACACAATTTCCTAATACATTAATAGAAACAACTCTGGAAAGCCTACGAGGTCTTTTTTACTGAACCGTTAATCAGATTCAGTCAGAAGTTACCAAAACTAAGACCGTGCCACTGTGTTTCATTAAAATAAATAAATAAATAAAATGCAGTATGTATATTGTTTCAGTATGTATTCTCAATATGTGCCCTTCTTCATATATCCACTGGTTCCACTATCAGCAAGTTCTTAGCACTTGGATACAAGAAATCTGGCCTTACCTGAACATCAAGCTTTTATATATCTGGTTTTTATTTCTTGGAAAACTGACAACTGAATCCTCCCAAGACCTCATTAA
>VZTR01016811.1:71174-95095 GCA_013400775.1 Chaetops frenatus | reverse complement strand
AACCTGAAGTTTGACACATACTTTAGAGACTTGCTGAGCTCAAGGGTTTTGTGGAGAAAGGAGAACTATGTTCTCACTATTCTTCTGCTTGATAGAAAGGAAATTGTCATGCATCAAAAAGTCGGTGTATTTAAAATATTGCATATTTTTCCTGCTCCCATTCAATCAAAACTAACCAGAACTCAGCTAGCACTAACCATTTAAATAATAAAATTTAGCATCTGAGATCCTCACTGAAGTTCCTTTTTGCAACTACAGGATACAAATAAGCTCCTCCAGAGTAGAATTACTTTAATCCTAAAATATGCAACTATGATATATGTAGATCCTCCATTGAGAAGTCTCCACTCCCAAATGTCAATATTATTATACAGGCTAATATTGAGTTACATAGCTAGCTGTTAAAACCTGATTTATGGCAGAAGCACTGGTGTCAGCTCCTGCATAAACAATGTGAGAAGGAGGCAAAGGATTCCAACCTTGAGCCTTCTGGAACAGACCTTTTCAGCTGAGCTGTCTGCATGGTGTCAGCCCCATGACAACACAGCAAAAGTCAGGATGAGATCACAGTAAAGTTGCAGAGCCTGACATTGGAAACCTGCAGTGGGAAGTGTTTTAGTCCCTGCAAAGGAATGTAGGACCCTTACCTTTTTCCTTGGGGTGCTGTTGATTCAGAACAGTTCTTGCATCATAGTGAAGATATGAAGAAAGTTTGGGCTTGAATCAGGATTCAGCTTCTCCATGTAGGTTTTTGTGGAGCAGCTAAAGCTGTCTGTATTCCCGTAAATCATTTCAGATGTGTTCTCTTCCTAAACATGAAATATTTAACAGCTGCTAAAATGACCTCCCTAAAATAATGCTAAGCAACAATATTATCATTATAATGTTCTATATATTTTCCTATTCTAAGACAGCATTTTTGCTACATAGGACACTTTTTGTTTGTTTGTTTTAACGATATCTTCCCATCTGCAAGTTATCAGTCTCTGTGCTTTCCTTTTTTTTATTAATTTCATGGTTTATTTCACTTAACAAATATTTATCTTCTATTAACCACTCCAGGCTGATTCCTTGACAAAATGAGGCATTTCAACAACAATCTTGACCCCCTCATGAAACGAGGTTTCTCTCAGTATGATGCAAATCTTGGCCTCTTCATCAGCACTTGTAAAACAGTTGACTCATACACCTGACTCTTCCCATACCTGTTCCTCATAAGATCACACGTTTCATTCCCCCAAATAATGGTCAAGGTAAAACAAAACAAAACACAAGTCTTAACACTCCAGTAAACAGACAGACTGTGAAGAGCAGTGTGCACTCTGAATCTTCTCTGATTTCTCTGCACTGCTGATGTACTCCATTTTCATTCAGTTTATTTCACAGAATTGCAGAATATTTTGAGTTTGGAGGGACTGGACCTATAAGCATCATCATGTCCAGCTCTTAAGTGAATGGCCCATAGAGGGATAGAACCCACAATGTTTGCAACCCTGTTCTAACCAGCTGAGCTAAGTTTGAAGATATTTTTCAGACTGGTTGCTTTGTGGTAGTATTGTTAGCACTTAAACTGATTACAAGAATTCTGCCATAGAGAACCTAAGTTTTGGTGAAAATGTTTCTGCCATCAACGCTTGACCTTCTCTCAAGTATACAACATGCTCTGGAGTGCATTCAGGTTGCCAACATGGGGCCAAGCCTGTGCCCGTTTAGTAGGCTTTCTCATAAAGAGAAAGATAATGTCACAAAGGGATATCACTTTCTGAGGGCATCTGGGAAATCCACCTACATTCAAGGTAATTCCTTTTTTTTTTCCCCATTTGTTTTCACTGTTCAAGCTAGCAGAATTCCCTCATGTAACCTCAGGTTGATTTCAGTATTTTATTTTCAGGGTGGAGCACTGCCATGATTATTTTAGGTAAGCTGCTGCAGAGTGAGATTGTGAAAGAGAGGGTGAGAGTACTCAGCTGTGTAATTCTGGCACAATGAGCAGTTTCAAGGGATCAGAATCTTTGCTGTGATTTAGAGTGAGTCACTTTGGAAACTATCCCAATTTACATAAAAATCTTCCTTTCCCCCTCTGCAATTATTCATTTTCTATTTGCTGGATACTGCTCATTGAATTTCAGGGTCTTGCCTGTAAGTCACATGGAAGGCAGGTCAAAAGCAGGGTCCTGCCTGTAACACTTTTCCTTGAGAAGAAGAAATATTAATTCCCCCTTATTTCCAGGATATTTGAGATGGTATAAGTTAATGAACTGACTTCCTAAACATCTGAGACTTTGAAGACTAAACTAATCCAGTATAGCCGCAAGATATTCTTACTGCACACAATGGATACTGTGCTGTGTATTATGCCATAATAGAGACCTACAAAAACTTAACAATAAAAATTGTTGTGCAGGCATGTTTTCACTTTTTTTTCTCTCAGTAAAACATCATGAATTCTCACTACTTACAAGTTGGTGTGGCTACATATCACTCCATTAAGTTCCTCTGAATCATGGGATATTGTCAACACAAATAAAAATCTGATATGCAAACTGGTTGCCTGCAGTAGAAAGCAAGGAGAAAATGTTAAAACATAGGAAGAAATTATTATCTCAAGAAAAACAGACCAACAATAATAACAACAAAACCAACCAACCAAGCAAACAAGAAACCCCAGAGAAAAACAAAGGAAGGGTTTATAGATCAACCATTGGGAAAGTTCAGATTATTANAGATTATTACTGGCTGGTATAGTGACCATCATTTTTGAGAAGCCAAACCACTGTCCTACAAAGAATACTACTGGTTACATATGAATACTATTGAGAATATTGGAAAAATTCAAATGGCCATTTGATCTAGCAGCTCTTAAAGGGAAAGAAGAAAAAAAGAAATTACATTGGAACACATTGTGCTTGTGCTGTCTCAATACACAATGCTGTTATTTGTTTCACCAGTGCAGCAAGGTAGCTAAACTGCTGTATAACTAATACTAGGAGACATTAATAGCATGGCTTGGATGTTGTCAGGACTGTGAAGTACAAAATCTTTATTTCAAGTATGTTATTTCATATTCTGAATATTCACTTGCCAACTACATTCACTTTCCATCTTGACCCTTTTAGCAAACAAAGAGCACTTCATCTTACAGGAAGTCTTCTCAAAAGGGGTTTTTACTCATAAGCCACTGTAATTAAGATAAATAAATGTTGTGTATCTCTAGCAGAGAAAATGTTCCACTCTACGGAGTTCTTTCCTATTTTTTCTTAGAATCACATGCTAATCAAGAGTGCCTATAGTTCAGCACTTCAACTGATTGCAGTCTCAGTCTCTAAAACCAGATCTTCCACCTGCCAGCTTGTTTAGCTGAATGATTTGTTCACATTATTGCACTGCTTGTACTTAACTGTTTTGTGGGGATCTTGCTGTTGATCAACACAAACTTCATATTATCATCTATCACTGTCACCTTCTGAAGCAATTTAAATAAATGAATGTAGCCATGGGTAGGATTTCATTGTGCACCCAGCCTGGTTATAGAACAATTAAAATAATTTTGAAAGAAAACCAGTAGAGATTTTGTTAACTTTTGGTAGCAGAGGTCCACCTATATTTCAACCTGAAGTAGAGAAATAATAGTTGGAAAAGCCTAAACCCATGGTCCCCACATCAACCACCTACATTTCAAGTTATATATATAAATATAAACAAGTGTTTTCTAGCTCATGAAGTACAACATTTTCAAAATCATTAAATGGCCTAGGGTTTATCTTACTTTATTGTAAGTATTGCATTTAAATTTTTTTCAAAAGCATTTCTACTTGTACAAGTTACAGTAATTTTATAGGAATGTTTTTATGCTGTTGACAATGCATTTTCTTCACTTACACTGACAAGTAAAAATTTTTTTGGAGAAACATCAAAATTCCACTTTGTAGTGGAGTACATTTTCCATATGAAAGTGTGTGAAATCACTTTCTGTTTTACAAAATCCTACAATCCAGGCCTTGACTGGGTTCTGCAGGCTTCAACAATTTCTAACATTAGTGACTCTAATCCCCAGAATCCCTTACTTTCTTCCTCACAGAGAAATGAAATCTGGATTTTTCTTACAGAAGGTGATCTTTATTCCTTTCTACATGATTCTCTTGGCTCCAGTGCTCTGCAGATGTATTTCTACAAAGAAGAACAATGAACTTTATACAGGCAATCTGATAGGAAAGTAACTATGATAAGAACATGAAAATTTAAAGGGAAAAAAAAAAAAATGAATAATTCTGACTGCTTACTTTACTGGCCTGCCAGTCTTTGGCAACTTAAGCTGTTGCTGAAGAGAAGGTGCAGAGATGTCTATTAGACCTGGCCACTGCAGACAGTCTATTTAATTAGCCATTGCAGTGTTTGTATACCTCCTGCTTTCATTCTGTTACATGCTCCAGATTTCTTAGAGAGATATTTCACCTTATTTAGCACAGTTAGGAGTAGCCATGGTCGTTTTCAGCAATTCAGTAAGAGGTTATCATGGAAGGCCAGGCAGCAAAGGTACTGGAGCAAAAATAGTGTATTAAGCCTTTAACTGCAACCTGCTCAAGTCAGCATGGAAAACAAAATCCTCTATTCCCAGTAGAAGACTTTGGAGTTTGTTTTTTTCCAGTATAGTTGCAAATTTTTCTAGGGAAAACAGTCTAAATTTATAAACTGTCTTAGTGACACTTGGAAAGAGAAAGAGAGAAAAAAAATGTGAGGTATTTATAGGGATTTTTCAAAAAAGGAGTTTAGACTGGAAAGGGAGTAGTCACAATCTTCCTCATCTCAAGAAGGCTTGAAGCTACCAAAAGAGAGAGGAAAAAAATGTTTCACACTTCCAGAAAAAAACAAAAAACAAACAAAAAAACCCCAAATGAACAAACAACCTAAAAATGCACCACTTGTTTAAAAGTAATTGGAATATAATGTGGTCTTTCAGCAATTTTTTTCTCAAGTGACACATTTCATAAACGTTGATTTTTTTTTTTACATTTCACATGCAGGCTTGGATTCCCTTCTTCCTTACCTGTCTCATATGCACACACATATATACATACACACACATGCACACATACACATCTGTAGTGAAATATAATAAACTACCATTGATTTCAGCATAAATTAGAGGAAACGAGAAAGCTAAAATAGTATCTGCTGAGGTAGGGTTTACCTATGGTCATTAACAGGGCATTTAAAAAATAACTAGTTGATGAGTTTCTCTGCAATAACTACAATCAAGTCCTATCCAGAAAAAATTAGCAGGTCTTTATTAATGAGCTGCAATGCTTTGCTAAAACAGTCACATGCCTGGTTTTTAATATTTTCATAGACCTGCATAGTAAAGCCTTTTGTCCCACTTCATACTCCTTTCCCCACTGTGAGTAGTCACAGTACTTTATGGCCTCTCACGTTGCTGACTGAAACCACACACGTTTGCATATCTAAAAGCCTTTAAGGGCAGATCAGTTCACAGGCCAGTTATTTCGTTTCACCAGTGTAATCAGTGTTACATAATAAAGTACAGTATAAATGTTAGACAAAGGTTGCCCAAATATACAGATAATCCACTGAAATGTTAACATGACAGAAAGCATCAAAAGAAGGCATCCACTGCAGAGAAAGATGAGTGATATTCCACACTGAGGTGATCAGTACATAAAGAACTATGGGAACCGACAGCTGGCCTAGCAGACCCGAGATACGACCTTGGCCCAATCATGGTGTACCCTTGAAGACAAGATATAAACTTTGAAAGAGAAAGCAGCCCAGAAAAATGCAGGAGTCAGAACTGGGGGCATAATCTTGAAACTTGCAAGTCTGCATGTAGCCATGAGGCAATGGTTGCATGAGTTAGGGACACCACTGCCTTTAGCAGTATGAATAAGAGCTGCATAAAAATAAATAAAGATTTTTGCTGCTTTTGTGACTTTTCATGTGTCTGTCTCTCCCATTACAAAGAACATTAAGTGTGGGGTTGCAAGAAATCTAAATTTCTAAATGAACAAGGGGCTTGCAGAGATTCCCAGAAGCTATCTTTCAGGTCCCCACTGACTGGATCATATGCTGTTCAGCTGTTCACAGTGAAGGGCTCATGATTTTCAGGTGAACTATAATGTTTACAACCTCCTGCTAAGGGTTTGTACATTCTGTACCTAGTTTCATTTATTCTGACCTGGGAAATGCTTTCAACTGAGAGGAGAACAATTAAAGCATTAATTGCCAAATCAATTTAAGTTAAGCTATCACTTGTTGTGATGTTCCAGAGGTCAGGTTTACCAGTGTGCCATGGCAGCGGTGGAGGTTTAGCAGCATACCAGACTGTATCCACTGGAGGGTAGCCAACAGATGAAGGAAAATTACCATCTCACTTTACCTGGCACTTGTAAGGCTACATCTGGATCCTTGAATCCAGTTTTAGGCCCCCAGGACAACAAAAGATGCTGACAGAGTGGAGTGAGTTCAGCATAGGGTGACCGTGATGTGTGGGCCAGAGCAATTGGCTGGTGAGGGGAGGTTGAAGGACCTGCTCTTGTCCAGCCTGGGGTAGGGTTGGCTTGAGTGGGACTGATCAGTACCCATGGACACTGAGGAGATGAAGCCAGATTCTACACAGTGGAGGATGAAAGAAGGACACAGACCAAACCTAGAGGGGTTGCAGACAGATACAAGGAGATGTTTTCAACTAGGAAAGGTTTCAACTGCAAGGATAACTAAGCATTGAAACAGGTTGTGCAGAAAGGCCAGGAAATCTTCACCTTTGGCAGAGCTGGTAAAGTCCTGAGCAGCCTGATCTACTTTCAGTTTTGCCCCTCTGAAGCAAGAGCCCTTGAAAGTCCCCTCCAAACTGAATTACTTTGTCATTTGGCAGTCCAAATCAGACAGAGAATAGAGTAGGTTAAGTAAGAATGACAGCGCATACAGCAAATGACAGATGGATGGACAGAAACAGGCAGTTTTAAAAAAACATTATTGCTGTGAACAGTGCTTTTGTAGTCCTTAGCTTATTGTCTCTTTTATTCATTCTGAATGAATGACCGCAGCAAATACTTCAGTTGCTAGTGTTAAGAACTAAAGGTCTGTTACTCTATTCTTCAAGACAGAGGTTTGGGGACTTGAGGTGAGGGGGTTGTTTGTAGTAGAAAGTTAATATTATTCAGAAATATTAATTTGCCAGGATAAGTTGCATTTAAAGCTATTAAAGAAATACAGTGGAGCCACAATGTAATACTAAATAAATTTGCTTGGTTTTGTTTTAAATAGACTAACAAAGACAAGATTAAACCCAGGAGAATTGAGTAAAGATGGAAGACAGGTAGTTACCTGCTATTTTACCTTCCAAGCAAAATCTCTGGTGAGACTCTATACAGTCCAAGTTTTAAATTAACTTCTAGTGTTACGCTCTGTGTTACACTCTGTGTTACACTCTGTCCTTCTACTGCATGTTTAAAAGATGCAATTTTTTACTGTGGTTCATTTTTCCCTGGCATATTTCTCACTAGCTCATTCCTTCTTAATTTTAGTATGCTTCCTGGTTCATAATTCTCAAGTCGTCTGCATTTATAGAAGACCACAATTTGAAGCATTATATCCTCTGGTCTTCAAGCTGCTAAATTTCTCCTCTCACACCCTCAAAAGCAGACAGGAGGATTTGTTTATTTTGTTTCCAAAATAATATTTAGTAACTATGAATGTGATGTGCAGGAGGACAAGAGGCCTTCAGTGACACTGAATGTATATTAACTTGGAAGTGACTGAAAAGTCCAGCTTGTCTAGAAGACATGATAAAATTCATCAGTTTAGCACATAGGTGGGATCCATGCCAACCTGGGGTAAATATAATAGGCTTGTACTGCACTTTTAGAAAAAGTTATTTAGAGTGTTAATTTTTTGATCCTAGTTAGATGAAGCTATAATTGTTATTTAACAAAAAACTCTTCTAATTACAATCTGAATCCTCTGGCCAGATCATGAAGTAACAAACAGTACTAAAGCTGCAACAAGGGTGTACGAGCACATCAAAATAAAGGTGCAATAAGCATTGCTACCTTAGATGCAATGGCCAAATAACATAAAAATAGACCTGGCAGCATGATTGCATAAATACTAGCATGGGATACAAATTGAAGCATAAAAACATGAATTTCTAGTGTACGGTTTCATAATATGTTAATATTCTGCACCTTCAGCCTGATCAGAAACCTGTGGCAACACCTCCCAGCTGTTATTGTTATCTTATTTCAGTTATATTCAAGAAAGCATAGTCAGACTTTGGCTTGGATAAAATAGCCATACCCTGTTTCAGTTTCAGAAGAGTTTGCTCAGGGGAAACTATTCTCACCTGCTGAGACTGGAATAGAGGAACACTGGCAAACAGAACTGGAGGAGGGAAGCACTTGCAAAAGACTAAAGGCAGGGGAGGTGAGAACCTCACTGGACTATTTTGGCTTTAATATTTTGTAGTTGTATAAATATGCAGTATGGTATAAGCTACAAATCAATTCTGACTAGACCATCTGGTAGGCAAACCAACAATTTTTGTGAATATTGAATTCAAAGAAGTGGTAACATATTTGTTAGAATTTTTTTCTTACACCTAATGAAACAACAGAATTTACAAAGTATTTACACACCCTTGAGTCATTTCAAAGAGAGAAAAGAGTATTTTAGGGATATTACTGAAAAATAAATACCAACTTGTATTTTTGTATATCAGGAATGCACAGAATATTCACTTGTAACAGCTAGTGTTACTTCTCTGATATGAGACCTGTGCAGAAGGAAGAGAATTTTTAAATCTGGCATGTTTTGTTGTTAGTTCTTTTTTTCCTTATTCCCTGCAGTGAGTTTTATTGCCAGGTGAGCTCTTCTGTCAGGATCTCTCAGCTCCATTTAGCGGGTTTCTACAGGTTTCAGAACTTGAAAGACTCACCCAACATATCATCAGTGTTCCCATCATTGGTCACGTTGACACTGGCTTACTCCCAAATCAAACGTGAATGCCTTTTTCCTTCTCACTTTTTTTTTTTTTAAGTTTCTGTAAAAGAGATTAGTCAAAAAAAAAAAAAAAAACAAAAAAACCACCTCAAAAAAAAAGCTGCCAAAAGAACCACAAAATTCCAAACCAAAAAAAAACAACAAAACCAAAAAACCCATAAACTTAAAACAAAACAAAACAACCAAAACCAAAACAAAACCAAAGCCAATCCACAAAAAATACCACTTCACTTTAAAACAGTATGTAAATAGATTATTCCCATCTTAACTCTTTCAAGTATACAAAGGAATAAATATCTAAAACAAGCAAGTAGGAGATGCATCAGAAGTAGTACGAAGTGGGGGTTTAGGATAACAGTTTAAACCAAATAAAGGCATGTAGTTTAGATCACTGGTACTGATTAAATGTATCGGGGTTGCTCACCAATGTCTTCTTACTGGCCTCAATTCAGCAAAGCACTACATATGACTAATTAGGAATACAAGCATGGAAATAGGACTTAAAATTTAGAACAACCATATGGGTGCTTACAGCATCTTACTAAATAAGGGCTTGGAGCCTTAGCTAGCAACTTTATTCATGTAGTGTTTTACTCTCAGTTTGCTGGAAATGTCATCCCTTCAGTCTCCTGATTTTTTTTCTCTTGTGCTCTTGTATTTCACATGGCAGAGTTTCCATTTTCTCCTTCATGCTGGGGGAGAATTTGAAGAGAGAAGACAGTTAATATGGTTAATTTCTATGCTTATATTTGACACACATAGAAATATGTTGTCTTTGTTCATAAAATTTGGTTATTTCTCACAGAGTTTGGTACAGTGTTGTGAAAGCGTGCATTTTTTATGAGTGCCTCAGTACCAGATTTGAGGGCTAGGAATGAGAGGAACAATATTGTACAACCATAAACTTCTGAGAAGAAAAATACATTGTATTAAAATGGCATTGTATAGCTGCTTATTGTTTCTAAACAATTTCCACATGAAAACCAAAAACAGGGAGGTGGTTTTCCTAACTGCCAACTCTGCAAACAAATGTGGGAGAGTCAAGCAAGAGTTATATAATGAATTAAAACCAAATTAGTTTAATCAAAACCATTAGACACTCATTACCCTTGCAACTGCATTATCTTTTCAGTTTACCTTTATCCTCTCCCCCCTGCTGTACTGGTTACACCCACCTCTTACTTCTGGTCTGAGACAGTTTTTTAGGAAAGGAAATGCATCTCTCTGGGCATCAGCACATTACCTTGATTTAGATCAGGCACAACTGTAATGCAAATAAAAACAGCAGTGGAAAAAGAAAAATATAAACAAAGTACACAGGTAACTTGCTATTTTTGGACATTATTCAAGACAACTAATTGGAATCTTCTCAACCACTCATTCAGTAGAGAAATATTTCCCTAAAACTTATGGTCAATCATAGTTTCTCCCCATACAAAAAAAGGAACCTTTTAAGATGACATGAATTTACAACTCGAGTAGATGAATAAAGATATTTTATTCAGCCAAGTAGTCAACTTCTGAAATCAGGCACCTTCGAAACTGGGTGAGGTTTTTTACAGAGCATTGAGAAACTTCATATTGCTTCAGAACTTTGAAGATTAGTTTTATTGCAATGAAAGCCAGAGGGTTTACAAGTGAACATTAAAAACAGACAACATTTATTATAAAGAATAAATTTTGCAGACGCTGTACATAATTTCTACTTTGGGATTATTATTTAATGACATGATGGAAAGAAAGAGTTTGCTTTTATTTGTATGGTATTCTCTCTTAGAATGAATGCTCAAGGCAAAATCCTCACTTGCAATGCAAGGTGTGCCAAGTAGGGAAAAGAACACAGGCAGCTTCTTCCTTTTCCTCATGCACCTGTACAGGTTTGGGGCAGGATGGTGCCACGTGTACTGAGAGGCTCAAGGAGCAAAGGGGTGGCCCACAGTACCTAAGGGAAATTAAAGATGTGGGTTACTCTACTGGTTTGCAGGAAAGGACCTTTCTCTCCCTCCCTCCCTCCTTCCCTCTGTAAATGCCTTTGGGAGTCTGCCCAAGGCTGTGTCTGTGTCACACAATAGAGAGACGTGATGGAAACCTCAGGCTGGGAGACCTCAACTAAAAGCAGATCAGGACATGTCCGGGTTTGTGGCCCTGGAGACACTACAGGCGTAACATTTTATGCTGTGTCCAGAACACTAAGGATTACCAGAAAATCTTTTCCAACGAAATGGCTAACACTATCACAAAGAAATGTCCATTCTAATCCTAGAACTGAAAACAAGGGTCTGGGGAACATGGAGCAAGGTTGCCTGGCTTGTAGTGTATAAACTTGCAAATTGGAAGGAGTCAACATCTGAGAACTGAGAAGATCAGATTCTAGTTGTGGTTATGCCACTTCCAGCCTTCATCCAGCCAGCTCAGAAGTCTTTGCAGCATATTCACAGAAAGCTTCAGGAAGCTTGGGAAAGGATGGAGATGTATTTATCAGTGCAAACTGATCTGCATGTGGCACTTGGGGATATGTTTTATTGGTGAATGGCAATGCTGGTTTAATGGTAGGGCTTGATGCGCTTAGAGGTCTTTTCAAACCTTAATGATTCTATGGTTCTATAAAGAACACGTTGACCATTGTTTTAGTACTTACCTCATGAAAATTAAACTTAAAATCTGGATTCATTATGATTTAAAAAAAAATCATTATGATAAAAAAATGGTTGTGTTTGTTCTGTAAAGAACAAACACAACTATTTGACAGAAAGAGCAACCTGAACTTCTGCTGTATTTATTTAATTCTTTTCTGCAACCCTGCTTTGATCACAATTACTCAAATGACTATTTTGTCCAAGATATAGCACAAGTCCTTCCCTCTGTCAGAAAACCTCCAATTCAGAAAACTCTCATATCAAGGTCTGAAAAATTCTAAAAAAATTTTTCTAAGTGAAAGCTGAGGTTTATCTGTGTAATAAAGATGTGCATAACAAAACATTCAAAGTCATCAAGAATATTCTGACAAGGTATACAATTGGTAGAGAAGCACAAATAGCAGAACATCCTTACTCACCTCAATGCCTACAAGGAATGAGGGAAGATAAGGCCTGCATTTGCCAACAAATTTTGCAGCCGAAAAGTCAGTGAAAAGCCTCACTGGGCTGTTGGAGCAAGAGTCCTATAAGACCAGTCATACCTCTAATTTGAAAAGGGATTCAAAAATAGTTTCCTAGGTATGTTACCCACATTCACTTTAATTTTCATGTTTGTGAAAAGTACAGGAAAGATACAAAATGGATTACAGGGTTTTTCAGCTGTTATGAGAGAAATCATGCTAATTATTACTGAAATACGACCCCAATTGTCATATTCAAGAGAAAAGAAACTGAAAATCACCACATATCACAAACTAAGAACTACCTTCTTTATCTGTTCTTAATTTCTTCACCACAAAATGTGATGTCTGCTCTTGTAAATAAATTTATTTTAAAAAAAGGAAGAGGAGAAAGAAAATAAGAGAGAACTCATAGTTCTCTCTATTCATTGGTAGGAGGGGAAATAATTCCTTTCAGAAGGAAAACACTTCATGTTAATATGACTATACAAGCATACAACTGGTATGAACAAAACCACTATCTTGCCCTGTATATCAAGCTATTATTTATTAACCCTCTTTGCTTGGAACATTTCTCTTTCAGAGTTCATAGCTCCCTTAGCACTCAAGGCACTCTAGAAAAATGGGCTTGTCTGCAAGAAGTATACTGAAAATTCATCTAAAAGTGAGAATACTTGAGGAATAGCAGATGTTCAAATGAGAAGTTTGAACTTATGAAGTCTTTGCCTAGATTTTATTTGACAATTTCTATGCTATTGAGTAGTAGCAAAATACCAAAGATAGAAATCTGATGCGATGTTATTCCCTAGCCAGCTCAGAGGGGAGATGAGCCCTAACCACAATTATAGTCACTGACACCAATGATGGATCACTAAACTAAATCACAGATGAAAATAGGGCCATGTTACTCCTTGTGCTCTCTTTTTTAATTTTCGTTTTTGTTGTGGAAGCATTTTAAACATCAAAGTGGACCAAGCAAAGACAAGGAATGGTTATTGTTCTCAACAACCAATCTCAGCATAACAGTGAGAATAACTGGTCAGTGATGTTTCTCTGATTTTTGTTGTGTCACCATTCATGCTCAAAGTTTTATGCTTCCCATATGCTTTACTGTGTCCACATTGAAATAATAGTGTAATGCTCTTTTTTAGAGAGAAATAAAAGACAAATCTGAGGGGAAAAATCCCTTGTGCAGGAGCAGTGAGACCAACAGATGGAAATGCCAGCAGGGCCTTTGACTTACTTCATGGATCTCCCCTCTAAACACATAACCTTCTTATGGAACTAGCAAAAGTGGAACAGAGCAGAAAAATCCCTGCACTCATGGAACTGAGCTTCCTGATTTCAGCCATCAACTTAGCTTTAGAATCCACAAACCAAATAACATCACTCAAGATTTGACTCATGGAATTATATCCATATATGACCCATGGAAACACATTTGATAGTGTTTGTGATGGGTATGAAATGCCACAGTTTATGAGTTTCTACCCCTTTTACCCAGACTTTCTATTTATTCTATCATTGCCCTACTGTATCATATAGGACAAAATTATTGTTTTATACAACAGATAGAATAATAATTGGAAAACTAACAGTTTTTCTGTGCACACTATGTTGGCTGACATTAAGAAGCATTTTCCAGTATAACTGAGTCAGTGTAATTCTATTAACCTCTTTATGTTCTAGAATTTTGAAAATTACAGATCTGTAAGCACTCCATAATCACTTTTACACATGTAAATTACATGTTTCTGGGATATTTCTACCTGTTGTAAATATCAAAAACTTTCAGAATTATCTCTCTCTACTACTAGTTCTTCCAGAAATCCAGAAGTAGTTTTACTTTAATTTGTGGGTATGAAAATTAAACATGATAAACAAATTTGAGATCTTTGCTGCACTGTTTATAAGCCCAAATTTATATTTTTTTATTATGTGATGAAAATGTTCATTTAATTCAGATCCTCTTGAAGGCCCCAAGCCAAAGTTTCAAATGTTGATGAGAACATTTCCTGACTATAGGTAAGGATCTTGTTCTCTAGGCTCTTTCTGCTGCCAGTTGAGAAAGCTGATAGTGGTTTTTCTCCTTTTAATATTTTAACGTGTGCCTAATTTTTAATTATCATAGAAGAAAAAAAAACCCCAAAATAAATCAGGTTGCATAAAATTAAGCCATAGGGAGGAACTCTCATTAAATCTTAAGGGGCAGTAATGGTTTTCCTCAATACTTTAAAAACAGTTGCTAAAAAAAATTGCCTGAACAACTAACTTATAAAATCTCTCATTTTTCATCTTATTAAAAGCTATTACAGAGGATGTCTTTCCTCAGAATGCCTAACACCAGTTTTTGACTGATGGTGTTTAATATATGAGGGGTCCATATCTAGGAGAAGGAAGCTTGGAGATAAATATGATCTTCTACAAACTATATAGAATATATAGATGTATAGAGTATATTTACATTATGGAAGAATTATATACATTATATACATAGGCCTTTATGCATTTAACTTTTTGTGTACACATAGACATGTGTTGGCCTGAGCCTTTAAAATCAGAGTTGTGCAAGATGCAGTTCAACACCTTCTGTCAAGAATTACGATGGCTAAGCAAGTCTCCTAGGACAGGACAAAGGACAGAAGCTATATGGAGAAGAGGGAATACTTATTTGGAAATCATAATGTGGAAATTGACTTGAAGTGCACTTAAGACAAATACATCTGAGAAGCTGCAGCATTCTGGCTTTGCTTAAATGCAAAATATTTCAGGGTAGTAAAGGGACAGAGAACGATGTGCTCGGTCAGTGCTGCCTCTTCACCCTGGGCTGATTTGTCAACAGCCCCCTGCCACCTGTGATCTGATGGTGGGGCCTCCTTTGCTCCTGCAAAGTGAGCAGCCCAGGCTTGCAAACACCTCATTCAGCATACTAGTCATGAGGGTTGCCTTGACCAGCTCTTCTCAGCATGGGCTGCTGATGTACAAGGAGCCAAGCCTGCTTGGAGGGAGTGTTTCTAGAACAGCCTGGAGGTTTCTAGCTGCCCGTGCTTCTCAGGCTTCCTGCACTGGTTATTGTAACCAAGCCACATGGTTAATGTGAGCCCGTCCACCATAACAGCCACTTTTCAAAATTGTTTATACCTCTGGTTTATACAACATTCTGCATCAGTGAGTATCACCATTTAGTCTGCATCGTGTGGGAAAAAAATGTTTCTTTTTTTGTTTTGTTCTTGCTCATTTAATCCTGGTTATAAAGGACTATAATACAGCTCTGAAACCAATGGTGAATGGGAGGCCAGTAACCTCTCTGAGAATCTGAGGACTGGAGGTGGTTATCACCATGATTCCAGTGAGATTTCCAAAGGTCTCTTTGTGCTCTTCCATTTTTTTGAATCAATTTTCAGACACTTGATTAGAGCAGAAAGAATCTGATAGCCTATCCATACTGAAAACACAAACCAGAAAACTTTAGAGCTTTCCATTTCTTCCAATTTCCATTCACACCAATTTCCACTTTGGAAATTCCTTTGCATTCATATAAATGTCACAATTTGTCAGAGAAGGTACCTGAGTGAAATAAACCATACAATGAGGACATTTCTGCTGGCATATCTACACTACCATTATTCAGCTAGGATAGTGATGTTGCTTAGTGCAGTGATTTTTAATGTGCTTAATTTACTTAGCTATGCTGGCATAGATTTAGCATATATTGCTTCATTAAGCTAACATTGTCTCTTAATTTACCTAAACTAAACTAAAATAAGCCTTATGCACACTGGGAAAAAAAAGTATTTCTACTGGTTTAATTAACCTGTTTCGAACACAAATGCTAAATTAAACAAGGATATATCTTAGTAAAGCACAGAGCAAAACATCCAAAAAATAATTACAATAGGGATAACCTTGTAAAATGTGCCATGAACACAGTATAGAAGAACCACCAAGGTTTGCAGAAATGTGGAGAACTTAATTTTATGGGAGGCTGTTTTTTCTCATTATATGTTAAGTATATGAAAGAAATCTAAAAATTGAAGCAGTGCAGTGAGTCAGGTCTGGAGAGGTGTTGACATTTGACATCTATATGCAGGCCATAGAGAGAGTGTGCTGTCACAGAAAGGATCAGAGGAACAGGATGTGCCAGGGGAAGGGCAGAGGCTTGACGAACTCATATTCCTCTTCTTGCATATCAGCGGTAGCTTTTGAACTTGTTTTTGGTGAGTTTGCAAAGATATACCCTGTCAGGCCTTAACACTGTACCATTATCTGTTTTAAAGACTCATCTCCACTCCCACTGTTTCCTTCTACAATGCAGGACCTGCTGCTGTAATTACTGTAACAACTGTCTGTGTCACAACTGGTTTCTGTAGGTTTGCATAGCATTTAGCCAAAATAGGGCTTTGATACTTCTTGGGGTCATTAATACATCACAAGCAAAGAACATAATCAAATATTTATGTGGATATTCCTTTCCATGTTAAATTTTATTTTATTTTATTTTTAATGACATCTTTGAGCCTCAATTTACAGCTTTAGTAAGATCACTCCAATATCTTTCTGCAGGGTAGCAGCCTTTGGACCTCCTGAAAAAGGTAACCAGGGAGAAAGCAGTGTTTCAGCCAGAGAACTCTGACTATGATTGTAGACCAGAGAAATATGTGAAGAACAGGGTAACTGTATGTACTGACAGAATTAGATAAAAATTCCATTTATTTATCCTAGCAATTTTTTCCATAGTGCGCATTGTTACACCATAGCAAAACAAAGCCCTGCATTATTGTAGGGCAGTCAAATAATAAGCAACTTGTTCTTGGTTTTTGTTCTTCAAGAATGGTTGTTCAGACCTCTGTCACAGACTGCTCCTTTCATATATGTCCAGTAAAAATACAGGGCTTTTCAAGGGTGTCAGAGGTTTAGGAAGTTTCTATAAAAATTAGGAATTATATTCCTATAGTAAACTAATTTAAGCAAAATGTGTGCACTTTTGCCTTGAAAAATAAAGTACTTTAAATCTTTCTTTACTCTCCAAGTTCTCTGAGATATTTCCACGATTTAATGACTTATTTTTGCTATTACAACCACTGAGTTGCTTGCCCTTCAACCACCTTGAAGTACACAAACAGCTATTAGCTTGTGTTAGTCATTAGCAACACACCGGTTTAGGCCTTTTGTGCTGCACTGAAATAGATATTGGGGCATTATTATGTGCTTTGAATTCCACTGATTTATGTAATTCTATGGAAACTGGAGATTACTTGTCATACCATGTATATTTGGCAACACTTGGCTTTCATGAATTAATGAAAAGAGAAGAAAAAATCAACTGAATTGTGTCTTCAAACATATGAAATCTTGGCTCTACGCCCACAATATTAGGTATACACATAGCATGCAAAATACCTGTACCATTATTTATGACCTTCAGAAATGCTGATACAGCAGCATATATTCAGTGTCGAGTATGAAGCCACCCCATTTCTGTTGGACTGCTTTGACAGAAGAACGATAAACATAATGACTATGTACACACTTGATAAGGACACCATTATGCCATTTATACTAATATATGATAATATCAGCATAAACACAGCTTTCAGCATATACAGAGCACAAGACACACCTACAAAAATCTTGCAAATAAGACTTTTGTCAGTGCACAGCTGCCAACACACGGGTTTGCAGGGAATATGTGCTTTGCTGTTCCCTGTCCTTCCCTGTCCTTCCCTGTTCCATGTCATTGATTCGAGAGGTACTGAGGCACAGGGTGTGTCATAGGTCAGTACCTTAGTGTTAAACACCTATTTTAAAGTACAGATGGGCCCCAGGCTTGTTCTCAGACCTTAAAGCAAGGGGAAGGGGCTTTCACTTCTCACAGTTTCCTTCCTTCTTCCTCTGAAGTTTTGAAGTACTTTTTTGATAGTTATAGCTCATTTTGCCTCTGATAGGTTTTTGTTGTCAGAAACATGGAACTGTGCGATTAATACCACTCTTTTTTAGTTCCTTTTAGAGATGGAGTTCATATCTTGAATATTTGCAGAATATTGATGTCCATCCTTTTGATCTTCAGTACTGCAAAAAAGATTAACAAACTAAAGAAAAAACCAAAGAAAATCTGCATATGTTAGAGGCATTCAAAAACCAGATACATATAGCTGTCCTGTTATCCTGTCCTCACCCAAGAGATGAGGAAATGGGCTTATACCATGGGGTTCACCTGAATGAAATACCTGCTAGTGAATTTTTTTTGTGGTTCTTGAAAACCATTTTCCCTATTTAATTGGTTTATATACAATTTTCAATTTTTTGTTTTGTTTTGTTTAGCTTAGTTAGTTTAGAAATGTACAACTGTAAGAAATATCTCCACCTAATGAATCCAATCATCTTCTCTGACTTTGGACCTCAGTTACACTATGCATATTGTAAACAGTTTTCTTTTACTTTTATTATTTTATATGATCATTATGATGAAATATTGGTTGGTTTTGGCTTTGATTTGTTTGGGGCTTTTTTCTCTCCCTAGGGTTTATTTCACTTGTATTTCAAGAGATCAGTAATCTTAAGGTTATTTTGGTGATGCTGAGCAACTGAGAATCTTCATTTCTCACTTTAGAGTAGACCCAAAGTCCCTTAATAATCTCACAGCAAGATCCAATGTTAGTATTTCATGCTGAAATATGTATAATAAAAGAGGTGCACAGCTCACTGGTGCGGTATATAATTCCTATGTCAAATGTAAATAATTATTACATTCAAATTTCAAAGGCCATTGCAGTCAAGCTTTTTCAGTCTCAGTTCTAAATAAACTGAGGGACAGTGTCTTCTTTGATGATGTTGCTGATTCCTAATTCTGTAGAGACTATCACCTCCTTAACATTCCTGTAATCCTTGAATGCNTCCCTTAAGGCTCTATTTCTTTTTTTTTTTTTTTTTAATATTGTGGATATTCCAGTGACTATTATTTTACTATGTACTTGTTCTTTGATGCTTTCACTGACTAACATTCTCTTCAAGACTTGTATTGCCTTTCTCAGCTGCAAATATTTATTGCTAGGTCTGTAGTGGTTGTGCCAATCTGCTTCATTATAATTTATTTTATTTTGCTACATCTAGTAAATATATAACAATTTTATAACATTCTTTTATTAGATAGTAAAATAATGAGCAACTAAATTTAAACTAATGCATTTTGACATATATCAGCACTTATAAAACCATTGTTGTTGAACTTCAATTAAGTTAATTAAAAAGGTATAGCAGCTTCTTCTAGCACTGATTATGTACCATTAAATTTATTGTCATAGCCCTTGTGCTTTTCCACATTCTTGTTTAGTATGGTAGGGATAAGGATGCAGGTGACTGGCATCTCGGGGAAGCAAGGTGCTATATAGGTCCATGTACTTATATATGCAGAAGTGCTCATAGTATGAAAAGTATCTCAGAGTTTTACTCAGTCCTTTATGGATGTAGTCATTGACCTCTTCTGTCTTCCATTAAACAATCCCTCTTATCCCCTTTCTCACCACCAGCAGCCTCTTCAGAATGGAAAATCTATGGAAATTTGTTCTCTTCTGCCTGTTCCTAATGACCACTCTCAGCAATGATGGGTTTGTGAAGAACATGTAAAGCTATTCATTTATTGGTTTATTTATACATACTTTCAAAAATTGTAAGAAACTGCCTAAATCCTTTCTAATAGAGCATACAACTTGTTAAGGTTGCTTCAAATCTTAAGTTTGCTTAAATTAACCAAAAGTTACCTTTGAAATAACTAGTTTAGGGAAGAGCACAGGCCTGCTCTGAAAGCCTTCAAATATAAATAGGGAAAATGTTCTTGTTGGAACTCCCATAGAACAGATGTAATAAGCATTGCTAAACTGATTGGAAGCAATGGCAGTTATTGATAATACATTTTCTCAGCTCAGTGACTAAACTCAGAGGGCAGGAGATAGAGGTATTTAACTACATTTAAGTTTTTATGATATTATTCGGCAGGAATTATTATGATAAAATATACTTTCTAAGAGAAATAAAAATAGTCAGCCCTTCCCATAAAGATATCAAGAAAGTATGAAAAGCATCTATAATTCTTTTTCAATAAATTGCCACGGACAAACAAGACGCTTGCCCCTGTAGGGGTGGAAGAAAAAATAAATAAATAAGCGAACAGTAAGAAAGATTTGTTAAAAATCCTGATTCTGAAAGTTGGAGAAAAATGCAATTACTTGAACAAGTGTGTATTTTTACTTCTATCTAAGCCTAGCAGGTCACACTAAATAGAGTAGCATTTTTTAAAAAATTTTACAGTACATGGAAAAAAATGTTTCAGTGTGAGGAAACATTTTTGCTAATGTAATTGCAGCCAAAAAAGCTAAAGAAATTAGGGAAATTTTTGAACCCTAGTATCTTTTCTATGAATAATAAAGCCAAAATCTTGTATGTTTTTGAAGATGTATCTGTTGTTATAATAAAAGACATTATGTGTTCATAAAAGATATGTTCAATGGTAACTTGGAAACAATGTGGCTAAAATCCTTCGGTTATAACTTGCCTAAGAAGGTACTCTAACATCTAGAAGCTTCATCAGTCTCAGGGGTTCACTGTAAGATAATATTTTAAGTGTCATATATTTATGCTTAAACATTGGATTTAATATTTCCTCATTAATATTTACCATTAAGTTATTTTTATTAATATGTTATTGGCTTCAGTTAGTAAAAAAAATTTTTAAAAAATTTTAAATCAGTCTTTCTGCCACAAAAATATGAAAACAATTATTCTCGTATTTTCTTATTTTAGCTTAATTAAAATTAATTTCACTTTTGTATTTTTCTTATCAAAAAGAAAGAATTTTTTTTTGTTGCTCTAATTCATCATAGTATTTTAGTGCTGGATTGTAGTTGCAAAACATATCCTGATCATCTTCCATCTATTTCAATGTTTGTTTTTGCTCTTACTCTCTTGACACATGTTCCTGAAATATTTGACTGGGAGAACATCTGTGTTGATAGTATTAGGAAGAGGAAGATATTCCCCTCCTCATATCTGAACCACAAGGTCTGCACATTTCTAGTGAAAAAATAAAATTAGCAGCTGAAAAACTCCAGACAATGTTATTTGTAGTCTGCTTGCTTCAGTTCATATTTCGGTGTCTTGTATTTGAGAGAAGGGATACACTGGCAGCCACTAGAACAGGTGGCAGACAGTGGCATTGCACTCTCCAAAGAGAGTCAACTCAGCCTAACCCAGTCCTAAGGAACCATCTATTGTAATAAAGAAAGTGTATTAACCTAATATATTCAGAATTCCTCATTCTGGGATGGAAGACTTTGTCTCCATGTGTTTCTGGATACAGCTATTTGAAGCAATTGGTTTTGGTCCATCAAAAGTAAAAAAGTAAAAGTTCTGAAAAGGGTTGAATAAGAAAATATTTGGGGTTCGTTTTCTTTTTTTTAGTTTCAATGATTTTAAATGGATAAATGAGTAATTTATTTTTCCCAATTGCTTTGATTTTAAGAATATTTTGAGTGCATTTGAAAGCAAATTATTGTTTCAAGTTACTGAAATCAAGTATATGGAATTACCTTTTTTTTTTTCCTGGAAAAATTACCTCAAAATCACATGTTGGTTTTGGTCAATTATCATGTGTCTATTTGGGTGACCAGAAAAAAAAAAAAAAAGAAAAAAAGAGATTAAGAAGTTACACATTTGTCAGGAATACTACCAGAATCTGTGAGCTTACAAGAAAATCTAGAAAGTTGCTCCAGGTATTCACCTGCTAAGTCAAGATGTTGAGCATTAGGAGTGAGAACTGACTGGGCCAAAATATTTTCTTCCTCTTTCCTCAATCAGTTCCAAATAGAAGTGTCTTGCATTATTTATTCTTAAAATATAGAAAGTATGCAAGGTAATACAAGACTTGTGTTGGTGTATAGACCATATTTATTTGTGACCATGAAGTTATAGTGATGTCAGCTTTGATAAATATGATTTAAAATAGGATGAGGATGTGGATGTCTTTCTTCTTAGTCATCTACAGTTATGCAAATATCTCTGTGGTTTTGGAAAAAACAACTTACTCACTACACCTCTCTGTCTCGTTTTAGAGGAGAAATCTTCGCCATGTGATAACATGCCCATAGCATCAGAAAGAAAATTCTCACAGAAAATTCCATATGTTTCCTCATAAGAAAGAGTGATGTTTACAAAACCATTTTTCATGTATTTGTAAAATCAATGTGTAAGTAATACTTCACTGCAGCTAGGACATATGCAGAGCAAAGTTCATAAGCAAACCAACAATTTTTATACTTCATTAGGTCAACAAGTACAGATGAAAAGTTTTCACAAGGCTTCAGACACAATTCATATTTCAAACTCAGAAAAAATACCTGCAGGAGGACTAGTGTAACCACAGTTTTGCTTTATTTTACTTCTACTAAGCTAAGTAGTCTTATATAAAATGTTATTTCTACTTGTAAACTTTTTTGTGTTTTATCTTTGAGTGAGACAACTTGTGTTAGTACTTCATAAAGAAAATCTACTCTTAATCATTAATTCCAGGAGAAAATAATAATTGACATCATGTATCTCTTCTACAGAATTAAGTAGTGTTTAAAGAAATTAATCTTAGTAATTTTGTTTATGAAATTTTCTTTATCGTGACAATTCTTCATTCTTCTGCTCAGAAACCAAGCAAAAACCCAAAAAAGGAAACAAATCCCCACATTTTAGTGTCTCAGTAAATAAATAGAATATTGCTTTACTTCATTTTCTTATTCCAGGGTCTTTTTGATAACTCTCTATAAAAAAATCTGTCATTTAAGAAAGGAAAAAATTATACAGAAATCTGTATTTCATTACCTTAAAATTTTCACTTAATGTTTTTTTCCTTTATTTTCACATAGATACCATTTTCTTATTTTCTAAACATAACAAAACTTTGTATGTACATTGCAGAACATTATATATGTTACAGAACTCTGTACGATGTTAATTTGAAGTATGACTTGTGTCAAAGTTGTGTACAAACATTTTCATGGGGAATTCTTTTCATTTTCATCCCATTTTCTGAAAGCTGGTATATAATAGTGTGTTAGTAGCTGCAGATACAATTAGAACTATACTGAGATTCTTGCTTATGTGATTATATTAGCAGGAATTACAAAAATAACTGACTTTATACTATTAATTGGCACCCTGGCCCTTATTGGACTTCATGATGGGAATAAATATTTTTTAACTATTTATTTAATATTTGATTCTGGTTAAGAGCAGCCCTCTTCTTCTACCCTGGACATTGACATACGTTTATGGAGTGGAGCTAGGGTGCTCAGTACCTTAAAACATTGAATCCAAATATTCTGCAGCAGTAACAGCTCTCTGAGGTTCAAAGAGCCAGGCTCATTTCTAATATGCAATGTACAGGCTAGTGAATAGAAAATTAGGGACAAAACAGGGGTAGCATTTTTAAGAGTGTGAACAGAGCCAACAGGCTGCAGGCAAATGCCATGATCTGATTACTGTGGTTCTTAGAAATGTCCCTGCCCAAATTAAGGTGCAAACAAGACCATATGCCAGTGAAAATAGTATGGAGTTTATTTGATAGTATTTGATAGTAAATAGGAGAGAGAGAGAGAGGGAGGGAGAAAGAGAGAAAGAAATAGGAAATAGATGGGGGGAACAGAAGGGGAGAGACAGGGACAGAATAAGGAAAATATCACCACTCTGTGGATCCCAGCAATGCTCCATTGATCCTCTCCAGCTGGTCTTCTTGGTAGTGAAGGTCCCCCCGAAAAGCACAGAATCCAGTGGG
>VZTR01016811.1:54872-66217 GCA_013400775.1 Chaetops frenatus | reverse complement strand
TCAGAGATCAAAATGAAGTTTAAAAATTTCGTACCATGAACCTTTTTCCTCCTTCTTCCCTTCCTTTTTTTATTCAGTTACTGGCTTATTTGGCTATGGTCTAGACTGAAAATGAAATCAAATGATACAAGGAGATCAACTAAATGATACAGGTGAATATCAAATTATACAGGTCAAAATTTCTAACTCATTTTTTTAATGGAATGATTCTTACATTTAATTCAGATAAGTTTTGCCAAAGTTCCTCTGTATCTCAGCTGAAATAAACTGTCAAATTTATCAAGGTTAAACCAAAACTAAAAATCCTGAGCAACAAATATTGAAGAGGTTGAGGGAGCTTCAAATCCCCATAGTGACGTGTCTGTACTGCTGTGTTTGGGAAGTCAGATCATGCTGTTGTAGTTCCTTCCCCCCCACACCTCTGTCAGGGTACATCCCTACCTGCTGTGAGGAGACCAAAAGTATGTGATTGTGTGAGAACCCCATGAATGAGGTGCAATTCACGCCTAGCTAAAAAACCCCACCTTGGTGTAATTCTCTTGTAACTGTTGAACATTGAATTGAAGGGAGCTACAGCTACTTTCATCATGTCTTAGTTTAAAATATTTTGATCTTGAGGATAGACCATTCCACAGTATCATACATTCATGGGATCATTTAGATTGGAAAAGACCTTTAAGACCATTGAGTCCAACCACAAACCTGACACTGCCACGGAGGAACTAAACAGAACCCCTGCAAGAGATTGCAGTTGCAAACTACAAAGTGCAATAGGATTGCCACAGATATCCAGGCTCTGGAGTTAAGCCTATGAGCCAAGAAAATAGAGGGACTGCCTCCTTTGCCTTTTGCCCCTCTAAGGCAAAAACAGATTTTAGTCTCAGACAGGGCCTTCAAGTGAAATTCAACTGTCATATACGACAAGGAATCTGAAAGCAATGAGTTAAACATTTCTTATATGCAAACATAACCCATAAATTAAACCAGGTTTGTCTTTTTATATTATTAGTAAAATGTATTATTCTGCAATTACTGATTAGCAAAGCTCTTATCCAATATTCAGTGTTGCTAGAACCTGGAATAAAAATAAGTCTGAAACCCAGTTGGGCCAAGGATTGCACTTTTTTGCTGGATAAGGTCTATAACTATGTAAGGTGTTCCACAAACTTAAAGACAATCCTGTTTATGCAAAACATTTTACTCTCTTCTTAGATAATTTCTAGATAATCTCACCCTTTTCTACCCCTTTTTGACAGTTTGAGTAGGAGTTGAGGGATATCTTAACCTCAAATGGAAAATATTTGCTGAAAAGTCTGCTGAATAATTAGAAGATACAAAGCACTTTCCTTATCACCTGGTGTAAAAAGCCAGATGATATTGAAAATCCTTTACCGTCATTTCAGATATCTGGTGTTAATAATAAACTGAAATATTGCCCTAACTTCAAAAAAAAGAAAAATACTTAAAAGTGGCTTGATTTTAAAACTTGCTGTTCTTTTGAAGTTGTTATATATGCCTCTACCAAAAAGAGAAAAATTTAAATACCTGGAATTTTCTTCCTATTTTCATGTGTCTTGTCCCAGAAGACAAATTCCTCAAATCCTTGTGTAACCTCAGTAGCATCTATCAATGTGGTCACTACCTGCTACAATTTTTTGGCTGCAGCACATTTCTTACCCTTGGGATGAGGGGTCAGCCATTTCCACAGGGATTGTCAGTAAATTTACCAACTCTGAACCTCACCCAAGATCTCCAACATATGTTTTACATTTCCTAGCCAGATTGAGGATTCTGTTTTTGGGTGCCTTATCTTTTGCTTTCCAACTGGAACAGGCAGTGACAGGATAAGAGAAGAGATGCATTAGAATATTATTTACCTCTATCTGTCACTGTCAAGCAAGTGATTGTTCATAAAACACATAGTTTTCAAACTTTCATCTCATTATAGAATTCATACATGTGAGAAGATATTTCTATTACTTTTACAGGGATTTTTTCTATTGCCTGGCATTTGTTTGATCTTGAAATTTATTTTTACATCCAAAACATTTTTTTATTCTATATAACCACCTAATTTTTAAATTGATGTTCTGTAATCACATGTTCTCATACAGCTCAAGCAGCTCTATTTTTAATGCTTACCAAGAGAAATCAAACATAGTGCTTTTCAGATGACATTTTTCTTCAGAGCTTTCCTGGATTTTTGGGGAATTTGAAGTCAATGTATTTCTGGCAACAGCTCCATCATTGGATGAATTGATGAAATAATTCAGGTGTGGTGGTCCCAGTGAGAGAAAATGATGCTATCCTATGATATGAAATGTGTGCTTATGCAGTACTACTATGTTTTGCAGAATCATAAAAAAATTTTAAGGTAATCTAGTCCATCTGCTTGATTTGATCTGCTTTTACCTATGGCAATCCTGGAAGATGTTTGTGTAACCTTTTCCTAAAGGCATCCATTGACATCCACAGTAAATGGTTCTTTATTTCTCTAGTGCAAATGTATGTCCATTTTTATGCATGAGCACACACAAAGGGGTGTTGGGTGAAACTTTGGGCCTCTGTATCCCTCATATGTGATAGCTAATTTTTAGAAAATCTTTTCTATGAAAGCAACAACACTTTAAAAACCAAAGTTCTGACAGATGGTCATTTTAGCTGTGTGAAAAAAGCAGTGGTTAATAGCTGTATGTTAGTGAAAGAATTAATGAAATAAAATAAAAAAATAAAATAATTCTCCAAAAGCAATTAAGCACATAAAGAAAGACTGGCATACAATACTCTCTTTTTTTTTCATCAGTTTATTAACTAATTATTCATGTCTGTGTTGATCAGATAGAATGGGACAGATTCTAATTCAGATTAAATTGTGTTGGTCAATACATTTAAAACTACTCATATAACTGTCTCAGCAATTAGGGCTATATATAAAGAGAAAAATTTGATATGTTTCACAGATCTCATTCTGAAATATTTTTCATTGAAATTCAACATATTAATTTATAAATATGAGCAGTATACATCTTAGTAGTGAGTACAGCATTCTTTAGATTATCTCTTCAGAAATAATTTCATGTTATGATAGACTGATAGAGAAATATCAGGCAAACTAAGCAGAGGAAGAGCACCAATAAAAGCAATTATTCCTGTCAAAGCAATTGGGATTGCTTCCAGTTATTCACAGTTTAGGTTCAGTCAGTGCATGTCTAATTTAAAGTCAGACCTTTCCATCCTGGGCTGTGCTTCTAGACTCTGATCCTCTTTATCAGTTGTGATTATGACAGTGTAAAGAAATGGAAGATCATGCCTTACTTAAAACAGACATTTAGTTCTGATTTGTGTTTTCTTACTACTCTGCAAAAGTGACCATTCACAGAAGTCTCTCAGGGGAAATTCAATACAGTTATAGCCTACATGCTTGTCTCACATTAAGCCAAGAGACTTAAATCAAAAATATTTAATGGAAGACAAGTACAATGAGCCTAATGCTTTATAGAAAATTCATCTACAACCCTATCTAGAAAAACCCTACTTTTTATTCCTATATATCACAAATCCAGTTGATTGAAACCTACAGTAAGTTCCTGTTAATTTGGAAATATATTTAACCAGAATATAACTGTGGGTAATGCAAAGCTGGGTGACTGTGTCTGGCCTGAAATTTGTTGTGAGCAGAAAGAAGATTAATTTCATTTACTGTCTTTGTCATGTCTCAGTGGCTTCCTGTCTTTTTAGTTTGTTACACTCAGTGGGCTGCTGCTGTCACTCTCAATTCTCTTTCTACTCAGTTATTTGTTATCTGATGGATCTGTCTACACATTCTCCCAATATGGCATTTTTCCCCTCCTGAACTGGAACAGTTATCACAAAGTCTACACTGTGAGAGAAAACTTACTCTGAACTTAACTTGTTAAGAAAGAAAGAATTAGATTTGTACTATTCTACAACAATGCTCCTGTCCAAGTATTCTGGCTGCCTGAGGAAAACTGCCTTTTTCCTTGTATTTTTTTCCATGTAAATGAAAGAAGCAGTGATAAAATAAGAAAGCAGGTATTTATAGGCTCCAGACCTTATGTCTCAGTCCCTGCATCTGTGAGGAGCCCCAAGAATAACAGGAGTACTCCACAGAGTTGAGAATAAAATGGTACATATATGGGGAATTTTTAAGAGTATATTTGGAGTGTTTTAGTCCATTTACAAAGTGTTCTGGAATCAGAGGATGTGGAATCTTGTGGCAGCAGTGCTGAGTTTGTCCTGTAAGAGGACATCCATATTTCAAAATGTTTATCATATATGTATGTACATGTACCTGTGGACATGCTGTTTCAATAACATTATCTCTGCCTGACCTGGTATAACAGATCTCTCTTTAATGCAGCTCTGTAGATGCTTAGGGAGAAAATGGAAGGACCACAGTCAGGCTGCCTTGCTCCTTCCCTGGGGGAGAAAAGGAAAATCTATTCTACCATTTTATACCCTCTGGCTGCACATAGGGTATGCTTAAGTGCTTTGCTAAATTGTCTTTAACAGTTGGGCTAAACGAATGCTATACTGTGGCAAGTGAGTGACAAAAGGATATCCTCAGTGACTATTCTTAAAATGTGCAAGGGTCTTAGCACTATAATTTCTCCTAAGGCTAAGGAAATTTCACAACTGAGAGCGCCCTCTTAATGTGCTTGGAAACCATACAGGTTTTGTTATAAAAGTAACTTCCCAAAAGTACACAGGAACAAAAATTGTGTTACCAGAGGTGTCCCTACCTTGTCACACCCTTCTTTAGTGTAGGACAGAGGCTGTTCAGCAAGGACAGTTTTGGTGGAAGACTCCAACACTGTAGGCTTCTTTTATTGCCAGGAGAGATGGACTTCCTTAACAGGCAACCCTGAGAAATCTTGAAATTACCTCCAGGAGATGTCTTCCTCTTACTGTTGACAACAGAGAGAACCAAAAGAAACCACACATCTTTTTGTAGCATCAGTCTGTTAATTCTTTACAATTTTAAGTGCCTCCAATGCTGATCAGCAATGTGACATTGATTTCAGATGTGTTTGAGATTATGTTTATTTCAGATTGTCAGAAGATGAGAAAGAGGTGAATGATCATTTGAGGTTTAAACCTGGGCAGCAAACATAACAGCAAGAGACTATGAGGAATGGGTAGGGATATAATCATGTTTTCTCATCACCTTCCAATTTTCAAGTAATTTGTGGCTCAGGGAAATACAAAATGACTAACAGTTTATACTTCTTTAAAATCAGCCCTGAAAAACACTGTGGTGTGAGCCCACTCTCTGATCTGCCAGCCTTCCTGCTAACAGTATAAAATTCTCATTTGGGGGTGTGCCCACAGATATATCCTGGCAGGACTAAAAGAGAAAACTTGGATTATCATAGAATCATATGGTAGAATGGTTTGGGTTGGAAGCAACCTTATACATCATCTAGTTCCAAACCCCCTTGAATGTCCAAGGACACCTTCCACCAGATCTCTTTGCTCAAAATCCCATCAAGGCTGTCCAGTTCTCACTGAATGGCATCCCTTCCCCTTCTTTGCACAAGTCCAGGTAGATGACATAAGTTGCTCTTCTCTTTTCCACCAACACTGTAACTACATCGTAGAAGGCCAACCAAATTTGTCACAATTTGCCCTTGATGAAGCCATGTTGGCTGTTACAAATCACCTCCTTTTTTCCCATGTGCCTTAGCATAATTTCCAGGGGGATCTACTCCCTCCCTCCCTCTGTGCCAGGCACAGACATGAAACTCATTGGCCTGCAGTTCCCCAGGTCTTCCTTTTTATTTCTTTTTAAAAATGAGGTTGATGTTTCCCCTTTTCCAGTAAGGAACATCTTTACTGGATTGCCACAACTTCTAAAACATGATGGATAGTGGCTTAACTACTTAATCTGACAGTTCCCTTAGGAGCCACAGAGGCATCTTATCAGGTCCCCTGCATTATGATGGACACAAACTCAGTGAATCACTTTGCAGGAAGAAATAAAAAACGTATTGTCCAAGTGAAGATTCAGATCCTACTTTGACTGTTGCAAGGGAAGCTCAGTGTCCAAACTTAGTCATTACCTGCAGTAAGCAGAATGCTATGTCAGGAACATTTCTAAAGGGAAAGTTACTTAGCACTGCAAAAAATGCAAAGGAAGATTCTCTCCCAGCTCCTGGAGTGAGGGGAATGGCAGTGAGGAAAGTCCTTGCACTAATTCTGGAATGTGAGCTTGCAATACATGGCCACTTACAGACAGCTGTGGCAAACCCCCCTAGCACTACTCTCATAAATTTTTGCTGTTGCCCAAGTCAGCTGGAAATTTTCTGCCTAAAAGTTGAGTTTAACCATTCTTTAAAAACAAACAAATGAACCTTTGGTACCTCTTCAAATAAAAGACAGATGTTTTCTATTACAGCAAAGTGGTAGCTTTACTACCATGAAAGAATGCTAGCTTACTTTTTTAAAAATATTAGATACATTTATCAAGAGAAACAGATGCTACAACTAATTTGCCTTGTGGGTGAGGTATGGTCCAAGCAGTGCCTTTTTCAACATACATCAAGTACATAAGTACATGCGCAAAGTATCCTGGAAGGTGACAGTGGCTAAAAAGACCAAACAAATGGAAAAGGAGATAATTTTTCAAGCAAAAAGAATGAAGAAGGAGCTATAAAAACTAAAGCATTAGTTTTTAAACTAAAGCAGGGAAACTTAAAGTAGAGAAAGAGTGTACTTTGAAATTATTTGACAAATCTGGAGACTGTAATAAATTGTGAAATTGGGGTGTGCCCTTTTCTTACCATTGCTTAATACAAAAGAGTCGATGTTGATTATATTACAGAATATTGCCCTGTGACCAGAACTAAGTGTTATGAGCTTTAATGTACTATTCAGTTTCACTTTTGTAATCTCTGTAGCGACTTTAGGTGTCATTCATGCTGTTAACCCACACAAAACCAACCACAATGTGTTTTCAAATTATGGTTGACAGACTGTCTTTGTTTTGCAGTGTTTGAGCAACCAAGCAAACTCATATCTTCCCAGTATTTTTCTACATCTGTCTATTAATTTTTTTGCCACTTTCTGTTGCCATCAACAGCACCATTGTTCAGCAGAGTAGACTGAGGATAGGGTGGTAGCTATTTCCTGAATCTGTATTTTTGTCACACTTAATGCAAGCATGTACAGGAACCTCTGATCTGATACAGATGAACGTTTCATGTTCAACAATCATCTAATTCTATTTTAGGTCACTCCATAACAGTTTTTTTTTTGTTTTTTTTTTTTCATGCTGTACTTACTACAGGCAAGAAGAGATGAAATAAAGTATTGTTGTAGAATACTTTTTTGTTGAATCTGTACTGTTCAACATATGGGAAAAATGTATCATGTAGTAACAGAATTATTTTTAAAATAGCTGTTAGGGGATAGAAAGGAAAAATCTACAATATCCACAATGACTTATAAAGACAAAAGTGAATTTAATTTATTACACATACATTTCTCCTATGAAAATCAGGTTCTTTCATGGTAGCCAAGTTCTGAGAAGAAATTATTAAAAGACTGATCTCAGCTGAATAGCTAGAGTTATTTTCATACAAAGAGTCACACAAATACATGATATATTTATATACATATATGTATGTTTATAAATCATTTTGGGCATGCTTCATTACCTTCCAACAGGAGAACCAAATTACTAACAATGAAACATTACACTAGACTAAAACATTATATTATATGTAAATTAAAAAGTCCAGTGTTGGAGAATTCACAGATAACAAAATATTATTTTCTGAATCCCTTCTTTTTCCATTTTTTATGTCACGAGTGGAATGGCAATGACATTACTCTGGAAACTAGGAAAACATTTGTCATTTTAATGTTTACTCTTAAGTTTGGTCCTGGGCAAGTCGGTTAACATCTCTACTTCTGTGTGCTCAACACTGGGACACTGATAATAAAGCTGTATAGACACTGTAAATCCCTGAGAGCTGGATTACAGCATCCTTCAAAAATATATTCAGAAGGGGAATAAAAGGCTTGGCAGTCTGGCCCTGACACTCCTCAAGTATTGTAAGAAGTGTTGTGCCTCAGAGCTGGCTGTAACACCTCTGTTAAAAATCTGCAGCGCCTGGTAGTAAAATTTAACCAGTTGTCTGTCATATCAAGACAAAAAGTCAAGACCTTTCCACTCAGCTATAAAAAGGGTAGCTACACCTCTGAATTAAGGTCATACAGTTTACCCTGGTTCCCCTTTTTTTCAGTTTCTGGACCTGTCCTCACACAAGAACCCTGATGTTCTTGGATGTGCTGTAGCCTCGGGATCCTTTCCCCTGTGCCTGTCCCCCAGAATTCCTTTATCTCACTTCACTCTTCCTCACCTCACCTGTCCTTTTTCTTTGTGGCTTTCAAGACTGGTAGAAAAAGCAGTGCAGAGCCATCATGCCAAGAATAAGGCTCATCTTCTTATATGTGTCTTAGAATATGCTGATTTCCTTTATGAATTTTGCATGAACTTAATGTAAATAGAAAATACAAATACCTTCTCTCACAAAAGTGCTGTGAGTATTAAATAGTTAATGACTATTAGGCTTTGTTAAGTATCATTTTGCAATTTTGATTTCTCAATGCTAAAGTATTATTCTAGTAGGTGTTGCATCTAATTATCTATCACCCCTGTCTGGAGCAAAGATCATATATTGTAGCTGGACTATTATTGCAGAATCTCCTTTATCTCACAGCAAGTCTGTTACCTGGTTTGGGATGAAACAATTAAACACTAAATGTTCTTTTCAGATCCCTTTACAGACTTCAAGCTTTGAAGCCAAGCTTTATTTTTGTATGGGATTCCTTTGCAAATAAGTAATTTGAACTTCTAATGAAATTCTGGAATTTATGTAACCAATAACAGACTGGTATTACTACCACCATGAATGTACCATCAGTACACTTTTTTCCCCTAAGAACTTAAGCTTTATTTTAGGAACAGCAAACTGTTTAATAAAGCAGGTGAGTTCATTAAAGATGCTTAAGAGCAGGAGTAGGAAAGTAAATGCATGTCAATGAGCACAATATTCTTTGCAACTTTTATCTTCTTTAATTGGGTTAAAACTTCCCTCCCAAATTAAACCTTGCTCAGACATTTTTTACCACTAAAA
Organism: Chaetops frenatus; assembly: GCA_013400775.1. Taxonomy (NCBI): domain Eukaryota; kingdom Metazoa; phylum Chordata; class Aves; order Passeriformes; family Picathartidae; genus Chaetops; species Chaetops frenatus. The sequence goes on along the minus strand of VZTR01016811.1, from coordinate 57,053 downwards.
AGTTTTGTTATTAAAAGCAAAACTTGACACTACTTACATATTATAAATTAAGACCAAAATCAGTCTTGGGAATATCTTGAAAAAACAAGTGTCCATTTCAGAGAACTACAAAAACAGAGAATTTATTTACAAAGCTATAAGTTTCAGATTAAAAGTCTGGATTCTTTGCATTTTAGTGTATTATAAGGATTATATTACTAAATTGCATATTGAGGAATGTATTTAACAAGTTACTGAAGAAAAATTAGAGGAAAAACTGTATCCTAATAATCAACACCCCGTAATCTAATTGTAAAATAATCTGATTTAAGAGAACTGGAGTAAGCTGCACAAAATCTTTTTACTAATTTATAATCAGTTAAAAATTATTTCTTGCTTAGCCTATACTAAGGATACTTTTTCTCTCTTAATTTAAGAAACCGCTTTTTTTTCAAAAGGGGATTTCTGAATTTTAAATCATGCTTCGTGTTGTATGAATCACATGTACTCAATCATTAATTTCAGATTTTTTCATGGACACTCTTTGAAAATTCTATTTGTAAATATAATGATAATTCCAAATATTATTCTGGTAGAAGAATGATCAAGGGCAAACATCTGGGAGCCTAGAGAATGAAGTCGTTGAATGGCAGAAATGAAGAAGGGCTTGAATTAATCCCCAGTAAGAATCCTCATTCTCCTGTGAAGACCAGTTCTAAATCTGAACCTGGCTTCCAAAACCACCTTTCACTTTTATACTGAGCAAAATAAATGTTAAAAAATTGGATGAGTACTATCACTAAGCACTGGTGGCAAGGATCTGTGGCTTCCTTGCTAGGGCAGAGCAGTGGTCTAACCTCACCTCATTGGCCTCAANCATTACAAAAGATTTATACCTATACTTATCCTGAAACCATCTATTGCTCCACTCCAAACATTCAATACTTGCACTGTTTCTTATACTAATCTTTTTTTAATCTCCTGCTATTAACTGTTCNGACCTAACTGAAGAATCTGGGCCCTTTGTGGCTCCAGAGTGGTGTAGACATTCTCTCACACATTTCATGTGTAGATTGTTTTGGAGCCCTCTCCTTAAACACACCACTGCATCTGGATCTTGGATGGTAATCTGATCTGCAATTAATAAAAACTACAATTGAAAGATAGGAATGCTGCATCTCATTTCCATTTGTTCTCCAGATTTTTAGAAATCCCAGACAGATGTTTTCATTTAATATAAGAAAGACATGCAAGAAGTAAAAATGAATGTGTTTTCAAGAAGAATGTAGAACTCTGTGTTGATTGAATGTTTTGAGCTTCCTTTCATACACTGTTCAGTAGTCATTTCACTAGTAATTTATTTTAAAACAGTCATCACATGGAACTCTTCAATAACATTACCCATAATATTTATGAATAATATGTGGTATTTAAACAGTGATCGTCCTCTTCAAAGCATTTTACAAATATTGATTCATGATCTACTGAAGAATAGGAAAATTTTGGGTGAACTATATTGATGTATAATCTTTGAATTAATTAAGATTTATAATGTCAGTCTTGCTCTTGGCAAAAATCTGAGTATTTTGCTGGAATTTGCCTAAGACAATTTTTGGCCATTTTATTTGCCCATCTTCCCTGAAGGCATTAGTATAAATCTGAAATGTTAATGTCTGGGGTAGCATAATTTTTTTTATTCTACGTTTTTCATTTTTATCTCTTGGATACAGGTTTGATTTGCAGATTTTGGACACACAGCAGAAAGCAACAACACACAAAGGCATCTTGGGTGATTTAAAAGTTATCCTTCACACAGCTGATAGCAACAGTATTGGTGATGGGGTCTCACCCTGTGCAGCTTTCCAGGGACCACAACAGCTCCAAATGAGGAGCATGAGTAAGGGCTGAGGGCAGATGGGAAGAAGCATGTGTGCAGAGTTCACAAGGAAAATTTCCAAATTTACAAATATTGCAGAAGGGCCAGGAAAATCACAGAGCCATGGAATGAACTGTGCTCCTCAATTATCACCTGGAAACACAGAGGAATAAAAGATTATCAGAAAGCTTTTACCACCTGCTGTAGCCATTTTGTGCTGTTCCTGATAGAGAGAGTGGCTGTAGAGAGGTCCCAGGGAAAACTCTTTGGTGTGAATAACAGCCAAGGACTCTGTTCTTTCCGGAGCTCCCAGAAATTCCCAGAAG
>VZTR01016811.1:13468-31573 GCA_013400775.1 Chaetops frenatus | reverse complement strand
GCCAGAAAGATTTTAAAGAGTTTATTGACTTTGAAACTACTAACTACAGGTCAAGATGATCCAATGTAAACCAAAAAGCTTTGCCTCCCATCAAAGCCTATTCTACTCAGGCTGAATGGTTTAATATTTCAGTTCTAAATTCCTTATAACATGGATAGCCACCCATGTGTCCCTGCATACCCTTTTATGTCATTACTAATGTGGTGCTGTGGACTGTAGATGCTGTTCTTGAAGTTACAACCTGTGCATTTCAGCTCTGTAATCTGAGTTGTTTCTAGGTTTTCTGTGGCTTGCTCCAATGTTACATTACCAGATACAATTCCACTACCAGGAATGGAAGAATTTTTTTCCCCCTCTTCATTTGTTGATTCATCAAATATAATATTTCTATTTTTTCTACAAGTATGACTTTAGGAAAGAATTTTCTTTGTCTGCTTACACTTTCAATTTTGCTTACACGTTCAAAACTTGAGCAAGTAAAAATCATTCCCCAGAGAATTCAAAATACAAATTTTAATACTTTTTCTTTGTTTTTCCCAATGCAGCTTTAAATAAGTTATCTTAGTTTTCATTTTTAGAGAACCCTCAGTAGTGTTCAGTGTTCATGTTTTCTTTGTCCTTCCTCTGTTGGTCATACATTTCGCCTGAGCAGATTAAAAAAACCCGTATGTTGCTCTGTAATAATTCATTAAATTGTCTGATAAACTGAGTCTTTTCTTTTTCTCAAAATGTGTGGGAAAGAAGAATGTGCAACCACAAAAATGTCATTCAAACAGGCAGATAAACACAAGAAGGCAAAAAGATGAGTGCATAACATCAGCTATTTAATTATGAAAAATAAAATGAAGTCAAAATTACTTTAAGACAAATTTCAGGGACCAGAAATAAATACAATAAACGTTACTGAAGACACCAGTAGGTGCAAGCATGTTACATAAATAGTAGTCTATAGTGTCTGTGCAGGTATTTGACTGTGACTAGCAATTTCCAGGAAATGTCTCCTCAACCTCCATGAGTAGGTGACTGACTTTCTTCTGATGTAACACTGAGTGGCCTCATTAGCCACGTGGGAGAGTAGGCCAGGCCAAAAGAGCCCTCTTGGTCCCAGAATTTGTCACCTCTCACCTTCTCCAGGCTTTGTTCCTTGGTCGTGGGGAACGGCTGCACCTGCAAGCAAAGGCTGGGACCCTGAATGACTGTGCAGCTGCAAACCCACGAGCACGTGCTGCTTCAAAGGGGACTGGACATCCATGAGTCCTTCCCCTGGAGCCAACAGAAGGCCCCCATCTAAAATGACCATCACAGGCCTCATTACACCCTCTAGGGTGTGACCAGCACACCTCTGACATTGCTGACAAATAAACTCTGAAACAAAAAGAAGCATGGAAGCCTATGGTTTGATGATGAAATCCTAACTGTGTGGAAGTCAATTGTCAGGACCAACTGATTCAGAGGTGGAATACTACCCCTTATTATTAATCAGTGTATTTTGAACATTAATATATAGATGTATATGTGTACATATACACATGCATATTCACTATGTACCTGAAGCAACGTTTTGCATTCACCGAGAACGCTTCATAATTAAAGTGTTTGCATAATTAAAGTTCTTTCTTGAAGAAATATTTTCCATCGTTGTACAGTAAATCACAAAATGGGAAAAGCAGGCAGAGTTGGCTTATCTTTGAATGATACAAACATTATTTTATGCTTTGTAGAACCCATTTGTGGCAGTTTTTAAAGCTTGCTGTATTGAAAGTGTGCAAATATAAAAAAATTAATCTATGTTCCTGCTTTAGGCACTATATCTTAGTATCTTTCACTCTTTATTTTAATGCCAATGCCTAATTAGCAGATCCATTAAAAATTCTTGATATTTATTGAACGGAAAAAAATCCAGGGTAAACACCTTTTTTAATTATTATAGTATTCACAGACATAATACAGATAATAAAGTCAAACATAAAAATTAATAACACTATAAAGTGAACCAAGTCTATTTTATGAATGTAGAAATTGAAGATTATTTGCAAAATTGCAAACATAACTGATGAGACCAGAATCTGTGTTAAAGGCTGATTTAATTTTATTTTTGTAATATTCATTTAAGATTTTACTTGTTAATCAGGTCATAGGTCTGGGCACAGCACTGTGCAGTGTTTTGTGACATGCATGAGACATACTTTGATTATAATCCCAGGTCTAACTGGGTGGCCTTGAACAACTGATTCCTGAACTTGTTTTTTCTCTCTGTCAGTAGTGTGTAGGGGAAGTAGAGTCTTTGTCTGTTTAGATGTTTCTTGACTAGTAAAATGGAAATGGTCATCCTTATCTGTTATATAAAGATGCTACAGGGATTTGGCAGTTAATATGTGCAAACCACTGCACAGACAGTTATGAGCTATTTATTTGGTTTTACAGTTATATAAATTATTTTATTTATAAAAAGGGAGCCAGAAAATATTCCATGATGTTTTTAATAAAGATGCCTTCTCATGTTCCAGAATCATGTTATGATAAGGGTCGGTCAAAGCTGTTGATTTGGAAACGGCAAGATAGTATATGCACTAATAAATATGCTATGCATGATCCAATGAAAGCTGGGCTTTTCTAATCACATCTCCATTTATAACAATTTTTAAAGCAGAGAGCACAAGAGACTCCTTAACTGCAGGAGTATCAGTGGCAAGTAATTATGAACAAAAATAATAAATGCTTTTTCTTCGTTATGGATCAAGCTGTGAAACAATCATTAGTTTGCATGGTTTTGGAAGAACAGTTTCTCATAAGTCACACATCTATTGTGCTGTCAAGCTAAAGGGAACAGATCCTAGTTTTGAGAAGAATTTTTTTCATCTTGTAGCTGGAATCTTTACAAATATTACTGTGCCATTTTCTCAGTGGAGCTCCCCAGTCAGAGGCTGTCAACTTCACAGCTAATGCACGTGAATAGTAAATCAACTGCATCCATCCAAATGATCTTTCCAAATTATTTTAAGTTTAGATATCTGATATTACACTGTATAGGATAAAAATCTTCATAGTCTTGGTTAACTGTGGTGATTTTAATGGCAGAGAAGTAGAAGAGCTTGACTGTGACCAAGTAAACCAATGCAAAGGGTTGGTAAGTGATTGCATTCCAAAGTCTAACAATCTTCAAGCAACTACAAGCAGACTGGAAAGAGGGAGAAAATAGTTATTTCTGGAAAAAAAATGTAGTTAGTTGCAAATCTCCACTAAGAGTGATGCTTCTAAGGAAGAGCAGTAACATATCCCAATCAGACTGTGGCTTTGACAATCTTATGGGTTTCACAGACCTTTGAATTATCTGATTGACAACAGTGAGATTCCCCAAATGAAAAAATGGTTCTGCAGCAAGTTTGTTTTAACATGTGAAGCAGAAGAAGAAGAGAGGAAGAACAGATCTGGGGAAAGAACCAGCAATGGAAACTTGTTCTTGCTGCTCTTCCTGCTGCAATTGTGGCCTAGGAATCATGGCTGGTTTGCTGCTGCTGATCTTGCATACCACCAGATTTGGTCTTAGAATCATTATTTTGCATATTGCAAAATAATGACAACTATCCATCAAACCTGCTGTCCCCGAATTTTGAAAATCTGGGAAGAAATAAAACCATTCAACTAAAATGAATCACTTAGAAATAATCAGCATTTGGGGGTGATGAAAAATTTTAAATGACTCTTGAGCATAGATAAATTGTCAACATTCTGAAACTATTATACACTGAAAATTTGTATGTTGTTTCTCTATTGAGCAGAAAGATTAACAGAGTTTGTATAAATTAAGCATGCAATCAAACATATTACTGCAGATTTCCCTGTATATATATCTTGTTCTGAAAATTGATGTATGAGTAGTTATTTGTTAATAATGATAGACACAGATATACAAAATAATATTTCAATGTGTACATGTTAGACATTGATGATTTGGTCTTGGGAAATTTTTTATTTTCACAGGGAAGATTCCATCAGCCCATTTGAAATATCATCTGGAAACAGACTTAAAAAGTAATATAGTTCAGGATTGAGTGGATGACTTTGCCTGGCTCTGTGTGGCACAAGCCAGGTGCTGCAGGTGACCCCAGGGAGGCCCTCTCTGATGGACACTGTTCTACCACCTCCAGGAGTTCTGGGGGACAGGTCGGCCTAGAGGGAGGCTGATGGAGGTGGTTACAGCCTGGGTATGCTCACAGGGCCCAAAGCCACCCCAGGGGTTTCTTACTCTACAAGTACTAAAACAAGAATCTGCTGTGTTTTATAGAGGCAGCCCCTGCAGATCTACTGTCTCTGTGGTGTCTCTGTAAGTTTATTCAGGACTTGCAGTCTATTGAAATACGACTGTATGAGCTGGAATAGAGACCAATGCCAATCTAATAACTGAATTCACAATAGTTTATGTAGTATTTCACACATATCATTAAATGATAAGTATAGCTGTACCTTTTCCTTTTAGAGTCAGCTGTATGAAAATATTTTGAATAGCAGGACTAATGCTTTAGCCAAATATGGGGTATAAAAGTGTTCTCAAGTTGAATTAATGATCACATGGCAAAATTATTCAATTAGGAATGTGCATCTTGTGCTAGTGCATTATGAGGATAACAACAGTTCCGGTTCTTGTAATCATTTACACAATAAATGCAGTCATAGAGTAACAAATTTAACACTAGTCTTAGAAATTATTCCTTCAGCAACTAAATAAAAAGTACTTTTTTTTTTAAACNTTATGAACAAACCCATGACAAAAGGTAATCTTTTTAGAAGTTTCATAACTCCCACTGCTGTCTCCCTCTTTACCATCACCCAGGAATATTAAATGGTTCCTAGCAGAGACCTTTCAACTTCTAGTGGAATCATAAATACCTTGTGGTTCAATTTCTGTTGCTGAAAAGCTCAGATGTTTTTTTCTGAAAATTACTAACAAGAGAGAAAAGCAATTATGCCCCAAAATTAGCTTCCCTGAAATCTAAATAGTCTGTAAACTGCATTCAGAGCCACAGACTGGTCTTTGAGATTGAAAAAAATATAACTTGCTCAAAATTGCAATTTCTGTACATCACCATACACTGTGATAACTCCTATCAGGATCATGGTCTTACATGTAATGTGTGTGCTGGAGCTGGAAAGTCATCTTAAGAACTTAGGTGAATGCCATGGTTTAAGCCCAGTGGCATCTAAGTACCATGCAGCAACCATGCACACTCTTCCTTCTCCACTTGAGGGGAGAATTGAAGAAAAAAACCCCATGTCATGGGGTGAGATAAAAACAGCATAATAACAGAAATAAAGTAAAATATAAAACTAAAGTAGCATTAATTGTACTAATATCAACAACATTAGAAGTAATAATAAAAATAAAAATAATAGCAATAATAATAATAATAATAAACTGAGAAAGAAAAATAATTCACAAGAGAAACAATTCCTCATCACCCACTGACTGATGAGAAGACTGTTCCCAAGCAGTGATTGGCAGCTTCCATGGGCCAACTCCCCCCAGTTTGTATACTGGGCATGATGTTCTATGGTATGGAATATGCCTTTGGCCAGTTTAGACCATGCTCTCTCTTGGATTCTTGAGCACCTGCTCACTGGCAGGAAATGAGACATTGAAAAGTCTTTGATTTGAGTGAACACTACTTAGTACTAACTAAAACATCAATGTGTTATCAACTTTATTCTCATACTAAATCCAAAATACAGCACTGTACCAAATACTAGGAAGAAAACCCCTAGCCAGAAGCAGGACAGAAAAGAAGTAAAGAACATAAATCTCAGTACAGAACTGAGATTTTGTAGCATTAAAAAATACAGAGATGTTTTAAAGATGGGAAGACTTATGAAAGGTGTATCCAGAGTTTGTTGGCTTCTTGTCAATATTTCTTCCACACAGGCAATGACACCCTGACAATGTCCATCCTAACATCCCTGTATGGAGAGGCAGACACAACCACTGCTGACTTGTACTTTCAGAGCTCACCAGCTCTGTGTTCCCTTCTGCAGCTCAGTCAGTGTCCACCAGCTGTACTTCTAATGTGACAGCTCAAGCCAATGTTTGCAATTAGGTTGGATGGATGGAAATGTCTCTGCACTCAGACAGGAAGGGACTTTGCAAGAAGTTTATAGAGCAATATGATCACATCAGCAGGGAAAAACAGCTGCTTCTCACCACATAAGTTGTGAAGATTTATACTTGAAAGTGGTTCTGGTCTGGTCCTTCCTCCTGATTGTCCATTAGTCACTGCAGTTCAGTAAGTTCATTCCTGGAGCACATCTCTGAGGTTACTTGCATTCTTCATTAGGCTGTCAGAGCACAGTGGTCAGGAGCAGAGATGGTTCAACTCAAAAACACATTTCAAATTTGAAGAACAACACTAACACAGATGCACCCGTATGACTCTCAATTCTCCTTCCATAATATACAGCCAGATTAGTTAAAAAAGTGGAAATCTATACCTCCCAATGCCTCTTTGATTTTATTCCCCCATTGTTTTAATTTCCTGTTTTTTTCAGGACTGTTTGGCTATATGAGCATTTGGGCCTTTTTAAACACAACTTCCCTCTGTATATTATGTAAGTTTTCTATCCACTTCCTCTTCTCAATAGCTGCATTTGTCTGCAAAGTTATCATCCAACTGCATAATGCTTTGGTAGAACAACTGCTGTGTCCAAGCATCCTGTATTAAGTCAGCATTTCTGAGGGTGGAGGCTAGAGGCTGTAAAAAAGGAGGTGGTGTTTAGCAGAGGGTGGCACCTATTTAAAATATGTATTGGGGATTTTTACTAAAAAGACACAAACAGAATTAAAGTTGTTTTTGTTAAGTCTAAGAACAGAGGATGAACAAAAAACATTTCATAAATACTTGAACAATAATTTATTTCATATTACTTTAATTGCTATACAGTCAATGCTTAAGTTTTACAATCCTTAGTCACAAAGGACTTTAAGGTCATGCTGCAGGCAAGACTCGTTCCAAAACAAAAGTGGCAAACTACGTACAGCATTTTCTACTCATACCCTATGCATTCTTTGAATTTCTTCCTGAAAACCTTGTTCAAGTCTCAATCATTCTGTACCTGGACATTTGCACTAGGTGGTACACTGACCCAAGTGCTGTGTTAGCAGCATCCCACTCCTGTATGTCTGTACTGCTGAACACCCAAACCCACAGGCTACAGCAGTTAATATTCCCTACTCATCTCCAAAAACATTTAGGTAGTTTTTGCTTTTATTTTGGAGATAGATCTTTTACCTTATAGTGGTTCTGTTCATAAGAACTACAGGTCTTTCCTGATAAGGACATTGCTCAGGACTTTTCCCAAAAATCTGTACAGTTTTGATGGGCCATACTCACTGACATAGCTATAATTACAGAGGATTTATAAATGGAAATATATTTATTTGTAGATTTTTTAAATTATTTTTTATTTTCTAGATTTTGTGTATTTTGCCAAAATAACTGTCTTGTCACTATTGGCCTGAGTGTTTCTGTATGTGTATATTTCTGCTCCTTGACTGAATGCTTGTAAATTTTCAAACAGAAAAACAGACATTTCTAAAATTCCTAATAAGCTTTCAGCTGATGAACTTTCCCTATTTTTATTAGAAATATTTTCGAAGACTTTCAGTGTCTTTCTGCTTAAAAAATTCTGAAGGCTCTGTCATTAGCAAAGCTCTTAAACTATGTACTCTATCAAGAAGCTTCTTTTTCCCCATAAAATTCAGTATATTTAGGTCTGTAGAGATGAAAGGTTGGTTTTGTGTGGGTGTCTAGCTATACATTGTGGATTGAAAATATGTATCTCTTTTTTTTCTTATATGATAAAACTCAAAAATTCACTGTATGCTTTAAAATACTGCCAGTTGGATTCATCACAGTAGAGTGCTTCCCAGAACTGAAAAAACTAAAAAATCCTCCTCACAGGGTAGCTGAGAACATTCAGGGTGTCTGGAAACACTTGATGGAAGATGAGAAGAGTAAACCTTTGGGATGGAAAATATTTATGCTTCATTGTATGGCCAGCACTTTTATTTTGTACTCCATGATGATCTTACACTATCATCACATACACTTTTAAGACTTCCCTCATCATGATCACAGGAGGGAAATTGCAACACATTCAGACTATTGCAGCATTTTTGCCTCAAAAATCACTTCACCTCTAGCAGAGACCAAATTACAGGAGACCATTAAGTATTAAAAGTTAGCTTCATCCAGTGTTTAGCTTTTCTGAGTATGCACCTTCCTGGTAGCAACATTAATCTGTCAGGATGCTCACCAAAGGTTTTCTGCCAGTTCTTCAACAAAACACTCTGTTCATAGAAACACATTATCAGCAAGGATACTGAGAGGTGAATGAAGATACAGACATTTCAGTCTCAAAAACTTGGCTTAACTATGTGCCAGGAACCTGCTAGGATCTAACAGGAGTATTTAAAGAGACACACTGACTTGTCTGAGTCTCCTCTGACTATGTCAATTCATATCACTGTCAGAAACATCAGCCATGTTTTCAGAATCCTTATTTTGCTGTTTTCTTCTATTGATAGATGTTTACAGGGCATGACTGGCCCTAAAGAGAAAAGGAACTGGAGAACTCTGAATTGGAGTTTGGAACCCAGTGTCCTGCTCCAGATTTTCTCCTGACAAGCTCCAAGCCTGATGTACACACAACGTTGTAAGGGTTTGTTCAGGTTCCCAAGGAGCGAAATAGATAAATGGGAAAGGCTAATTTTTGGAGGAAGGGAAAAGAGACTTATGGAGACAGAGTACCTTTCCACCTCTAGCTTGATGGTAGATAATAACACTTTTTGACAAGACAACCAAGCACTTGTACTTGTTGTAATAATAGTTGTAAATACAACTATTTAGATGTGTTTAATAGAAGCAGTAATGAGGAAGATTACAACTGCTTATTATTACAGCTTAGACATTAGTCAGTCTTGTTCTTGTGCTTCTCAAACAAGCACTGTGTAGCTGTGTGCCCTATTATTATTAGCCTAAACTAAAAGAGCAATTTTCTATCACATCAGAGTGGGGTTCCAAGTGTCAAATACTGTAAAACAATACCCAAAATTCTTAATACTTCATGGTCTACGTATAGGAAGTTTTTCCAAATTAAGATTTGGCTTTTCACAGGAGAAAAATCATTAACAAGGCAGTAAATTGGGAATAACCCAGTGACTGATTTCAGTGTAGCTCACGGACATATGACATTAGTGAAAATAATAATCTTTTAAAAGATGGCCTGTTTTAGTATCTAATCTGGTAAGGGCATCTGCCCACACTGAGCTTATAGCAAGAATAAGGCTGTAGAGAAGAGTGACTCAGTTTGCATTCAATAGGAATGGACCTCATCAGCACAAGATAAAAGGAAGTTGTGTGCCTCACCCTCCTAAGCCCCTTTGAATATCCCAGCCACTGTTTTATTCTGCCAGATGGGTTGATGACAAGTAGCAATCAGAAACTCTCTGGTTTAGTGCTATTAAAATCATTACTGGAGAAATTTGGGAAAAAGGCATCAGTATTCGTTCATTACATTAAAATATTCAGTCTTTTATGAGCTGAGTCATAACAAGATGAGACATATTTACTACTTAGACAATTTTAAAACATTACAGAGTACTTGCTCAGAATATTACTACCATGAGCAAGACAATTGACATTTTCAACTTTAATATGAATAAACTCCAACATTAGTACTGCAACAATGCAAATGACTGCAGTACCTCTTCCATTAATACTGCTCAACCAGGAAATTACTTTAAATTATGGCAACTGGCAGTTATGTATCTTGTATTTATGACTTCCCAGCAAAAAGCCCAGAGTAAAAAGGCACATTATACTACTATAAGAGGGAAGCTTCCTTAGTCTTAGGGTTTATTTGTTTGTTTAAAATAGATGAGACACTATATGCTTCCTACTGAATTTCACCACAAGAGCTGTCAGTAGACCATCTGAATTGTTTTTTCTCATTCTATATCAGGATCCTTCTGGATTAGATTTATTGTTGCCTTCCTTCAATTGCTCTAACCCACAGCAGTCTCCTGATGATGAGGGCTAAAAATAGTTCCCTCCCAGGCCCAGCTCAGTAACTGCAATATCCAAACACACAGAGAAGGCAGATGTGCTAGTTGGTAGCTGAACATTCTCTTTCACCACTTCCAGCCAAGAAATAAGGCCTCAGGGCTGGGCTCAGAATAAGGACTTAAATCTGAAAAACTGGTGCTCAATGTGTATGGTAAGCTGTTTTTGAACAGTGGGAACAAAGTCAATTACAAACAGGCAACTCCAGAACAATTACTTTACTTTGGTGCAGGGATAAGCAAACCCTTCAAAATAAATAGATTAAAGGGTATGTCAGCTCATTAAATAATGCGTCAAAGTAAAAATATTAGCAATACAGAGTTATTTAACATCCGCTGGCATCTTTTCTAAATTTGAAATATATATTTTGAAATATATATTTTTATTTCTATATTCATTATTCCCTGCCATAGTGAGAGAAAAGAGACAGCAATCTCTTAATCTGTGAGTGACCCTATTGCAAACTGGAACAGGGTTACCTGGAAAAGAGGGTTGCAAGATGTATGTGAAGCCAACGGTATATGGGTTTTCTTCTCTCTATTTCTTCTACTAGTCAAAAAAAGCTCTTTAAAGTGAAAAAGTTCTTCCCAATAATGCAAAGTAAATTATATTATTTCTAGGTTTTACCCTCTTAAATGCTTTCCAGTTAGGCTCTGTGCCAGGATTCTACTTCACTGTATCATTACTTGTATAACACAATCAGCTGTGGACAGAACACCTCAAATGAAAGCACAGTCAAGAGTCCTCCCACATGCAGACATGCTAGAGCTCTTTGGACAAAATATGCAGAGGTTAATGCAACCCCAATGACTCTTTGGACATCTTATTCAGATTTTGCTAATATCAGTGTCTTTTTGCCTAAGATCCAGCTTCAGCATCCAGCAAATCCAAACTGCATTTGTGTTTGGTCATACTTGAAACCAGGTGTCTGTAAATGGTGTTTATGTCTTCTACATGACATCTACTACCATTCCAAATGGTCCCATGCAGAAGGATGGGACACTCTGTCCAAGAGATCCAATATGCAGAATGATGACACTTGGCAATATGAAGAATAAATCAATTTAATTCAATTCATTCTTTTATAAATCCTTTAGTATGGACAGCAAAGGAAGGCAGACTACACAGAATCAAGGCTCTACATGGAGGTACAACAGAGACAAGGATGACACTGGACTCCCTAATTGTGTCTATGTGAATAAATTAAATTTTACTTGTGAATTTGACCTTCTGTGGTATTAAACTGTTAAAATATTCCCCAGCACAGATTTGGCACATTCCAGCTACTATAACTCCCTAAAATTTTCTAGTTTCATTTAGCTGCTGTAACTGGCCAGTGGCAATTCCTAATAGATCATTTGTCTGCCTTCTCATGGAAGGGAAGCATGTTTACTACTAGCACTTTGCCCTGGTACCTAGAACATTCCCAGACATGCTTAATTTACTTCCATAGCCACAGAGTTTGTAATCATTACTTCATTTTACTTGAGTCTTTTCTATATCTTGAATTAGGATACAAAGATAGTTGGGAGTACAGTAGGATTCAGGATTCCAGAGTAGTTTGCTACCTCAAAAAGAGCAGATGTCTCTGAGGCTGATCAAGCTGTTGTGGATGACAAGTTAAGAACAGGTTGCTGGGAACCAAAAGGTTGGTGATACAAGAACTGGTTTTGAATCCATATCCCCAAGATGAATTTCATCATCACACCTCAGGCAAAGAAACTTTCTTCTGGGGCTGCTTGCTGTTTACCTTTTGGCTGTTTTTCTCCTGGTTTCCTCTTTCCCTGGGAACAGAACCAGGGTCTGATCATGCTAAAATGATAGGCTAGGCATGCTATCCCTGGTCCAGACCTAAGAACATGGACCTTTGTTCTCTGCCCTGCTCCAGTGGTTTTGCCTAGGCTTTGCTACAAACTATGCCTTGTACTCATAGCAGCCCGAAGATCCCTGCCATCCCTTTCCTCTCACCTCCCTTCATCCCTCCACATTATCACTACCATTACAGAAATCACATGCATACACACACAGAAGAACAAATCATGTCTTCTTAATCAGAATTGCCTGAATAAAAATTGAGAAAAAATTCAGTAAAATTAAATGAGTTGTAGTAGTTTGCAGCTTACATGTGTGTCTGATACTTAATCAAATTTTCATTGATTGTGTCTAGGATTTCTGCTAATACTAAAAAAGCTGGAAAACTGGGAGTGATCTTTAACCTGAAGTGGTACAGAAACATCCTCCAGATTCTTGTTCTTAAGATGGAAGGATTATCTTTTGGTCCTGCATAGACAACTGCTTTTACACTGAAGGAGGGAGAGAGAATTTTCCATATTCAAATATTCAAAAAGCCAAATATTGCTGTAATTATCCTAGAAGGAAATGACATCCCTGGAGTATTGTCAAAAGAGGGCAGACAATGGGATCTTCAGAAGGACACTGATAACAGTGTCACAACTCACACAAAGGATGGCCTCCTGAGGATGAAAACAGCTATCACGTGCAGATTCAGCAGTGCCCATCTGAAATGTTGTTATGCAACTTGGCATTGCATAGCTCAAATCTAAACTGCCAGATGACACAGGAATGGTTGGACATGGTGTTAATAAGCACAGAGCCACGAGCCAAGGTCCCTGTCTGTGGACAGCCACTCTGTCCTGTGCCACTGGAGATCTGTTCCCACCTGCTCACTTCATCACTCTGACCCTAAACTCATTATCTGTTATGACAAGGCTGTGCCTGTGGGCGTTGCCTATTCTGTTTCAGTCAAAATGAGACAATGAGGCAGTTTATCTTAAACCATATAAACACTACTGCTTAATCTTTTTTAACCCAGCTCATTTTAAGTGCAACAAGTCCCAGTGGGTTTATTTTGAAATGTCTGATAGAAAACTGAGCTGACTGACAGAGCTGCACAACATCCTGCTCCCGTTACTCCACTGGGGGCCTTTTCCAGGACAGACAAAGCTTGCCAAATGCTGTAACACCACAATCCCTCCAAGGAGAAACATCAGATGTGTGTGCCCACAGCCCTTAGGATACATATTGGTAAAATTTCTTCCAAGGGTGATGCTAACCTTTTGACTAGACTAAGCCTACTCTGTTACTTAGGAAAAAAAAAAAGAACAAAATTCTCTGAATTTCCAGTCTCTACCTTTATTCTTCTTTGGAAAAAAATCTGTCTGGTGACATCATGGCTCAGAATACAGCTACTGTAAAACATCCTCAACTATTTCTGAGAAAATGTCAATTTCTTCTACATCTATTACTTCTAATATACAGACCACAAGGCTTTTTTGTATCACAGCAAGTTTATCTCAGCTATCTGGAACACAGAAAAAATGCAAATAATTTTTGAGCATGGTTGTTTTATGAAGTTGTTCAGAGGATAGGAAAAAAAAATAAAAATGGCCTTGTAGACAAAAAGAGGGTGGGAAGAAATTTATCCTCCTGCTTCCCTATTATGTAACCAATTCCTATTCTTAAGTGCACAAATAAAATAAGAGTAAATTGAAATAAATCAAATAAATTAAATTTCACAGTTTCAAGCTCTACATTATGTCTTGGCTGTAACAATATACATTATCATTAATGGCTTTCACTTTACAGTGCTGAAAGTCAGATTTGTTATTGTCGTCTTCATTCCTTGACCTTTACTATCGGCATTGCTCACATGAAAGTATTAGTCTGCTGTCACACTTCAAGGAACCATGTAATAAGGTCAACTATGCATCACTCTAAGTCACCTAAGGCTATTTTTCCATATTTGCTTTGTGACAAATGTGTAAGATCACTGCAATTATCTACAGTGAGACTTCATGCTACATGCAATTCAGATTTCAATTATATTAGAAAATACTAGTGCAGAGGACTAGTGTAACATTTTATCACCATGAATCCAATATCCATTTAACTGAGATGCAACAATGGACAACTTCAATTTCTGAACTAAATATTTATATTATGGAGAAATGTATAAGTGAAAAACTAATGTTATCTACCCTCCAATTAAAAGTGATTATCTGCTTTTTGGTTTTGATATTCATTAGGATTTGCAGGGTTTGGGGGAGTAATGAAGGGTAGGTTTCATACAAGAGTTCAGAACTGAGAAAATAGTTTTACTGTTAAACATTTAAATTCCTGGGGAGATTTGTGGGATACTGCAGTATATCAAAGAAATCTTCATTAAGAGTATGCTTTTCCTTGTACTAAGGAAGATAGCAGGAGAAAAATGCTCTGTTCAGCAGCCACTGCAATAAAATGGTATAAATGCAATTACATTACCAAGAGACCTCATTTTGACAACCCAAGAGGGCAACTACATTTTCTGCTTACAGTATATAAAAGATCCCAAGCACTTGAGTTTCCTCGGTTTTTTGAGCTCTGATTGTTATTCCTTAAACTGAGGATGGAGGATGCTTTGATTCTGTGGCTGAAAAGGAAAAAGGAAGATACATTTTCAATGGCAGTGGATGAGTGGAAAGGCCTCCCTACAGACCATCAGGCAACTGGCCAGACATTTACATAACCAGAGGAGGTCCAGTGCCATACAGATAGTTGGTATCTCTGCTTTGCAAATCAGAATACACAGTGGCTTCAGCTCTTGCTACTAGTCCTAAATAAAATGGCCAGGCCATTGGAATACTAATTATCATCAACAACACAAGCAAAGGTCAAAAACCACTTGGTTGAAAGAACAGCTTATGGAAAAAGGGACTTAAAACATATTGCATGAGGTTTCCTCTTCTCTGATCTTGAAGTTCTGAGAAGCTCAAATAGTGAGATTGACTAGTCAATTGCCTAGTTAAGGATTGCCTAGTTATTTATGTTTTATAGCAGCTGGAGCTACAAACCACTAGAAATGGTATTCTGAGATTACCTATGCATATTCACATCACAGAGTCAGAAAAAGCACAAAATTCCTTCTTGTCCAGCTATGATAGAAAGATAAATTCAAGTACTTTATGCAGTTCTTATATCCACATTAACAGAAAAAAAATTTCAAAGGAGAGAATTTTCAGGAAAGAGTAATAAAATTAGATGCCAATTTACTAAGAAAGATTTTAAAAATTTAGTCTTGCCCAGAAACAGTGTAATAGAGACATAGTGGCAGACTGAATATATTGGGTGCAATACATATTATTTAGGGTTTGTAGGATAAATTAACAACTGTTAATAGAATTAATATCAGGAAAGGAAACAGGAAGATCAACTCATGTTGTGTGGGCATTTTAGGAATGAAATCACTGGCACTTTCATGCCACTCCCAGTAACAGATCAGCCCTTAGGAGCGTTCTCAGAAAGCATGGTATGTTCTGCCATGGAGAGCAGTGAGTTCAATGGCAGGGAAAAGCAACTGCTTTTCTACCTCTGATTTTTATGCCTGTTAACTTTCTTTCCAGTCCTGCTGTGGAAAGAACTAGTGGTAATAAAAGGCATTCATATAAAACATAAATTCCTATAAAATTACTTATAGGTTTTGTAGAAGAGAAAAGGCAATTAATTTCTTTCCTGGAAATAATTAATCAATCTTTCTGTAGCAAAAAGTTTTGAAAGCACATAAGGCACAGATTTTTACAGCAAATGTAAGTTTCCTCTGAAGAAATGGGAACTATTACACATTTATTAATGCTTATACTGTTGTTATTGTTACTTTTTGCTTTCATAATGATGCCTTATTTTATGATAGGAAACTACCTTTGTTTCTGTTTCATGCATTACTTGTGCATAGCAGCTGATCTTCTGCTAAATGAGCAAAAAGTGTTTTTACAAGTGTACTAGCCTTTCTATCTCCTTCCCATTGACCTAGTGCTTTCATTTTTTAACCCAATTCACTGAAGGTTTGTTGCAGACAGCTTACAAACCTTGATTTTTCCAACAAGCATCTCTCTCACCCATATGTATACTGCCTATTAGCTAGTGAATTAAGAAACCAGCAGGTAATAGGACACATCCTTCATGAGATCCTGAGCAATTCTTGTGCATCTCTCATTCCTAAGCCACATAGAATGATACATACACGATACTGTGGGGCTGGTATGTTGTTGCTAGGCAGATGCAAACACCTGTGCTAAATCTCTTACTTGCATGCCCAGTCTGTACAGAAAAAGCTGCAGGACTCCTGATGAGCTGTTATCCTTCAATCCATGAAAAACAATGTAGTCAGGCAACTGCGTAGTATAACCCTTATTTATTCATGTCTAGATTTCCCAGCTAAAAGCTAGGCTCCAATCTGCCAATTGTTATGTACACACCAGGGTAAAATAACACCTGTACTGAGGAGTCTACAAACAAGGCATACCAAAAATAACACGAAAAGAAGAGGCACATGTAAGAGAGGTAACTTGTTTTTGTCTGAAGAGTAAAGCCAGAAGACTGTGAAGTAGGTCAGTACTGTGGGTAATAGGTAATCATCAAAAATATAAGTAAATGCCATTAGAATTTATTTCCTTTTTTTTTAGTATGCCATAATTCATTTAATAAAAATACTTAAAAATGAGATTTATTTGAAATTATGTGTTTAGTCATGGCATTATACTTATCAAAAGACCATGGTTATATAAGGTCCACATGTCAAAATTTATATTATTTAGTTCTTAACATATGCATGCATCTTCACATATTCAAACTCTTGATTAGAGTAAGTTTTTTTCAGAGGGCATACCATTCTGTCTACATAAATCTGCTGCCAAATAATCTGAATGGGTATTTTGCATAGTTAACACTGTATGAATTTGATATGCAAAGATTAATCCAACTTCATATTACTTTACACTAAGACATCTAACCTAACTCATTCTTTATTTCTCTGGGGAATACAATCAAATTCTGCACACAGAAGCCCAATTCATGTCTATTGGATGTACTGATTCAGTATTCAAGGGAGAGTATTCCATGTGTTTCAGCTAGCACAGCTCAAAAGGAGTTATACAACTTTGAGCTGACAACACTGGTTTCAGCCCAGCAGAAGACATGTGCAGTCTTCCAGATCATTTAAATACCACTAGGCTGGATTTTCTCATCCCACAGCCTGTCTATGTCCTGAGGGAAATTTCTCTTACAATCCAGTTTCATGATCTGTTTAAGACAGCAAGATACAGTGCCATGACTGAAAAGGGCCATCCCACCCTTTTCTTACCACCAGCCTGCTCAGTTTCAGGACACCATGTATCCCCTTGGGCTGCAGTAAGCTTTTTGCTGCTGCTCTCAAAATTAGTCAGGAACTGGTGTCAGTTCAAAACAACCCCAGCACAATGAAAATTAGTTGGATTCCACAGACTGAAATGAGAAACTGAGTGAGATGAAGAATGGGTGGCACCGTCCCTTTTGGTGGATGATCACCTATAATTTAAACATACTTACAGTATTGGCTCATTTAGAAATCTGCCTTAAAATGTGTTTATTTTTTATAAGATACTATTTACTTTGCCAACAGAACTAGTATCTCAGGTTATCTGTTCTTCAAAGTACGCTTCCTATCCCATCTCATAAATCCATTCATAAGTCTGTTCACAAATTACTGGCCAAAATAAATCCATGGCAGATGCCTTATCATAAGGTTCTTGTCTACCAGCCACATGGGAAGCCCAGCAATAAGGCTTCTCAGACTTCAAGACTACACTTTATCAGAATGCCTTATATCAAAAGCCTCAAGTTACATGGTGTTCAGAGCCTTTTTTTGTAAGTCCAGGATTTTGTATTCATTCTATGTACCCCAACCTGCAGTTGATCTACACATCCTACTCAAGAGATATTTCACGTTTGGTAGTAGAGCATTTTCTCAGCTTGTCAAGAGAGGATGTAGATCTTACTAGCACTACAGCCACCAAGCTGATTAATGCCAAAAATATTTTCTTTGTGTAATAAAAGTTCTAATACAGTACACTGGAATTATATCTACACTGCAGCACTACTAGATGTGTCCTGTCCTGACACTGCCATTTCTCCTGCCTGCCTGCTATGAGCTCCTCATCCTTTCCGAGCTCCCCGTTCTGGC
>VZTR01016811.1:0-13417 GCA_013400775.1 Chaetops frenatus | reverse complement strand
CTTCTGTCTCCTGGCTATTGGCTATGATTCTTCAGAAACTTGAATTGACTTTTCCTCTTGCCAAGTTATACACTCCAGAGCATTTTTTTTCAACAGGAGACTTCAGAGGAAGTCATATCTCTTTAAGACTTGCAGAGAATGAAGTACCATGCTTTTTATGATGACTGAACTAAAACCCAGAATAGCAATTTGTAATTTATTGTAAAAATGTGTTGTCCTTTCATGGTGGGTTGNTGTCCCTTCCCAAACTCTTGCCCATCCCCAGCCTACTGACCCTTGGAGTAGGGTTGCACAGCACCAGCCAAAACACTGGAGTATTATCAACACTGTTCTAGCTACAACCATAAAGCACAGCACTGTGAGGGCTGCTATGGGAAGAGATAAATAGCTCCATCATAGCACACCTTTGTTGGTGTGCACATTTGAAAGCAAATTCTGATTTTGGCAAATGTGAGGTTCTTCAATCTGGTGAAATTGATTAATTCTACAGGCAGATTGCAAATGCATATTTTAACTATGGAAAAGCAAAGTTGTTGGTCTTTGTTTCCAGATTTGATAGGTAATTGTTCTCCAATTGGCTTGACATGCCAGTACATCTAAAACCTTCACATAATCTCCATAAATAGTGAGGTAACTCTATATTCTATTTTCCACTAACTTCCACCACTGATAAAAAGATTGATTGAAGGAATCTCAAAAACTGAGTATGGGTGGGAAAAAGTTTAGCCAGAACATTATCTCAGAAGTTTGAATGCTTATGTGGAAACCTTTTTTTTCTTTTTTTTATTTTTTTCTCATATCTAATGGTCAGTATCACAAGAAGTGTTGATATAATTATTGAGCAGACATTTCTTTGTCAAGCACTACAAGCTTAAAACTGCTTCAGTGGTAAGCCTTCAAGATCAAAGTAAAAAATACTTCATTTAGTTGTGATGACAACTCTGTTAATTGATCAATTTCAAAGGTATGTAATTTCTGCTATTGCAATTGCTTCTTTGTAATTAGGGACTTTTCAAAGAGCTTGGTCTCTTTCGGCAGATCCTTTCAATTGACCACTGTGTCAGCACCATAACAAGATTAGTGGGAAGCTGGTCCCCTGAGAGAAGAGTCATGCCATATTGGTTAATCCAGTCTTCTGCTACTATAAACCAGTCAGTTCGGCACAACAGAAACCCCTGAATTTTCTCAGCTGCTGTCTTTTACAGAAAATCAGCTGCAAGCAGATCAGCTTTTCGAGAAATATATATATTTATGTATTTTCTCATACTTATGATACATATAAATTATGGATACTCTGGAAGTACATTGTTTTTGCAACTGATCTGCATCCAGTGTCAAAGCATTGATACCTTTTAAATGGTCTTCCAGATTGCAATTACAATAAACAGCACTATATTATCACTTCCATTAGAGATATTTAAAAAAATTAATAAATTTTAAAAAGAACAGCAAGAGTGCCTTTGTATTAAACTAATTATCTATGTAGCTTGAACTTTTGATTATCTCTGTTATGTAAATGATATCTTATTCCTATATTCTTCAATCGGGACAAAATTCCCCTTATCTTCGATGAAGAATTCAAGACTGGGGTGATAAGAGGACACGATGGAGGAACAGTGCCGTCAATGTTGCCTTCTAGTAAAGGCGTGACGACCTGGTTCCGAGAGCCAGCACGGCAGCCCGACCTCACTCGGGCCACTCGGGCCAAAGACACGCTTACACCAATGTGGTGGACGGCAAATGGCGTTTATTGAGGGGTGGTATGGGGGCAATATAGCTTAGGTTAGGGATGTCACTTCCGTCCGTTTGCCCTTCTAGGCAGTTGGGAAAGTTTAACTACATTGATTGATTATAGGGGAGGGATCTTACCTGCCCGTACAACGCGAGATTTTCCGATCGCATTTCCCTGTTCTCCCACACCGTCAACGTGTCATCTGAATATCTTGTATTTAAGTATCAAATGACTTATCATTTACAATATATATATATTTTTTAGAATTTTATTGCATTTTCAGGGAAGAAAATAAATCTTGGTGGTGAAATATACAATAACTCTTCTCATTTTAGAAAAAAACCCAAAAAACAACTTAGTAGAGAAATATTCTGAGTTATGCAACACCATCTAGAAAGAGGTTATTTTATCACTGCTTGGAATAAATGGCCACTCAAAAAGGCATAGCCTGGAATGTTTTCTTGCAATTCTAGTTTGAGCTAGTAGGATAATGTTTGGCAGAGCTCAGCTGTCTTCATAACAAAATGCCTCTGCACAAATATTGCTCATTACAAATTAAAAGCAGTAGTGCGAAAATCCACAAATATAAAGAAAAAAGACAAATAAAATTCTGTCTTTGAACAAAGTTGACAGAAGAAAGATTATTTTTAAAGTTTTTATAAAATCCAATTATAAATGGGTCTTCTTATCACAAATTACATGAGTTAATCCGGTAGAAGAAAAAGCATCACCATTATAGACAGGAATAATAAAAACAAATGCTATACTGCAATCTCAATTTTAAAAAATTAAAAATGCTTATTATATTATGATTTAATATAAATAAGCAAATAAATGTATGAACAATGTTTTCTGTGGAAACATATTTCTATTTGGTTTCCAAAATAATGGCTAAATCTGTCTTTACTAAGTACTTTTTTTAATTAAAAAAAAAATCACAGGACAAACAGTTCAGTGTTTCATTGCTTGTTTGTGTGTTTATATGGTTCATAAAAATGTATATTTGAGGTTCCTGTGGTGTTTTTTCTTGTTGAAGACAAGATATTTTTTAAAACATATTGCTACTTAGAGTTTAAAAATTCCAAAACACTCAATTTTGATGTTTTATCTGATTTTGTGAAATTTGGCTCAGTATTTTTTGCTCATAAGGATTTAGAAAAATTTATAGGGGTGAGAAATTTTCTTATAAGTGCATCACATCTTGGCACAAATTATGAGTTATTGTAGTCATTTCCCCCTATCTCTTAATGTCTCCCTTTAAAAGAATACAGTGACCAGTTAAGGAGCAAAGTAGTAAAAACTTCTCTTTTACCTCATATCTCTCATATCCCATCCTGAGAACCAAAACCTCATTTCCTTCAGTGCTATCTGTGGGATCCAAACCAGAGGACACATTTCAGAGCTCTGCTGCAAACACAGAGAATTCCTGCAGCAGTATCCATCGCCTTTCCCCCTACCTACAAGACCTTGGACAGGGCCCACTAAAGCCCACTGTAAGCTTTCTACTAATTTTGAAGGCCAGTAGACCAATATTTCAGTTTGCTTTCATCACGCATCTCCCAAGCTGTGCCCTTCCCATGCCGCTCTGGAAAGATCATCAATTCACTGACCACTGTCCATCTGAATTCTCTTTCCTCATCACTGCACCTTGCTGGCCGCTCTGAAGGATGAACCTACTTTCTTTGTGCTGCCCAAATTCACAGTTTAGAGTGAGAACCTTGGTTTGTCCAAGTTTCTGCACTATGCATTCATTCTGCTGCTTCAAGTCTGGAAGCACAGCCAGTGTCCCCAGCTCAGCTGCCATGTACTTGCAACAGAAGCCATTAGCTTAATGACTGAAAACTGGCTGACAGTGCTCTGCTTTGCCCAGCCTTACTCAAGATCAGCCTCACTCACACAAGCACGTAAAGAGGAGCAGGGAGATGGCAGTCTGAGTTTCTACAGCCAACAAACCACCTTATCTCAGGAGGGTCTACTGCAACGCCATAGGCAATTACAAGAAAAATGAGCAGCACACCTGCCAACAAGGATTGCCTAGACATTTAATGGGAGAGAAAGCTTCCAACCCATTTTCCATGCCAGCTATGATCAAAATTACTGAATGATGAAGTTCTCTATCTTAGGCAGGAGATGAAAGATCTGAACAGGAAATAACAGAATTTCATTTCTGTGACATATGCAGGCATCAGATATAAGACTATGAAAATGACCAGAAAATATGCCTTACTTTCAGGAATTTTACCAGCCATAACTTCTTTCTTTTCGAATTAGAAATATTATCATGGAGAAGTACCTTAACTGATTGATTAAATCAGTACTATAGTCTCTAAGAAAACTGGCCAGTCACATTTCCTGTGGCATGCATAAGCCATAAGGAGTCTGTCAAGCACTGAAGAACTCCCACTGCAGGAGCATGGTGACAAAGTTTCCACATGTGCCTCCTTTTCTCTCTTGAGCTCTCTCACAAGGCAGAGGGGGAGCCTGCTGGAGTTCCCTGCCTTCTCTGCTTTCAGCAGCACCACAGAGCACTTACATTGTACAGACTCTTGTGTGAGTTTTGGCTCTGTGACATCTCAGATATTTCTCACCCCTAGCAATAGTCCAAACCTGGATGTATCATAATGACACCTTCCCCCCCAAATGCATTCTGTGATATGCCTCTGATGTGCACTTTATAACTCAGAGCACTTGCACTAAGATACATAACCCACCCATCTGGGCTTTACTCTTATGCCTTCTCAGCTTTCAGATATGCGTTTCTTACAGTAAACCACTTGCCTATCTAAAAATTCTACTTTAGAAGCTCACAGTCAGGGAAGACACTGTGAGCCTAGCCCTGCTTTGTAAAACAAGAATTAACCTCTATTCAGAGGAAATTATTTTTAGAATTCATTCCAGACATGTTTAGTCTGCTTCAAATATGTTTGCACTCTCTCTGTCTTCAAAAAACATGATGTAAATATTTATTACAGATTCCTGATTGTAGGACTTTTTTCTGATTGCAAGTGTGACATTAAATCATATCTTTACATCTTCTCATATTTAGGGAAGGGAATTAGTATAATTTCTTGACATATTTATCTCTGTCAGATGGAACTAGTTAGAAGTGCACTTATAAATCATAGACATTTTCCATTAATGTAAGTTATTACAATAATCATGTATGATATTACTCATAAATCAGAAAAGAAACCAATGTTGACAGTTTCCATTTCTAAGAATATTATTTCTTTATTAATTAGCTTCATATAGTCATCGACTCTTTAATGAAGGTCCATGCATACTTTCAGAATGATTGGTAATGTACAGATCATGTTAATAACAAGTAATCAGCAAAAAATATCTTCCTGCATTGGCCTACAGATGTGGAGTAGTACAGGGCCTGAATCACTTCCCAGCCACCTCACTCTTTGAGCCCTGTTGCTGTTAGAACAGCTTCACATTGTTTTGCAAACATGACACATGGAAATGGTGTATATCTACCCTCTGCAATGTGTACACACACATACGCAAAGAGATTGGCCTACAGGCATGCACTGCTATAAAAAACAGAATCTATGTATTTTGCATTATTGTAGGGAATAATAACCAATCAGAAACTTTCCTATGCAACAATTTTCTCCCAGTTTCTGCTCACCCACCTACCTTCTTACTAGCAGCTTGGAAGGTTCTCAGAAGGCAAAATTCAGCTGGCAAACCAGAGCACTTGAAGAGCTGCAAGCTCTCAAAAATCTGGGTTCTGATCCCAAGATTTTTGTACAAGGTCCTCAGAAATTTGTCTTTTATAAAGTGAGGAGGCCAGTCTTCACAGGTTTCTTAGGATTCCATAACTTTGGGAGATATATGCTTTTCTGCCAAGGCAAGGATGTTGGGAACTTCACAGATGTTCCACAAAAAATGACAATATTTTATTTTAAGAACTGATAAACTTTACTTATTGCTTTTACCTTGCTCTTATTGCTATTTTCTTTCATCTTCCAAATGGCATACAGGGTTGCAGTGACTGTCCTTTTTAGTCTATCATAAGCTCCATCCAAAATTTTTTGAGATACACTCATATTGGTAGATTTTGGATCCAACCAGTAACCAGTTAATATTGTTGTTCTGTAGTGATCAATCATGACACATATGGAATATGTTACAACTAATAATTTATATACAACAAATATGCAGTGCATTGACATGATACCACTGTGGGAAGTGGATGAAAATCCCAAGATCTAGTGGATATGAGAATAAAGTGGTATCAGTAGACTCATGATTTCTTCTAATCTCTTCAATGAATATTCTGGGTGATCCTCAGCAGATCACTTCACTTCCTAGAGCCCTGTTTGCCCCTCAACATCTTTTGTCTGTTCTTTGTATCAAGAGATCTGCTGCTCCATGTCCATGCTCCTTGTGCCACTGGCACAAGGGTTTCTGGGGCTCTGTTAGTAAAAGGTGTGAAATGGAGTTTTCTTTGTTTCTTTTCAGAAATTTGCTGTAGTATTCATGGGTGAGAACACTTCAGTACCTCCCAGCTGACTTTGCATTACTTAAACCTTTGAATAAGAACAACAGTAGCCTCTGGAATAGCACCAACACTGTAATATCTGTAATCAGTGCACAGTTAAAAAATAAATAGGTTACTTTAGATTTCTTGAAAGGGGTCAGAAAGATAACTCTAGTGATAGAAGTCTTGTGTATGAAATCTTTATGTCAGCTAAAGCCCAGTCAGCCCTAGCAGACACTACCCCACAAACATTTCCCAGGCCTGACCTCGATGGAGCCAGGGTAATGATCCCCACACTGGCTCCCTTCCTGTGCTCTGCTGCACTGCCAACAAGGGGAGCAGTTACTGCAAGGTGTTATGGTGGTTTCTGCAGCGCAGACACTTGTGTGCTAGAAACAAGCAGCACACTATTGACACAGAGGGAAATGCCAAATTGCCCCAAATTGCCATATACAGCCACACCCTGCGTAAGCACGGGCTCATATTCAGAGCCTCTTAGATACAGCAGTGCTTGCTGCATGAAATACAGTCTATATCTAGTTCCTCCATGCTCAATAATGGCTTATTATGGATCAAATATTTCTCTTGCTTCATAAGAATTAAATGTTAAGAAAATCATGGTTTCTGCTGCTGCTACTAAAAAGGGGGATTTAATGTAACATAAAAGTAGTATTTTTCACAAGCATATGTAATTGCTGGTTAGAGGCAGCTTCTGATTAGTATTCTGTTCCTGCTTTAGCTTTTCACCCAAGTTTTTGGGAGTGTCATTAACCTACTATATAATTTGCTTCTTTGTTCATTCAGCTCAATCATTCAGATTACTGCCTTGTGGACTTTAGTCATTTTAGTATAACATTTTCCTGAGAAATGCAATTAAAAAAAAAGACAACTGAAAAGGCAAGTGAAAATTTAGAAATGCACCAGGAGAAAATAAAAGAGAAGCCTTATCCTTATTGTCAACTAATCAATTCTACAGAGTAATCCGCTATTCTTACTACACTTCTAAATAAGGTAGGAAGAGTTGAGATAAATGAAACAATGAAACAGTGAACAATGACAAAAATACATTCTTCCAAAGACATGACTATAGATGGAGAACAATGTAACTGAGTTGATTCATTTATAATGAGTTTAGTTCTGCCTTTCTGATTCCACTGGAAATTAATAATTAAATTTTGGAAGTCCCATTAAATAATGCTTTCTTATTTTTTATTTTTGCACCTGTATTTAAAGGAGAAGGCTCTGGAGGAAAAGACTATGCACTCACACGTCTCTCTTTCTACAGAGAATTTGTAATGAGAGTATGATCATAATCAGCCCCTTGTATTCACAACCATGGAACCACAAAATGGTTGAGGTTGGAAGAGTCTGCTGGAGCTCATGTCCAGTGCCTCTGCTCAAGCAGGGTCACCTAGAGCCCAGAGCTGCCCCACTCAGCACCACATTCAGAGAGCCTTTGTACTTCTCCATGGAAGGAGACTCCACAACCTCTTTGGGCAGCTTGTTCAAGTGCTCAGCCACTCTCATAGTAAAAAAATATTTCCTGATGTTTAGACAGAACCTCTTGCATTTTGGCTTGCCCCCATTGTCTCTTGTCCTGTCACCAAATTCCACCGAAAAGAGTCTGGCTCCATCTTCTTTACCCTTACCTTTTACATAAGAATCTCCCCTGAGCCTTCTCTAGGCCAAACAATTACAGCCTTTCCTCATAGAAGAGATGTTCCAATAACATTATCATCTTCACAGTCCTCTTCTGGACTATTTTTATGTCCCATATGTATTTAAAATTACTATTCATTAACAAATGTGTGCCATGTATTGCAAACCTTATAACACATTTTTCAAAATCTGAATAATGATTCACAATTTGTCCAAGCACTGTTCTAAACATTCTCCTCAGAGCTATGTACTGTTCAGATGAGGTACAGCTAAGCCCCTGATTGCAGACTGGTGCAGTTGGAGAAACCCAGATCCTCAAGAGAAGGAAACAAGGCACTGATGATCTCCAGTACTGTAGTATAGATCCACTGTCCTGTTCATGAAGCCAGGAATGGTGGGACGTGAGATAGGCTCAGTTCACTACACCAGAAGGTGTCCCATGTATAGTTCTGTGCTTCTATAGCAGGTTTAAGATTAGACTTAATCAGTCATCACACCTATCCTGTTTTTATCAGGTATATCTTTTGGACTGGATTTAGAGCTAGTGGGACATTAAAGGGGAAATTTCTTTCCTGCAGCTATATGCTGCTCATCTCCCCTTCATGTATTGTCGGACCAATCGATGCCATGCCATCAAGCTGTGCAGACAATACAGCCAATGTCTACCCTGGAAGCTCTTCCACATTTTCAGACATGTGGGATTTACAAAGATGGATATGTGCAGCCAGATCTTGAGATCATGTCACACTTTAGGAAACCTGTGGGACTACTCACCCCACAGGACTAGTTCAAGTACAGTGCAAACTTTAGCTAGGACTATAGCTTTGAACCCAAGCTATAGTCCAAGTACAATCAATTATGTCCATCCAAAGTATATTAGTCCTGAGAGCCCTGACCCTTCATCCCCCTCATGAAGTGTATTTAAAGTCAATGCTCATTTAATATATATTCACTAAGAGACATGGAAGTTCTCTGGCCATCATCACCCACAGCAGCATCTGATATGACCTGAACTTCCATTTCACACAGCTGTTCTGATCTCCACCTTCCCTCATCTCTTCAATCTGGACTGAGGACTGGATTTGCCCTTTTCCCCCTCTTTGTTAAGCATCAGAACCTGCATGAGCAGATTCTCCAATAGCATTGCAACACTCTTAGCCATAGAAAAATACAAAATCTGTCCTGATCATACAGCAGATGAAATAAAACAGTCAGATTTGGCATAATGGTTTCAAAGAACTGTTTACAAACCCACTGATAGAAAATATCTTTCCATTAAAATCAGTAGGTTCTGGATTAGGCACTGGATATTTAAGATTACTCATGGCACTTTAGTGTGGCTTTTGTGTTTTTTAAAGAACTTGAGAAGCTCTTAAGAATCTGTTAGTCTTTAGCTTTGTTGATTCCTAGCTAAATAATCTAACAAAGTAAGAGATAGCTTGATCCCTGTTCATGCCAGATTAATCTGAATACTGGTGTCCTCTGAGTTGGACCAGGTGTTTCATGTAAAGTGTGTCCTTATCACCATGCACTGCCAAACTTACTTCCAATCTTCTTTTCAATTAGAGTGCAAGTCCACAGAGTGAAAGTCTACAAAACAGCAACAAGTTTATCTGCAAGGTCACAAACCCTTCATGTTACAGCCTTCCCACGATAAAGAGAGCTGCACCTAAGAATGGACGTTAATTTTTTAGGTGCCTGTAAGTAATTTCAGACTGCTGATTTGGTGCTGCCTGCCAGTCTTCCTGCTGCAGACACTGAGTCAGCACAAAGTCTAAGAGAATTGGCAGGCAAAGGCATCTGTAGGTATGTGTGAAACAGGGTAGGAGAGAAACATCTTGTTTGGATTTTTGTTTTGTTGTTTGAGGTTTTTTTTATACCAAACATATAGATTTTCTTTCCTGAATTTAAAGGATTTAACTTATTTTCATTTGGAAAAAAGTTTTGGTTGGGGTTGTTGCCATTTTTTTTTTTTACCTTTGCTTGCTCATCTATAGAATAACAATTTTTTTTGAGAATTTTAATACCTCTGTTTTCAGTGCATGGCACAGTTTGTTCTGCACAATTCCACTCAGTTATATAAGGAAAGAGTTTAATTCCAGATACCAAACGGTACTGAGGTTTCTCAGCATATACACTCAGTTCTTAGAAAAATGGAGAAAAAAAATACAATTTTAGTTTAATTTGTAAGATATTTTTTAAATTATCCCTAAAATTCTCAATTTCATTTGTTCAGTGTTTGGTTTCCTCTAAATGATTACAGAGAACGTTGAAAATATAGATGCAACTGCTTCTAAAATTGGGCATTATACGAAAACAAATTTATAAAAAATATAATAAAACATATCCTTTAAACAATATGAACCTATTTGATTATATAATAATTTGAAAAATCCCAATACTGTAAAAAGAGTTTCTGGTGATCAATATTGATGAAAAACCATATGGTTTTTATGCCATCTTAAACAAAACATCAATTGTATCCTTTACTGCAAAACCAAAGAGGACAAAACACGCAATGCAGTTTATTTTATTGTTGGTAGCAAACATCAGCACAACTGTTCCATTTTCTTATTGGGGGTGAGCAAACCACCTCTCTGAAATCACAACATGCTGAGAATATTAGACCACACCAACACAGGATGAATAAACTAAACATAAGTGAGTGAATGATAACCACAGAGAAGAGGTAGGATCTTTCAGAACATTGAGACTTCCTTTAAAATCCATGCCTGAGAGAAAGCAGCAGAAAGAGAAGACAACTGTGGACAATAGTAAACTACCACTAAATCAGGAAGAAGTCATAAATTCCAAAGTATCACAGGGTTTAAAAATCTAAATAATACCAATGTACAACAGAGATATGGCCACTTGGTTTGTTAGAGTTTTTTGGTCCTTTGGCTTGTCTGACAGCATCCTGTTATATCCTCCTTGCCTCATTTGCTCATTAATAAGGAGGTAGTAATTAGTTTAATACTCAGTACATGTTACTCACTACTGTTACTATTTGTCACAAGTTGCCCAGCGAGATTGTGGAACCTCCATCCCTGCAGATATTCATCATGTCTGGACATAGACCTGAGCAACTGACTCAAAGTGACCCTGCTTCAGCAGGGGGCTTGGACCAGATGACCTGTCAACCTCAACAGTTTTGTGACATAATGTTAGCACAAAAGTTTTCTTGGTAAAACCAAAAATCTATAACTTCACAAGTAACAGAAATGAAGGTTTCCATATGCAATGAAATGTACAGTTCCATGTTTCAGACTTCAGATGATTTTGCTAATTTTTTGTTCTGTCAATGTCAGGGTATATAAACAATCTCACAATACTTCCTGTCATCTTCTTTAAGTTACTATAAGGCTCAAGAAGATGCAGCTGTGACAGTTCAAGGAAATCAAACCTTCTTTCCACATAAGGAAGGGTACATTGGAAACAGCCATGTGAGCTCCTTAAGCAAGATGCATCACTTATTTTCAGAACTTGTTTGACTAAGAGTCTAAAAAGCAGAGCTTCTCTTGGGAGCATGGAAGAAGTCATGGTATAAATCCTACTTCTGCCAAGGACAAGATTTGGGGCTAAAAAATATGACATTCAGGAAATATTCTTTTTTTCTGAGGAGACACATCTGAAATATGTCTTACTTGTCAAGTGTAGTTATGGTAAGATTCTGGTCACACAGGAGTTATTTTTCTGAAAAAAACCTACCAATTCATATCACAGTTGAAAAACTCTGCAGTGACATTACCATGAATACTTCTCTTACAGCCTAGAAGTAAAAGTCACAGTGGTCTTTTACTGACACAATCAAACATATCTGTCTTTCAGGTCACAGTTTGAATTTCTCAGTCTGAATGTAAACAAACACCAAAACGAATCCATAATTTTCTTACCTTGCACTTCACAGTAAGATCTGAGAAATGTAGAACATCCCTTCTGTTCATTACTAAATGTGTTATTCTGCCTTTAAAATCAATACAAGCTGTAATTAATTTCAGTTGTGTAGCACATTTCTTGGTGATGCTGTTTGCTGTGGTGGACGTTTAATGATCTCTCTGCATATTTCACTCCTTCTATCTTCATCTGATTGTTCTGACTGGCTTGGTAAAAATCTCAGTACAAACTATATTTCTGGGAACCACAGTTAATTTTAAATGCTAAGGTTTCCCTCTCCATTTTTAAGAATTATGGCACCAAACCACAAAGACAAACATCATAAGAAATCATACAAAGTACAAACAAGGTAGATGGCATCTGCCATCTCCATGGGAGCTAATTATTGATAATCCATATACAAATGGTTTGTTAGATGCACCAGATATCACAGAACAGAACAGAGAAAAAAAAGAATAAAATTCTGAAACTTTTTGTCTACCATTTCCTCAAGTCTTCTTCCAAAGAGTTCTTCTGACAAAGTATTGATCAAAACAGTGGCTGTTCTAATGAAGGCAGTACTCTAAATTTCCTCTTTCCATTTCCAATACACTTTTGCTCTTATGTATGATAAATCTGCCTTTCAGTGAGCACACTCTTCTGAGGAGTGACCAAAGTAGCCAAAGTTCTTTGGTGTTCCTGAAGTGTGTAAAGTACTAAAGAAAAAGAAGAAATGAACTGATGCATCTAATCAAAACCAGTAACTGTCACAGAGGTGAAGCACAATCAGTGGCTGTGGGGTATGTGACATAGTTATATATATAATATACATCAGGTGTTAAAGAGACCAGGCAAAGACACTTTCTGGATATGCCATGTCACATGGGTGCATGATTCATACTTGATTTTGTTCTATCATCCTCCCTGAACAATAATGGAAGGGGAGTCAAAGCAGGACTCTTGTCATAACAATTCTCTTGTTAACCTCCTTGGGATCTTTTTGTTCCCACAGTAATTTTTGTGGGACTAGGGCTTATTTCTTTGACACAAGAAATTATATATACCTTAATTAGATTCCTACAGAACAAGGATAATCAGCCTACAGAAAAGTCAGACTCATCTCTAGGACATGTCTGCAGAGACTAAAAATGGGAAGAAAGAGGTTTTCTAAAGGCTGTTGAACTCAGTTTTGCACATGAAAGATTAACATGCAGATCTGGGAGACTTATGCTATTCTAGTGGCATTAAATTTCCTGTGTTAGGAAAATCTTTTCAATAAGATTTTTTAAGCATTTCTCAAGGTGATTTGAATCAAGAGAAATGCCCGAGATGGTGCAGAAAGCACTCCCACCAATTCAGTAATATCAGCAGAGTGATCAGAGAGAAACTTATGTGGCCTAAGTTTTGTATTGTATTGTGCTGCATTGTATTATACCATTTCATATTGTATCATACCATTTCATATTGTATCAGATTGCATTGCATCACCTTCAGTTGTATTGTATTTATTTTTGCTTATTAAGAACAATCAAACCCAAAAGTTGTGACAACAGAACATTCCATGGGCTTCTGTGCAATAAGGACAGATATGTCAGTAATTAATATCTCTCACATTAAACCCATTTACTTTGACTACATCTATTACCCCTCTTGTCTATAAT
>VZTR01016810.1:414413-436495 GCA_013400775.1 Chaetops frenatus | reverse complement strand
CCCTGTCCCAAGGATCTCTGTTATCCCTGTCCCAAGGATCCCTGTTACCCCTGTCCCAAGGATCTCTGTTACCCCTGTCCCAAGGATCTCTGTTACCCCTGTCCCAAGGATCCCTGTTATCCCTGTCCCTCCAGCACTGCGGCGTGGCGGTGGATGGGCAGCAGGGGGCGCTCGGTGACCGCGCAGCCGCTGGCTCCGGGCCGGTGGCTGCTCCCGGTTTCCCGGTGAGTCCCTCATCCTCCTCATGCCTGTAATTGGGAATAAATGCGGGCCTGTGCCTGTTCCTCCGAGCACCTGCACGCCTGAGAGCCTATTCGTGTGAGTGCCCGCACCATAGGTGCAGCCCTCACATCCCTCTGCATACAGGTATCTCCATGGGCACCTTATTCCCACTCCTTCCCACGACAGAATTAAAAGGGCAAAGCCCAACAATGCAAAAAACATGAAAAACCTAAATAAAACCAAAGAAAGCCAAAAAAGGCCGAACAGGACAACAAAACGAAATCAAGCCAAATAAACAAAAAGCAGAGAAATCCACCCCAAAGAACCAACAGAAAAAAACCCAAATAAACCATAAATATCCTTCCCTAACACAGGCAGGGAGCATAGGAGGTCGAGGAGCTTCTGTGCAAAAGTAAAAAGAGAAGTACAAATTAAATAATAAATCTAAAAACCAACCTAAGCTTGATAGAGTAGGACTTTAAGCCATAATTGAATTAATTTAAAAGGCTGAGGCCCAAGCCTTAGGAACACAGACTGTGTGCCACAATTGTATGGACCCTATTCATTTTAGCAAGTGACATCAGTTAGAAATTGAAAACTACTTTAAAAAATACCAAGCATTTGCAATTGCCAAGGTCTTGTGCTTTCCCTGGCTTGCTGTGGTTTAAGATTTTGGGTTTGGGGAAATACAGATACTCACAATTGTCATGTTCTGTCACTCACACTGCCTAAGTAAGACATTTATGAACTAAGAGTAATCTTGAATTAATTAAACATCGAGGTCTGGCTGTCCGTTTCTGCTCCACACCCAGTGGTAGTAATTTATGTGCTTCTGAGAGTAGGAGTTAAATAACTTTATTGCTGTGCTGCAGGCTGATTGATAACAGAAGGCTGCAGCTAATGCTTTTTGTTTCCACAATACAGTATTGTTCAGGAACATAATAATTTAGCGATACTGTGAGGTCAGAGCACTTACAGTTTATTGTCTCAGTGGGCAATAATCTGAAGTTTTGCCTGGAATATTTGTGGGCCTTTGTGTTTTTTTTAAAAGGCACAAAATAATTTGAAATCCAAATTTTTTCAGTGTATGGAGCAAAGCCTGATCTTAGCTATGGGCAGGCAACCAGTGCCAGGCAGACAAAGATGCTATTTCAGAATTGCTTCAATATAAACCAAAGTTTGGCCCCATAAAGAAGCCTTTTAAAATGATGTGCTTGTTTGCCATGTGTGTTGTGCAGGCATCACAAAAGTAGTCATTGCCCTGGTAATGTGACAGCTAAAGCAGCTGTTTTCACACTCCAGGGCCTAGCATTGTCAGCAGATGCTAATGGAACAGCCCAGCAACTCAAAGCACAGCCCAGATCAGATAAAACACTTTTCATGTTACCTTCAATCTGAGGGTGGGGGAAAAAACCAACTTCTCATTCTGATAGAGAAAGAAACTTTCACGTGATGGTGAACATTCACGTAAACAGGTTTTGAGGCTGGCGGCTTTCTCCACCCGTGGGCATCGGGAAGATGCTCTCTCCAGGTGTTCTGGTCTGGAGAGGAAAAATGAATGGTAGGAAGGAAAGGAGGAAAAGGACAATCGTACTGAACATTTATCTCTGCCACGGAGCTCGAAGAATTGAGGAAATCTGCTGAGCAACCCTGCAAAATAAGCAGAAGGCATGACAGTTGTTGATTTTCGCGTTGATACAACTCCTCAAGCAAAGGCTGGAAGCTGCCAACTGCTGGATTCACCACCAAAGCACAGTAAGCTGATGGTTAACCCCATGCTCCCTGACAAAGGTTATAGTGAGAACTTTGCTCCTCATCACTGAAAATACTGACCAGCAGTGCTGCCATCACGTCACTGGCATGGCCAGCAATGCTCAGACCTCCCCACCCACCTGCTCAATTGCCAGTCCTGAAACTTAATAAATAAACCTTTGGAGATCACTGGCTGGGGTTGGCACACTCCAGATGCTGCACAGCAGGAGTGTTTTTACGGGGCCTCACCTTTGACTGCAGTCCAACACACCCTGCTCATATTTGTGAGTTCAGAGCATCTCCCTCACCTCTGGAGCAGCATAGCTGCTGCCAAGACCTTTTTCCCTGAGAAGGAGCCCTGGGAAAAACAGTCCCACTTTGTGTGGGATAACATCACCAAGAATATCTTCATGGATGCATTTTCCCTTTCAGAGAAGCCAGAGATGTGGTAGCAGCAGATCAGAGGCTCCCAAACATCAGCACACCATGTTGGCCATTGTTGTTCATCTTCATTTTTGCCATAAGTGATTCAAAAAAGCAAGGATGGAGCCTAGAAGCATCTGAATGATCTTTGTTTGTGAAAAAAAAGGTGTAACAAAGCTTCAGCTGGCTGTCTGTGAAGGGCACAGAAATCTCTCTGTTAAATTCTCCCTTTCAGATGCAGACAAATTTGTGGAGTACCATCCATGGAAGTGCTCAAGGCTAGGTTGGCCAGGTCTTTAGGCAAGCTGCTATAGTGACAGATGCCCCTGCCCACAGCGAGGGGATTGTCATCTCTAAAGATCCCTTCTGAAACAAACCATTCTCTGATTCTATGGAAACCACTTCACGTGGACTCACTGCATTTTCAGTGGCTTAAGTTTCCCCAGCACCATTGCCCCCTGGGGCACCTCTCAAGATACTTCGCAGAAAAAGGAGGAGAGCACCCTAACAGATGATTCCCACCTCCAGGCATAGAAAGGCTTCTCTGTGAGGAGCTGGGAGGTAATGTTAAAGCTAACTTAATGAATTCCCAGATGTCTTTCCCCTGTGAGAGCAGTGTCAAAAAAATCTGTTGGTGAACTTGGCCGAAAGCATTTTAGAGTCCTGACAGTATCAGGGATTATAATCAAGGGATCAATTCTGTTGCCATTGCTGTGTTTGATTCATATCCACATCCATGGACCTGTCCATGTCTGGACATGACTCTCCAGGTGCCCACAGCACTGGTATTTTCTCTATCAGTTTCCACTACAATGCTCTGAACTGTACACTGTGAATGGTAATTTTGCTCTTAAAATGTAACATTTTTGCTATAGGAAAAGGGTCCACAAGGTGGCTCAGGCGGAAAAGAAATGCAGAGTTTTTGATCTCTGGCTAGCACCTCTATGACTGGGACAGAAAAGTGTTACTTTAGAACAGCTGTTTGAGACTGTCCCAAGAGATGTGTTGATTTGAATTCAGCTAAATATGAAGAGGTACAGAGT
Organism: Chaetops frenatus; assembly: GCA_013400775.1. Classification (NCBI taxonomy): domain Eukaryota; kingdom Metazoa; phylum Chordata; class Aves; order Passeriformes; family Picathartidae; genus Chaetops; species Chaetops frenatus. The sequence continues at coordinate 433,055 of VZTR01016810.1, read as the reverse complement.
ACCAAACCAGTGGCAATCAGTGCTGAAGGGGCCTCATATGAAGAGACCAAGAGCTGAGACAAAATAGCCAGGAGACATGAAGAAAACTGTACCCTTGTGATCCAGACCTTAGGACCTAGCCCTTCTGACTTGCCCATAGGTCACTTCTCCAAAAATTAAGTGTAACCAAGTAAGAGTGAAAAGCACACATCTTTCAGCATTTCCTTCCAAGTCAGCCAAGGAAGTTTCTGTTGAACCTAGAGATGTTTGGCAAATCCTTTCTAAAGCCTATCAAGTAATTTGTATTGTTATAAGATATTTACAAATGGAGAATTCAGAATCACAGAATCACAGAATGGTTGGGGTTGGAAGGCACCTTAAAGACCATCTATTTCCAGCCTCCCACTTTCAGTTTGAAGCCATTACCCATTGTCTGGTCACCACACGCTCTTTTTAGAAGTCCACCTCCAACATTCTTGTAGGCCTTCTTTAGGTACTGGAAGGTGCTCTAAGGTGTCCCCAGAGACTCTCCCAGACTGAACATCCCCAGCTGTCAGCCTGTCTTCATAGGAGAGGTGCTCCAGCCCTCTGATCATCTCCATGGCCCTCCTCTGGACTTGCTCCTGCAAGTCCATATCTTTCCTGTGTTGAGGACCCCAGACCTGGATGCAGTACTCCAGCTGTGCTCCCATGAGAGCAAAGAAGAGGAGGAGAACCACATTCCTTGACCTGCTGGCCATGCTGCTTTTGATGCAGTCCAGGGTACAGGTGGCTTTCTGGCCTGCAAATACACGTTGATGGCTCCCGTTGAGATTCACATCATCCAGCAACCCCACCTGTGTGGCTAACAAAATGCTCATGGCAATAATTCACTGTTTATAATGTACCATTAAGCAAGGTGCATTGTTTTTGTTCTCTGAGTGGATGATGGGACATTTAACAGTTGAATAAGTGGAGAACAATATGTAAGCCTGCTGATCTCAATACTGGGTAATTCAGGATTTCTAGGCCATAGAATCATAAAGTAATTGAGGGTGGAAAATGCCTTTAAGATTAAGCTCAAGCACCTTCAAGATTAACTCAGCATGGCCAAGTCCACCACTAAACCATGAGCCCATGTGCCCCAACTACACATGTTAGCAAGGTTTGAATTTCCTGACCAGGGCAGAATAGGAAGGAGTACAGCAGTTATCTGACAGCTTGCATAAAACAGTCCCAACTTGCTAACAAGTGTGGGTTGAAAGGTCACCAGACAGAGGGTTTGGTAAAATTAGACTTTTCCTTAGCTAGAAAAGACTAACACTTTGGTCCTCTGACCCATATGCTCCCTACTAAAATATGCAAAGCTTTTCAGATGAAACATCAGAGTACCTCATGTAATTTCCCTGAGACAAATGTAAATGGCCTAGGCAATAGCCTTTCTGTCTTAAATGCCTTGTTAAATGTCTCTTTTTATAGTTACCAGTGACAAATTCCTTCCAAAGGAGAAGAATAGTGATTCTTGCTGACATGGAATAGCAATTTCTCAAACCTGCTGAAAAGAGAGCGATAACACATCAAGCCTCAAAGTTTAGAGAGTAATTTCCAGTGTTGTAATTTGGAAAGAGAAGCCATCAGGATATCAATTTTCCTAAAAGGAAACAAACATCTATGCCTGTTATGCTCAACACATCACTGAAAAAGCCAGCACTAGAACCAGACAATTTCTTCCCATCCACAGTGCAGATGGTGTGAAGGATGCCTCACTGGGATGCATCACTAGCACAGATATGTTCTCACACACCCATCCTCATTCCAGCAGTGAGAATGGTCATCTGCCTTCACCAGCTTCTCTCCAAATGCAAAGAGGAAGGTCAAGGAAAGCCAGCTCCCAGTACTGGAGTTCTCTTCCCTAACAAACAGACCTGCTAAGTGTTCTTAGGGATGCCTCCTCCAAAATCTCCTGAAGTGCTCGCCTTCCATTCTCACAGGTACACCAAGATATTTCTTATCAATGCAACAGGAAATACAATACAGGGCACTGACAACAAAACGTTCCAACAGATACACCAAGACTCGAGAGACAAGAATATTTTCATCCTGATAAGTCTGCAGTATTCCCCTTTGATGGTTTGTCCCCTACTCTTTTAAACATTGAGGGCATTATTGAGGGGGTCCAGCAGTCTTTGATCTGGCAGGAAGCCAGGACACCAAGCCTTCATCCCGAAGCGTGGTGGTGGCTGAGGGCCATGAATCACATCTGCTGGTCCCAGCACTGCTGCTGTGACAGCCATGGTCCTGTTCCAGCCCCTGCCCCCGTGGGGCTCCACTGAAGCCCCATGTGTGCCTCAGACTGATGCCCTCCATCAAGTTCTCTTCCCCAACAGAAAAGAAAACTGCTCTGCTGTATCCTAGCACTCATTACTTTGCACTACTGATTTGTTTTAGGGGGTCATGACAACCTCTTCATTTTATAACCAAGCCAGTTAGCAGAGCTAGATGAAAAATTGGCCACTTACATTATAAACCTGTAGTTTCTTAAGAATTCCTCCAAACCAAAGCCCTATGCCAAACGCATTTAGATGAGATTAACTAATTTTGCCTAACATTTTCTAGGCAGTATTTCCATAAAAGCAACACTACGAGATAGTAAGGATGCTGAGATCTGATAAATGACCAAAATAAGGGTGACTTAGAAATTACATTTCCCACAGATGAAAGAAATTAATCAAGTTGGACTTATCTCAAAACCCGAGCTCCTATTAGATATATAAAAAAGAAAAGCTCTTCATATGAAGGCAGTAACTGCTCTCAATAGCCATAGAGTTAGCCTGAATTGAATTCTGGGGAAAAAAGAAGACTTTACAGACTATGTATATTTTTTAGTTAAAATGATCCAGACTGGCTCCAGACACCCATGATGTCTAGTGGGAGCTCTCATCTCCATGAAGACAGATAACCTAGCTGGGGGATATCCTCTCCCAAAATAATTTTTCTCTCCCATACAACTAGCTCCTCATGATGTGTTTTACCCAATTCCAGTCCCAAACCCTGCCATATCCTCGACAGCCCTGGCCCCATGGGCTGGGGAATGGCAGCCACTATGTTGGGCCACACCAGTGTGATATCATTACAGCTTCTTCACCTCTCCCTCTGAGGAGACAGGGGACAGGGACATTCTGCCAAAGCTGTGTGAAAACTGATTTTTTATGGCTAATCTCAAAAAGCAGAAGCAGATTGGAATCCTAGTGGGAAGGAGCACCCAGGAGCTCTCCAAACAAAGACAGTGGCCTGAGTTCAAGGCAGGGTCTTCACTGCTATAATTTTTTTGGAGACATGGAAAGAAATTAGCCTCATCCTTTCGTGGGAGGAAGGTCCCTGACAGGGAAAGGAAGCAGTGACACCTTCAGGGAATCCAATAGCAGGGATAACTCTCTGTGATGTTGACCTCGGCTGAGTGCATAAATGCTGTGTCCCCTCCATGGGGTGGCCAAAGGGTGCTGAGTATCTGGAGAGGGACATACACAGTAATAACTCTGTCAGATGCTGTCCCAGCCTCCAGGGACCTGTGGCCCAAATTGTCCAGCTTGTGGCCAAGCTTTGAAACTGGTCTGCCAGCAGCTGGAGATGGCTGGTCCCTGGGTAGGCTTTCAGACCTATTAGTGTCTCGAAATACCAAATGCGAGACCAAAAAAACAGACATAAAAATAAAACTATGTATTGTATGTAAGTTGCTTAATTACAGACATTCCTCAGTTACAAATCCTGTGGCAGCTGAGGGTCTGGCACTTTGCACACAGGAAGGACAGGCTGAGTCATAAAATATTTACAAAGCTTCCAGGTAATGATTAAAAGATGTAAGTGCCACACCTGAGGCATAAACAAATTGAATCATATTTCACATTTCCTGAAATTTAGCCATTATTTCCAGTTAACTGATCATTGACTCAAGTCTCTGGATATTCTGGGCATATTTGTTTCACTCTTTACAGAAGTCATGATTTTTAAACTTTTTTTTGCACTATTAAAGGTGGAGTTGCTTCTCTTGTTTTCGCACAATCTTTGTCCACACAGTCCAGAGATTTGAGACATGTCTTTTGCTCAAGAAAAGATGTGTTCTGAGCTCTTCAGTGAGTGTCAGGGATTTTTTCCTGATGGGCACATTCCCATCACATATGAGGAATGAGTTAACACAGAGCTACTTGCCAACTTTGAACATAGGAAATGATGGATCAGTGTCCTAAATCAGCGAGTGTGATAGCAATCACATAAACCATGTATGAGTGGGGTGATGAATTATATCATTTACAGTATGCAAAAGATTGTTTAAATTATTTTCTTCCCCCAAACTGAGGGCTAGCAGTAAAATGGTCAAAAATTAATGCATTGTATTAGCTTTTCTTAAGAAGAATATTAAAATCTTAAATACAAAATGTCAGAGGTAGTAAAGACACCACTAAGTGTTTTGAGCTGAGAAATTGTAAGGAAAAGAAAGGAGTATAGTTAGTTAATGTTTCTTGCAGGAAATTCTTCCTTTCCATTTATTAATCATATCTAGGCAATTCCTATCTTAGCAGTCCATTCAAAATAGATTACTTGAAAGTAAAGTTGAAGTTCATTCAAATTAATTTCTCCTATACCACAGAAAAGTATAAGGGCTGATATATTTAAATTAAATGCTTTCTTCCATCAAGAAAAACCAGTAGCCTATATATGCAAGAATGCAGTTAAAATACTGGCACTAGCAGAGGATTTCTCAGATTTTTTTTCCATATTTCTAGAGTTTCACTGGAAAATATGCTGTCTGACCTCCTGAGGGAGCAAAGCATCTTCTCCACAAATTATGTTGGAGAGCTTGGAAGGAAAGCAGCCATTTGCTTCAGTGTTGTGCTCTGTGGGTTGCTAATTTGAGTTTCTGCAAAATGGAACCAGTTTCAAGTGCCTTAAATGATTCCTATCAAGTGCTGACATTTCCAGGTAAGGAGAACATTAGCTCCTATGTTGTCTTTCTCTGCAGCTTCAGCAGGCTGGTAGTTAGCCCTCTGCTTACCAATATCACTGCATATTTACACTAGCTTTTGTTCTCAGTGCCAAGTGGCTGGAATTACTGGGACGATTTCTGCACCGTAGGGGAAAATGTTTTTTTATGAGACAGAAGCAGCTCAGTAGAAGAATTGAAGAAGCGTAACTTTTACAGGCCTTGAGGTGAGGAACAGCAAGTGTTACAAGGATTATTTAATGGGGTAAGTCCCCCTCAGGGATCTGAAACCCTCAAGAGGGTGTTGAAAGAAGGAAATAAATTCAAGAACATCTCGCCAGTCAGGTTATACAGGGAGGGAGAGTGAGATGGCATTCTTAGCTACATGAAGTGGGCATGGCTGAGCAGCTGGAGTCCATACCTTCGTTTGCTGATGGATACTGATGACTATCATGGGCTTTGAAGGTCAGTGCTCCAGCCCAGTTGAACTGGGGCACTGCTCCTGCCTGGTCCATACATCCCAGTTCCCAGTCTGTGGGATAAATGGATGCACAGAATTAATGCCAAACCCACAAGTTTCATGTATTTCATTACGACTTGCTGAAGGATCTTGATCAGCTTCTGCAAGAGCTGGTGAAGGAGCAAGCATGAAGGCTGACAGGCCATCCTGGCTTCTTCCCTGAGAAACTCTGCTGGGGTTTCTCAGAGAGAGGAAAACACAGGTGTCCTACAGCATTTTGCCACTGGTAATAAAATAACACTTCCAATTGAGTTCATTCACTGCAACAAAACAAAAAAAAAAAAAAAAAAAAAAAAAAAAAAAAAAAAAAAAAAAAAAAAAAAAAAAAAAAAAAAACAAAAAAAAAAGCAGTCCCTTCTCAATTAATGTGAGGAGAAGGGGCATTTCATCACTTGCATAATGAGCTAAATAACATCTAAAGTTCAATTAATACTCTAATTGGTGGTTGACCACGTAATAAAGCCAGGTTGATTAGGATTAGTGGCTTAATGCCAAGGATAGCTGGGTTTGAAGATGGCCACTTTAATTTTCAGAGTTCATTATTACCGCTAGTATCTGGTGGTGTTATTTCTATGGCAGCACTAGGAAGCCTTTGTTACTTTCCACTGCGTAAAAACATGACAAAATTGTGACCATTGCCACGGGTAGTTTGTGACTCTGGTGGGGAGCACACCCTGCCGGCCTGATGGTACCACTGCTGCAGGACTATGGTACTACTTATGAGTCTGGTAGATTAAAAAAAAAATAAAATTATTATTATTGTTATTACCAACACGGATTTTGCTCAGTTCAACAGCCATCCATCAATGAAAGTACTGAAAAACAAATGATGCAAGAAGTTACAGAGCAGATAAACAGAATTAATAGTAATGGACGCTCAGCCCTGGGAATTGTCTTTTGAGCTTTGAGTTTCAGCTGTCCTCTGTGTTTCAACAGTTCATTGTGTTCACCACTTTGTTACTTTTTTAAGGTGAAAAAATAAACAAACCCTCCCCAAAGTATCATCATACTATTACATATGTATAGAGAGCTCTTGAGGATGAGCACATTTATCTTGTTTTCTGGTTCAGTTTTGAAAATACATTGTCCACTGTTTGCTGTTGTTCCTACCCTGCTCATGTTAGGATGACTGTAAGCTCCAAAGGGGGTGCTGCACACGGACAGATCTGGGCCAGAATGAATTTTCAGACGTGTGCACGGTGTTTTGACAAGTGAGCAAGGGCCCTGATACAGTAGTGTCATTTACCCACAATGTATAGTTTTTTCTGATTTGAGCTGAACCAGAAGCAAGTGGTTCAAAAAGCAGTTTGCTTCTGCACTGGGTTCAGTTTCCTCTGCTGTTTGACTGGTATTTAAACAAAGGCTGGTTTTGTAGGGTGGCCCTTATTACATCATACAAAAACAACCATCAAGCTGCCACGACATCACTGATTGCAGAGCATTTCTGCACAACCTTCACTAATGAACAGAAGCAGCCAAATTCCTCCTAACACTGAGGAAGGAAATATTTCTCTACATCTGATGTCTTTCACTTCTCCTGTTCTGAGTTATAAATATTCTGGTGCATGAGCTCAGATGAATAATGCTCGTACTACAAATAACTAAAACTAAAGATCTTTGTATTTAAAGGTGAAGAATAATTTCTTTTGGAATGTAAAGCGTGTTTTTTTATTTGTTTTGTTTGGCAGCTTTCAAATTTGAGCAAAACCTTCTGTGAAGGAATTGAGATTATGGGATTGTGGTTTTATTTTTAAATCTAGAAACGCAGGTTGATTTCTATCCAGTTTAGGTTTTAAGATAATAATAATTTTTAAAAAATTTTGAAAGGGGGGCACATTAAACCATGTAACTCTGAACTATGTCAGCAAAACCCTTCTAACTGATCTTTCTGTTTTCCAGCAAACTCATCAGTGCTGGGGTTTCTTTTGTCTTCTCTGCAACTCCACCATTAAGAAACTTTTCTGATTGCACAGTTCAAATCCAGGCAGGGAATCTGAGATTTTATTGTTCCCCTTTTGCTAAGCTGTGGTTAGTAATGTTTCATAACCCTTTTGTAGTCTAGTATCTATCTCCTTGAAAAAGACAGACAATTTTGACCATTTCTTTCACAAAATAACTCCTCAGTTCGTCTCTTCTTGACAGAGCTGTACTGATTTAAATACAAGAGTAAGAAATTAAGTAAACACGGGGAGGATTGGTTTTGAGTAACTGAACACTTGCCATAAAATGCAGACACCTCTTTGTTTTGAAAGTGCTCAAGTAAAAACATTTTTGCTTTGTTCTCCCATAAACTAATTTTGAGAAGCAATGCTAAGAAAATTGTGAGAGGTATCAGCAATAAATTTCTCTGGCATATCGAGGGATTTGTTCATTAGGGACAGCATGAGACAAATTCAAGACTGATCAGATTATTGGTGCCAGTGTTGCCCATGGCCATGTGCAGGACTGTCTTGCTACGGCAACTATTTAGCAGGGAGCCTTTCTCACCCGCCTTTTAAATTCTCCCCTGCTAAAACACTGCAGGCCAAAACCAGTCATTTTGTATTTGGCTGTTACCTGTTAGCATTCCTTTCTTTTCCAGCTAGTGAGCACTTTAACCCCTGTGGTGCCTGCTCGACTTTTTCCTCTGCTGTTCACGTTAAAATAGATTGTGCTCAACATTCTGCACTTTTGAGTGGGGACTATGGTTGTTGAAAAGCAAAAACTATTACTGCTTTAAATAGGCTACAACACAATATATAGGTTTAACAAGATGCATATTACTTGTTTTGCAGTTCTTAATTCAAATGCCTTCAAAGGTGCACCAACCTTGCCCAGTTTCCAGCTCCAAAATCCTCTAAGTAGCTCCCCTTGGAGTGTTGCACATCGGTGCATCAGCAAAGTGAGAGGAGCAGTGCCTTTAAAAGAGAGAGCTACTGCAGGAGTAGGTCTGGCACTTCAGTACAAGGCAGGAACAAAAAGATCAAACAAGTTCTATCAGGAGAAGGCTGGATGATGTTAATTATGAGCCTACACAAACACTTAAGACTATGCATGACTGTTAATACACAATGGACTGTCTACATCTTCAGCGGAAGGCTTGGACACAGATCAGGCATAGAAACTCACTTGTGTTTTCAGCTTGTGCAATCAGTTATTTCTTCATTTTAAGTCAATATAAACTGCCTCCAGCCTTTCTTAGGTTTGTCACCCTCTAAATAACTTTCCTCACTCTTCAAGCATTTCTCTAAAATTCTGTAGGGATGGCTGTGAAAGAAATCCCAGCAAGTCCAAGGACACCTCCATTTGAAGTGCTCTGAGCAAGTAATACATTACCAATGCATCCTACTGGTGGCAGCCTTATTTGTCACCTGTGAGACCTGCTCCACAGCTGCAGCTCAGTTTGCTGCCTATGCTGTGTCCCCCCTAAAACACAGGGCATACAGTCTGAGAGACAATGGTAAGCATGTCATTTAGGTCCAGATTTTGCTCCACAGCACTTGTGTTAAATATTCTAGAGAGTAAATTTGCAACAGTAAAACTCTCTCTGGTTATATTCAACCTGCACATCGTGTACTTGTCAATTTAAAAGTAGTGTTTTCCAGTTCATTTAGGTGAGCATGAAGAATGAGTTACACCCAGCTACAGATAATGTTGGTTCTTGAATAAGCATGAAATTTTCACACTTATGGATTAAAGCCAAAGTTGTTTTTCTGTTTGAATGTATCAGCACTTTGTTCCCGTTACCACCTAAACCACTAGGCTCCGATTTCAACAGTTTTATCACAAAGAACTCCCCAATCCCTCGGCTGGGATGTGTTTTGTGCTTTTCACCATCATGTACCATAACTGTGTCTTTATTAACAAATGCCTTCAGCTCCTCACTTGTTTCACTAAGATCTGGCTCCCACAAATACTTGGCATCTTCACAGCCTTGCTTGGCAATTGATGATTCAAACAGCCACATCAGACATGAACTTCCTTACATACTCTTCTCTTCTCAGAGGCTTTGTATCACCTCCCTGAGTGCCAGATCTCCAACCATCATACTTCCTCCCTGCCTCCACACCACCCAGCTTCTAACCCACTTGTTTTGGTTGAACAAGACCCTATCATCCTTTAATTTATTTCTAGCAGTTATATCCAGACCTCCTTAGAGCCTCTACTCATCTCCTGTTGTCCCCCAGTTCTATCATTTAGGATATTCATGGGACAGTGGTATGGCCCTTCCCTGCAAAAAACTGCTAGATTGGGCCAAATGGAAATGCAAATACTCTCCCCAAAACCAGTTCTGCTGGAGACATCACAGCCTGACTGCATCTCCCAAACTCTAATACTCCAAGCATTCAAAAAAGTTTAGCTGCATGCCTTTCTCCCAAAATGTCCTTCATGTGTTTTTTCTTCTATATTTAACTTTTATTCCCTATTTGATGGAAATGTTTGTGCAATTAAAAAAAAAAAAATCCCCATCAACTGGATGGCAAATCCACTCTTGGGTTTCCCCACTATTGCAGTGGCTCACAGTATTAAGCTTACTTACATCCCAAATTCTATACAGCCTAATAGTCATGAAAAGTTTCCCCACGCTTGTGAAAACATCCTTTTATTCTTTGCCATTTTGTCCCCCTTTTTCTCGAGGGAATACAGTGCCCTGGACTAGATGGCTATTTTGCTGCAAGTGCTTACTGCTCAAAAAAGGAATTCCCCATGCTGGCAGCAGTGCCATCCTTTGCCCAGTGCTACACACTTATGCCTCCTTCCCTGCAGGCAACCACTCTTGTTACCCGCAGTGTAATAAAATCTTATCTCAAAAAAGTAGATTTATTAATGTCTGCAGTGAGGTACCTTTAGACTATGCAAAGTCTATATTCAAAAGATCCCCTCTGTATACCATGCACTTGAGAAAGCTTCATAAACATCAAAATCTAAACCCATAATTTTTACATCCATATATATGTGTTTATATGCATATATTTAGATAATCATATATCATTCAACTTTTTTCCACCCCAAAATAACAGTTTATGAAGCAGAATAAATAGCATCAATTTGGCAAAGCATGATCCAACAGCAAGTCCTCTCACAAACGTTTTTTTATTCTTAGTGCAGGAAAATAATTTCCGTCTGGAGACTGTAAAATCCATTTGTAGTTCAAAGTATTTTATTAGGTTTCTTTTCACATCCAATAACTTTGAACGTGACAAAATGACAGCATTTCCTTGGAAGTTTTACACAGCTAGCAGTACTTCTACTTACTGTCCCACACACTGAAACAGTGACTGTCACTAATATATCTGCCTTTGGACATAAGAAGTGAGCATAACAGAATAATACAATCATTCAAGTTAGAAAAGACCTTTAAGATCATCAAGTCCAACTGTTAATCCAGCACTGCCAAGTCCACCACTAAACCATGTCCCTAAGGACAACATCTACACATCTTGGCAACTCTAGCACTTCCCTGGGCAGCCTGTTCCAATGTCTGACAGCCCTTTCAGTGAAGAATTTTTTCCTAATGTCCAATCTAAACCTCCCCTGGCACAACTGCAGGACGTTTCCTTTTGTCCTAGCCCTTGTTACTCAGGAGAGGAGACTGATGCTCACCTTGCTACAGCCTCCTTTCAGGCAGAGAGTGAATGTGGTTATACAAAACTCAGCATTTTAACATTACCCTTAAAACAAGATGCCAATTTAACGTTATTTAAACATGAAGATTTCAAAGAGACACAGATCATTGTGGTCCTGCAATACAAGCTTCCCCTGCTTTCACCAGCCTTGATGCTGCTTACTGTGCATGGCAAGTGGTCCATATAATGCTGAAGAAAGTATCCCAGCACTTAATGCTGTGAACACAGGGCATGGGTAGCATAGCTCAGAGCCTTTCTTCATTTATATCCAACCACTAAAAGTTGCCTTCACATCTTCCCATTTTGTTTGCTTGATCCCAATTACAATTATATTTAACACCAAAATTTAAACAACATGGTTCAGACAAATGAACCAATCCAGAACTGGATGTTTAACATTAAGCCAAGAACATACAATTAGAGTAATGAAGTATTTTAAAGACAGAATTCAATTTTCATTGTATTTTTATTCTTGCTTCTTAATCAAACCCACATGGAATGCATTGTGTTTAATGCAACTATAAGATTAATATTTCAACAAACCAGCCAGTACATAAACCCACAACTGAGCATAAGTTGAAGAGGTTATTTTAAAATATTTTTGAAAAAGCCTTTTATGAGAGAAGTACCCTCCTGCAGGCTTGGGCCTGCTTTCTCTTCTCTGTCAGCAGTGATCTCTCCTTGAACACTGAGCTTTGTCTCCATGTGCTATTCGTTGCTTTTCAGTTCTGGCTTGGATTTGACTGGCTGAGAACACATGAGGTTGGAAATCAAAGCTGTTGTCATCCATGTATTTCCTTACAATGCTGTTATCTGAAACTTCTACTGTGGAGGACTTGTGAGCCTTTCCTCCTTGTTTAGGACTCCACCAGTATTGATTCTTTACTGTGCAATGGTTAAGAACAAAGCACAGTTCCTCTCTTTTGGCAGCATCTCCTCTTTCTCTCTGAAGAGATAGTTAATTAGTTTGTTTGCCAACAATTGTTTATGAGTACTGCAGGTCCTCACTGGGTTAGCTAACATATTTTAACTAACTGATTCATATGATATAAGCTGTAAGAATCCAGAATTTGAAGTCCACTTTTATTTTCAAATTAATGCACAACATAAATTTAAGTTCCATATTATATAGTTACAATACATTATGAACTTTATGTTTCAGGCACTTATTAAAATATCTCAAAAGGCACGAGCTCCTCTGACAGAGTGTACATGAGGCTCCCAGATTAGTCTGGTCAATGTAGAGTCCAGCAGTTTAACATCTAGAAAAGTACTGATCAAGTCGTGGTCACATGGACATCAAACTTTACAGCACAGCCTAAATCTTGCTCCTCTGGCAATTTCCACAGCCTCTTCCACCCACCACCCTCTGCCCTGTCCTCTCCCCCTTTATTCTTCTCTTCCCAGCTGTATCTACATCTCCTTCCTCCTCCTGACCCCTCCAGCCACAGCTACAGGAGAAAGCAGTATCTTACATAGCAGCAGCAAAGCAAGTATTTTCCAGCATACTTGCTCTTCAAGGCAAGGAATGCAAGAATTTCACAACTAGTGTGAAATGCACCTTTTCTCCACCAAGCCCTGCTCTACACTATCAGCTTCTTGCCTTGATGGCTGTGTGGGGGGATTCAGTGATGCAACTCCCTGAAGACTAAACATGAGTGACCTTGGAAAGGAGTCAGGGCAGCCAAGCAGATTTTCTTTACTATTTGAAGCCTCTGTTATCTACCCAACATCTTCCACTGCAGCAAGCCCTCACCTCATCTCCACTTCTGCCCTGGCAAAGTCCTTCCCTCTGTATGGAATTGTGGTCTGCCTCAGTTTCCCCCACCTCAGCACAGCTCCTTTTCCTCGATGAAGGGGCAAGGAGCAAGCCTTACTGGCACTGCTGCCATCTGCTATCGTACCAGGAATATTTTGCCAGTCTGTTAGCATCACTGCATTGGGAAGGCCTTATGCAAAAGAAATCTCTGAGCTTCCGTTGCTTCCTCAGGCCCAGCTATAATTTAAGAGCAAAACCACACTTTTAGGAGATTAAGAGTCACTAGGAAAAAGAGAATTCCTCTGCATTAAACACATATTTAATACTGTACTTTACTAGTTGTGGTGATTAAAGCAAGAGCATGCTCCTGATGGGGATTCTATTTTTTTTAAACATTCAAGCCTCAACTCAAGCTAAGTAACACTAGAGTAAAAGGTGATGACTATGTGCTTTACATCACATTTATTCAGATTAATATTGACCTTCTCCCCCTCTGCTTTATTAATGAAAGGATAATTCATGTGACAGTAAGTAGCAAGAAGAAACAGAATAGGAAGAAGACAGAAGGAAAGGTAAAACAGTCTTCTGCATATAAAGCAAGGAAAAGAATTAGAGAAGCACAGAATGGTACAGGCTGGAAAGGAACTCCAGAGGTCATCTGGTCCAACCCTACGCTCGAGAAGAACCACTGAGAGCAGGCTGCCCAGAACTGTATCAAGACAGCCTTTGGACATCTTCAAGTATGGAGACTTCACAACCTCCCTGGTTAAGCTGTGAAAGTGCTTGGTCACCATCACAGTAAAAGGTGCTTCCTGATGTTCAGATAGGCCTCCTCTGTTTCAGTTTGTGAAAGAAGACATTAAAGGATGACTGCTCTATCTATGTATGTTTCCACAACTTAAGACCATTCTTTTTCTGCCTCTTCCAAGGAAGCAGTACCTGAAGGAACTGTTACAGTCACACTTTTGGGATGTCCTGTTGGGAGCTGGGAGTCACGACCATGAAAGTGACAGCACTCACTGCAATTGAACTTGCTTGCCTATATGAGTTTAGACAGCTCCAAGTCACCCAGCTGCCAAAACACAGAGTATTAAACAGCTTCTGTTTGCCTAAATGGCACTACTTGCACAATTTAAATATGCTACTGCCATTAGTTTGAGACTCCCATACTGTTACTGATGTTTCCAAAACTAGTGCTGCTGGATTTTACTGTCCAAGTGGGTCAATATTCAACACTGAGACTTACTTTTTAATAAAAAGAGAAATTAATCCTTTTTCAGCTGAAGAACATTCATAGGAGCTCTGCAACAGATCAAGTATTGGTGAAAGAATGTAGTTTCCAAAACCTGAAAGGTAATAGCCAACAGACAGGGTAAAAACTGTTGTTGCACAAACAAGCAGTACTGTCTCAGAGCCCAACTGGACTCAAAATAAAGTGGCAATCATTTACCAATAGTCCAATGCCATTTTTCAACAAGGCCCAGGATTCTGTATGCTCATTTCACAAAGTTACTATATACATATTTGTAATTAAGCAAGTAATTAATTTGTGTTGGCTATATGAAGGCAAGTTTCAGCTCCCTCATTCTGCACCTAATTAGGATGAGGTTTCAGCACACCACCTCTAATATTTTAAACACAGATGCAACCACTCCAAGATATCTTCAGTAGTACTAGCATCAGTATTCCAAAAAATAAGTCCTGGTAATAGTAAAGATTATTTCCAGAGTACAGTAAGCACAATGGGCACCTCACCCACTTCTATTTCATTACTTACACAATGTAAGAAAACAGCCTTATTTGAATGGCATTTGTCAAATCTTTTTAACTTTTACTTCCCTCCCAAAACAGAATTAAAAATACACCTTGGATTGCTCTGCAGTTCCAGTTTCCACTTCTAAGAACCCACTTGTTTATAGCTCAATGTCCTGTTTCTACCAGGACCCAGGTTCACCTCCTCTGGCTCCAGCTGCAAGGCAAATCCTTGACCTCATGGTGCCATTAACTCACCTCAAATACTGCAACTCTGCTTCCCATTCTGCAGCTGACAGATGCACATGGCCTTGTGTAGGTAACTTCAGTATTCTGCAAAACATTTCTATCCCCCAAGATTTTGGGAAAAGACCATTGCTACCACCAGAAGCAAAGCAAACAAGGCTCCAGAAGCTGCTGCTCTAGGTGGGCTTTCAAGATGCTTCACTTTATATGGATCTGGAGAAGTTTCCTGAATACAGCTGCTCAAAGCAGTAGATAAATATAAATATACCAGGGTTGTTGGTAGTCAGCTCATGACTTCCAATACTTTATTTGTATTTCATTGAACTCTATGGTCTATTTATAAATTGTTTATCATACAGTTGCTAGAAGTCACTAAATCTACTTCTGTTTCTAACAAAACAGAACAACTTAGTTCCATGAAAATACACATGAAAGGCTTGTCCTTTTTATCTCCCCTAACAGCATTTTTCGGTACAGGTTAGATATTTGCTTCAAAATTTCAGCTCAAAATCCAGTCTCTGGAAGCTACTCGAGTATGCACATTCCTCAACTCCATCAAGTCCCATGGCATCCTGAGACTAACCAGCTACAGGCTGTGCAGCTTGCCTTTACTCTATATTCCCTATGCTCTTAATTATTCTCCCATCACAAAAAAAACCCCCCAACACTTGAACTTGCACACTGGCTCATTATCACTCCCAGCAGTGCAAGACATGCCTAACTCCTGCCACTTAAGGAGATCCCAACCTGGAAAAGAAGGCAACGAGACAGCACCTTTTCTATTCTAAGATGTCTCTTTTAAAATTCTGAATTCAAACTTCAGCACCTCTGCACAGATTTCAAGCACGTACATACAGCTGAATCAATACATACAGGGAGCCTGGGCCATGCTCAGATCCATTCAGCTTCAACCTTCAGAGTACTTGACAGCAAACTCCTTTCCTGTTCTCCACTTTGCAGAACAATAAATAGGCTGGTATCATTTCCTTTGCCTCTGCGCCTTCAAATAACAGACTTGTACTATTTTGGAAATTTGTGTAATTTACTCAGCATGCTCATTTGCCACTCTTCCAATGAGGGAAGGACTGTAATTGGAATAGACACTCTGAAGTGTCAAAAAGCACTAAAAAAATAAAGCAGCAGTTTAGAGTATGTCTCCAGTGATGAACTGGAAGAGAAGCAGGCTATGCCAAGCAATCATTGGAAAATAACATGTATGAATGAATTTACACCGTTTGGCATTCACACTCTGTATTGAATACCATCACCAGCTACTTTTCTGTTTCCATTTCCTGCACCATCTTCATCAAACACTACTGTTAATAGGTTAGCCAAAGCTTCATCCCCCATTCAAGGCCCCAGGCACTGCTACACACCTCAAGCTTGCTTCTAAAGCCTTAGACTGCAAAGAAGCGAGAAAGTTCAAATGCCAGGGTACTGTCAGATACCATACATTTCAGTGCAAGAATAAAGCACAAAATCGGAAGCGCTAAGCTCTTTTCTAGTCCTATCTGAAGGCCACATGATTTCCTGTATCAAAGCAGAAGTGTCACCAAAAGGTCACTATTCAAGTATTACTTGTAGGACAGGAGGTACAACATGTTGCAGACATGTGGCAAGGACAAGCGAGGGCTACCAAGAGGCCAAGCAATACTCACCTTACCTTCAGAACTGGTCAGCTTACCACCAGGGAAGTAAAGCAGGCAAAAAATTGGCTCCAGCGGTAATGTTTTAAAGAGAAGGCAGACAACTCTTCATTCCCACTGCAGCTGGACTCAGGTTTGCTATCTGCCACCACATCCAGTGCACTGCAGGACACTTCGGTATCCTGACACTCCCCCCCTCCCCACTGGGCTGAATTTATTCTGCAATAAGCTAACATCCAAACATGTTACACTTACCCCGAAAGAGTCAGCCTATGCTCCACTCTGTGGGTTTCCAGAACTCGAAGAATCTATATGGAGTTTTAGCCACCAAATCTGAGNCAACTTGCATTACATATCCTGCTAGGCAGGAACCACCCCTAAATTAAATACAGTGGGACTTCAGCCCTGACAGTACCAAGGTGTTTCCCTATAACCGCACTGATTAAACAGTTTGCAGACACCAGACCTCCAAGTCCTTTTTAGCAGACGTCACACTGCACAACATAAAGCAGCAGGCAATTGGCCAAAAATGGTTAGCAAAAAGGATTCCTTAAACCTCCAGCATCCAAATATAGCCCTAGCTGGTCACATGGGCTGCCATACAGTAAGTGCTCCTCACTTTACCTACCCTTTCATTAAACAGTTTGAGCTAAAAAGCATGTACTTAGAATAGCATTTCAGTTTCCAGCCCAATTCCATGAACCGTATAATCTTGCTGTACCTTCCACATTCAGACAGGCAGAAAGGAAAAGTTGATTCAGGTTTCTAGTGAGCCCAAGGGGGATCATTAGCTACAAGAAACTAACAGAATATAAGACCTCTAACATATATGCGTATACACACATATTTATGTGCGTGTATATATATATAAACACAAAAATAACATATCTGCCATAGAATGCAGCTGCTGTAAAATACTTCATTATTAACATACACTGCAGCACATACTGATCTTTAGTTTTAAGTTGTCATACCTTACTCCATCTGGCCTCTAGCAATATGTTTTTTCATATTACTCTCATTATGATGAAAGCTGATCAGCTGATTACATCCACCTCGTAAGAACTCCACAGCTTAGTTTACACATGAAGAAACTCTTCAAAATTTCTGAGGACAGGCAGGCCAGCTACCGTACCGTTGCCAGATGTCAACTTGAACTGAAGAAAGTTGAGCTTGGCCCTTCCTTTCTCAGCCCTTAAAGCCACTGTCCAAGTTAAGTATTGTGCAGGTGTCAAATAAGTTTACATTATAAAACCTTGCAACTGCACTAATAAATACAAGTGTCACTTATCCTTCCAAAGCCTTACCCCCCACAATCAGTGAGGATGAAGCCTTGCAGTACTCACTCACAACAAACCTTGTGATCTTTGAGTATGCAGAGGGCTTGAAGTTGTAGCTATTACTCAACTGAAATTGGAACTCTGAGGTTCCTAAGGAGGAAAACAGCCCAGTACCAGAGGCAAGGCCTAAGCCCTGAATTAGCACACTTACTGCATTGTGTTACAGCAGGGCTCTATGGCACAGATTTTTTGCTAGAAGCACGGAGCCTTTTATCAAACTCAAACCCCCAGTTAAGCTGCCATATTCTGTAACACACTTAAGAGAAAGCACAATTAGCCCCATCATCGAGTACGTTCACATACCCACCACTGGCTCAGCTGCACAGAGCACCAGTTAGTTTCACATTTATGCCGGCAGCCAGGCCGGCCTGACTGCACTGAAATAACCCTCAGTACCCAGATGTTGCGCTATTTTTACCCTGCAAAAGAAAAAAAAGGACACCCAACAAAACTTCAGAGCGGGAGGCCACGACAGCACAGACTTTATTCCGAGGCTGCAGCGCAGGTTTCGGCGCTCGGCAGCGCCCGGGCTCGCCATCCCCGCAGTGACGTGTCCACCTGAGGCACCGGGGCCGCCGCCGCCGCCGGAGACAAAGTTCTGTAGTGCACTGACTGCTATCGTACCCAGAGTCGGAGTGTCACAGAACTTTGCTTCCGGAGGCTCCAGTCCTCCGCCGGTACCGGCGCCGGGGCCGCCCGCCAGCACAAGTTTCCCTGCCTGGGAAGGGAAGGCGCACAGGGTTAGAGGTGGGGAAGAGAGCCCCCTCCTCCTCCGCGGCCCGGCGGGAGACCCGCTGCCCGGGGAAGAGGGAGAAGGAGGCGAACAGATTTTTTTTT
>VZTR01016810.1:400954-413737 GCA_013400775.1 Chaetops frenatus | reverse complement strand
CCCCTGAGCGCTGGTTGCCGCCGTATTTGGGCTCCGCGGGCACTTCAGGTGTCCTGGCTTCCCCCCGGGAGAGCAGCCGGGGCTGTGCGGTGGTGGGTGTGAGCAGGAGAATCCTCGGCTGTCTCTAGTTCCCGCTTGGCATTTGAAGGACTTTGGAACGAATGTGACAACTTTTACTGAAGAGTGTGTTCCCTCTCCCCGAAGGAATAGCTGAGGGCATCTGTTGTCTGAAAACAATGTTTCCTGCTCTCTCTCGAAGATGTCAGGACTTCATTTGTTCTCTGCGGAGCTCATCCTACACTAATAGTACAAAATTACCTAAACAAAGCTTTGAAAATAATTCCTGCAATTGTTTTTATCTCTTACATTGAATTAAAGTCATAGAACTTAAACTGGTCTTACTGCGCAGCTTGTTCAGTAGGCTCAGATGGAGCTGCTAACACCAGTGACTGTTTGAAACTCTGATCCAGGGCTCCTCCAGCCATGGAAGCCTCGACAGTAAAAATGCTCTTTCTGTACTTGAGGCACTGGAGTAGTTCCAAGAGAACCACTGACCGATAAGAGCTGTGTGTACATGCAGGTGTTCGTGGGAGGAGACGTGCCAGCCCTGTCCTGCAGCAGCATCACTGCGCCGTGAACTCCGGTGTTTACGTGGTCCTTGTCATTGCAGGGTCACAGCGATACCTGTTAACGCAAACCTGTGGCTGTCAGTTCCGTATCTGAAAGAGAAATAAACTGGAAAATGCTTTGAAATTAGATTTAGTCTCCTTTAGCTCCTTCGTCTGCAGAAACGGGCTCAGGAAAGGCTTGCCCTTTCTGTTCTGTTTAAGAAACTTATTCCTCCCTCCTTGTCTGAACCTGAACTGTGCTGAATAGGTCCTCAGCCCTATTCTGTCTTGCTGCAGCTTGCCATGTGTAGCAGTACTTCCCATCTTCCCGCTGCCCCTCTGTCCCTGCTCCCTCCACGAACACGCTCTCTGCTAGGCCATGGAGTAGGCCCCAGCTACGCCTCTGCTACTCAGCCGTGTGTACGGGAATATTGATTTGACAGTGTGTATGCTCTGTGAAAAAAATCAATATTTCAGTAGATTGAGCAGAGTGTGCGGCAGTGTAATGGAGCCCAGCCTGCTAATGTAATGTGCAGGGGTCCTCATTCAGAGATTGAGGTCAGTCAGAAAATGGAAATGTGTTTTCTTATTTTATTGTGTGCTTCAGATATAATGTAGGTGTTTATGTTCTAGTGTTTAACTTATAGCACACAGTCACTTTTAAGTTGTATCCAACAGAAGGTCACATATTGCAGGTGACATACACAAAAAAGCATGCCACAACTATACAATCCATTTCTTTAAAGCTCAGTAAATCTCCTCTTACCCATATCCGTCATATATCTATCAAACAACAGTTGTGAGGGAAAATGCATAATTTTTGTTTCTGCAAATAAAAATAATGTTCCGTTGTTTGCTGCAAACTTGGCTTCTGATTATGTAATGAAACATGCAGTACTTTAACAAACTCCAATATAGCGACATGTATCGAAGAGTATCATAAAATGAGCATAAGTGAAAAGAACGAGGGAGGAGAAATAACCAATGTATGACACAAAACCAGAGCAAAAGCTCCCATCGATTTTAGTGGAACTGGGACTTCAGCCAGAATATCCTCCATGATACATTTTGCACTTTTTAAACCATTGCATCATGCCTTACAACATAGCAAAAGTAATTCATAAAATTGACGTGAGAAACCACAGCATTCTCAGGCTCAGAGTCAAGATTAGTGTGAGCTAACTATTGTTTCACAGCTCTGGGGACACTTGATACAGTTTTATCTTTACTTAATAATTTTATCTTCTGGTTTTGTCAGAGGCTATTTCTCGTCCACCAAAATCCCTCACTGCAGCAGTGAGTACAGATCTGCACAACAGGCAGCAGAGTTTTATGTTTGTGAGTGTTACAGTGCTTTGTGCTGAGTATAAGATACGTTTCAAGATGCTACGGGGGCCCTCACATTCCGTAAAAAAGGGAAAGCTATTTATTCTTTCGTCATTCACGCTGTTGATTGGAGACTGATTTGGCAGTCGTGGCTGGGGAGGCACGCAGGGCTGAGCAGTAACATCTTTTAGTTACAACTCTGGTTTAGGACATGACTCATGGAGAAAGCTTCCAAATGTAAAATACTGCTACCTACAAATGCACACGGCACTGGGACTTCTCAGAAGTCAGTTGATATTCTTCAGCCGCTGAACACAGATTTCTCAAATATGTTTCACCGCTCTGAAGAAGTGTTTGTTCTGTTATTAACAGCTGCTGGAAACCTATGCACTCACCACTCTTAAAAACATACCTCAAGACATGCAATATGTCCTAAAATATTTTAGGTATAATTTAAAAAATAGTACTGTAATAACATAAGAAGTAAAAATATATTAAAACCACTGTGATATGTTTTACTTAATCCTAGAATGCTTTTCACAGTACAAGCATGATAAACTGCAATGGAAGTATTATTCCAATTTAAATTAGAAGATAAATCTCATAGCTGAAGATTAAGAAATAATAATTAGTCTTGCACTTTGCTTTAAGAGTCCATCTGTTTTGGCAGCATGATTCCAACTAAGAAGATTCAAGAAGGTGGTTACTATGTGAGACAGACAAAAGTACATGATATAGAGGATCAAGCTGTGACGTTTTGTAAAGTAAAGCTGAACAATATTTCACAAATTGTTAGTTTAAAAGGTGGGAGACTTTTATGATAGAATTTATTTTTACAAACCAAAGACTGTTTTTCAAGGGTCTTCCTCTGCCAGCTTTGTGAAATAGTAAATTGGGAGTGGGTTTTTGTGGTTTTTGTTTTGTTTTGGTTCATTTGGTTGCTTGCTTTTTTTTGGTAGTTTGGTTTTTTTCTTAATTTTGAAGAAATTAGTACATTACAAGAATTAGTATTTAAATCTAATTGAAAACTGGAGTTATGCTGAATGGAAAATTAATTTTCTCATTAGTTTGAGAACTTTTATGGTATTTGTACAGTAAGTACTCAGCCTAAAGCATCAATCAATATTATAGAATGTTTTAAAACAAATGTAAACAATTTATATTATGACAATTTGTAGCATTACTTATTGATAGAAGAAAAATGATACATAGAAACTCAGTGGCATATAATTCTAATTCTTAGTTGGTTATTATGTGAGATTGCTCTTGATTAGGTATAATTTGTATTATATCTGTGTAATTCTGGTCTTCATTACTATAATAAATGTGCATTAAAACTGCATTATAATGTCTTAATTGTGAAATTGCCATTGAATAAATTAGGGTTATGAGTATTGTAATGCAATATTTTACTGAATGTTTTATTTCCTAGTGCTTAAATTTCCTTGCATATTGGAATCATAAAATTAATTGCTAAAGTTAATAAATAATGATAGATAGTCTAAGTCAGTGGTAAGTCAGAGAAGAATCCAGGTTTTCTGAATTCCTATTCTCTCTCTAAGGAACAGACAAAGTAGATACTTCTTTCTGAAACTGTAGAGATGCATGACTGATATAAATATAATTTTAGTAGAACCTGAACATTACTAAAATAAGACAAGATCAAGCATCAAATCAAAACTTGAAGATACAAGGACGTAATGTAATGAACTTTCATTCAAGGCCAGTAGAAATCTTTCTATTGACTTCAATAAAACTGTTATCAATTCATAATGTGCTGGCACCAAGTGTATGAATAGCTCCATTAGTTAAGTAGCTAAAGCTCATAACAGCTTATACGTTAGAAATTTGCAGAATCAAACCCTAGATGTCTCCTAAAAAACTTGCAGAGAGTCAGAAGGGCTCCATTTACATTATAGATTCCAAACAGAGTGACTCTGTCATCCTCATTTTAAAGAAGATATGAATGGATCTGCAAGGTGATCATTGCTAGATTAGTGTAACACTCTCTGCAAAACATCAGTATTTTGGAAAACAATCAACATTTCAAAATGTGCTTTTGTTGAGCACTAAAATTAAATTAGAGCCTTTCTGGAAAAAAAAATGCCAAACAGGCATAAAAAGACAGAAGCCAGTAAGAATACTCCCTTTTACCCTGTCTGATGATCTTCAACTTTGCATCACCCAGAAACTGAATCAGTGGGGTTGGAACCTCTCTTGCCCATTTCCTCCAGGGAATGCCTGAGCACTAAGCAGCCATCTGCTTTGATGAAAAGAAGGGAAAGTTTGTCTTTCTTTATTTTTTTTTCCTTCCAGAAATTCACTTCTGAATCTGAGAAGCCTTTTTACTGGAACAAATATTTTCCACAAAAAGGTTCCATTTCATCAAGTCAGCATTTTTGCATACAAACAAATAGACTGTGGGAAAATTCCCACCAAGCTTTACTTTGGAGTCTTCCAGAAAAAATCTTGCAAGGGAGAATTATAGGAATGGCATTTACAAAGGCATACACATATGGTCCTCTGTTGAATTCAAACACAGTGACATGGCAATATCTAGGACAAAGACTTGAAGGCATTTAACCTTTCATTTTTAGAGCAGTAGAAATCTCTGATACAAAAAAATCAGCCAGAGATAAATAAACAACAGAATTCTGTACCATCCATTCACAAGCCACAATTTATTCAGTTTATGAAAACTTTAATGGGGGTTGTGCTGAAGCTTGTAAGCAGAGTCTGCAGGACCAGGACTGAGAAGGAGCAAGCAAGAGGTTATTGACGTAGCAGGCCCAAGAGTCTTGAACGGTGTGTCCTAGAAATGGAAAACCAAGGGTCATACAGCTCAAGCTGGCCAACAGCTACTTATGTAAGTAGCCTCACTGAATTCAAACCTGCCCTAAAAAGGCACTTAACAGTCTTCTGGCTGCAACAGTGTGAAAAGAAGGTAAATAACTGAGATAAGAGCTATGCAGGCTGTAGTCAAATGCTTCTTGTAGAAATGGCTGGGATGATCATGACATTACCTACTTCCATCTGCCCCACATTGTCAGTTCAAGATAAACCAGTTGCATTCATAGTGATCGAAAAGCACTTGCATAGGGTATTTCTGTGGTGAAAGCTGTAAAGGCACACACCATCACTGCCATTTCTCCTGCCTGTGGCCTCGGCGTTTGAGTGCTACATTTTCTCACAGAATCATAGAACATCCTGTGCTGGAAGGAACCCACAAAGATCACAGAGTCCAATTCCTGGTCCTGGACAGGACACCTCAAGAGTCACACCATGTGCCTGAGAGCATTGCCCAAATTCTTCTTGAATTCTCTCAGGCTGGGTTGACTGGCTGGTGACCACTTCCCTGGGGAGCCTGTTCCAGTGCCCAACCACCCCCTGAACAACCTTTCCTGATATCCAACCTCAATCTTCTCAATCCTAGCAAATCTCAACTGGTGAGCAAGGCTGAGGAAAAGAATTCATGTGGCAAAATTTAATGAACAAATACTGGTAATGCAACTTGCAACCGCAGACTAGTTGAGAGTGCAAAGAACATTAAAAAAAATAACCTCATCCTCCCTGCGCTCACATTTTCTCTTGGTAAAAGTAATGTCATTTGCAGATACTAGTATTGTAGGGAGGTTCTGTAAGCATTTGGGAAATGAGAACTATTCTTACATACTGAATAACCAAAGAAGATAGAGGGTGGTGGAAAAAACATATGTGACAGTTGTGTTATGCGACAGTTTTTCTTATCCACCTCCAAACCATTTGCCTGGCAAATCCCTTCTTTTTTTTTTTTTTTTTAGTTTTTCCTCAACTTTTAGGGTCTTTAGCACAGCTTACCCCTCAAGGAACAAGCATAAAAAATAATACCCAGTGAACATTAAAAATCATAATATCTCTACCACATTTATTTCATTTCTGTTATCTACGTCAAAGCATGAATTTGGAGAAGGTATGGTTATTCAGGGTAAAGAAACAGAATCTTTAGCAGAAGAGCCCTCTCCTCAGTCTCCTTAAACACATAAATCATGAATTGTCAAACAATCCTGTGACGCAGAGGTATTTGATTAGGAAAAACCTTCTCTAATGGAAAGGTTTTGGTTAGCTTGGGATGAAAGAGATGCTGTTTTTCCTGGTGAATTCTGGAGCTGTGGGTCTTCCTGGGTCACACCGTTTCCAGCTCCCTTGGAGACTGTTGCAGTGCTGAATGCTCGGCAGCTTTGGTAGTCATCCAAGATGCAGCGTGACTGCTCCAGAAGGTACTCAGCTCCATGATCATATTTAAAACATCAGCTTCTGTCTCTGAGGTAGCAGGCTGGGTATGATGAGTCGGAATCCCACTGAATGAAGCATCATACAATCATCCTTCAGAGGCCATCTGTACCTCCTCCAGAACACTATGGCTTTTCATTAGCAGTCTGGGGAGAACTGCACTCGTCACACCTCCTGGGAATTTCTGAAGAATACAGTTCAAAAGTTCCCTCTTTCACTATTTCCTTATTCTAGAGCAGGGAAAGTATCTTTATCCAGATCTTCAAGAGGTGAAATGAAGTGTGGCATCTTAATTTCAAAATGCTACAATCACTAAGACTTTCACCTCTGCTCAGACTTGATTTATGGCTTTTACCTCGCAGGACATATAATACAAATCATGATCCACTTAGGTCCACAGGAAGAATCTTTAGGCCAAACGATTACAGCAGCCCATTACTCCTCTGGCTTTTCTACATCACAAGGAAATGTCAGTGAATGCCAAACTTTTGCAACTGCAACAAAGGGAAATGGATATTCATCTCTACCATTACATTCATAATTAGTTGAACAGGGAAAAAACAATCTTACCAGGAAATCCTCACAAGTCTGAACTACATCTGTCAGCTTTGTTTGCTTGCCAGTTCTTCTGATGAACCACAGGAAATATATTCCAACTCCAGCACAGATTGTTCAGAGGAGACAAGACAGGCTCATTAACACTGTAACCTACAGGCAGTAGGCAGGCACAAAAAGCCTTCAGATATCCAAAGTCTTTGGATAGGGTAGAGCAGATGCAACTACATGGGCTTGCCTGATACCACTGGATTAATTATTCATATTTATGCTGATCACATAACCCGGACTCTGGCTCTTTATCAATGCACATGTGACCTTGATAGAGCAGGCTTTTATATCCCAAGCTCACGTGCAAGAGAAACCCGGATAGTGCAGGTTCCCCTGCATGCAACTTCCCAAAGAGCTGTATTCCTTCCATGCTGGAGGGTAACTCTGCAGTGAAACTACTAATTGATACAGTCATCAGATATTAATAGAGTCACTTGAAAGTGTGATGTTGTTGCTGTGCAGGACTTCCTAGGCACAGTAAGTGGTGATATGAGAATGTCACTTTTTGAAAACTGTATGATTTTGTCAAAGCTTGCTGTACAACACACCATGAAATGTATTAAAATAAATAATTTAAATAACTGAGCAGTGTTTTTAAAATTAAATACATCAGAAAGTAAATGAGGCATATTTCATGGGTCTGAACGTTTCTGTTCCCCCTAGCTAAATTCCATATCATTAAATGAAGAATTTCAGTAGCCTTATTAGTTTGTTGTCTGTAAAACTTATAGCAAATATATATGTGCTCCACTCAGATGCTTTCAAATAAAGTCATTAGAAGCTGTTTGACTAAAGGGTTTTTTCTCATTGAAATACACAGAAAAATTCTGCTAGTTTCATCAAGTGAAGGAGGGAATCTTTATAAAAATTTCCTTTTGAAACAGATTGCTTGGAGTCCTTTACTGTAAGAAAAATACTGCTCTTTAGATCCCACCATGGCACTCTCCTAATTTTATGAGACTGTGAATAGCCTGTCAAAATTCTGAAACACAGGGGGATCCTAATCATGAGCAGCTTGTTCCAGTTAGAATCATATTTCCTATGTTGCTGGACAGCAGTGGGCAAAGTGCTTCATTTGCACCTCACAGAAATGTGCTTTTCCTCCCCAATTTCTCAGCAGAATGCAACAAGACACTTCCTCTGGCCCTTAGCAACAGCCCTTAGCAAGGGCTGACAGAGAAGCACAAGCAGCAAAGCCAGGACTAGCAAAGAGCTATTGATTCGTGAATGAAAGAGAACATTTTCTGAAATAAAAAAAAAAAATCATCTAGTCACAATAACTCTAGGACAAGTCTAACTTTAGTGACTAGAAGCAAAAAGAGCAGGCAACTTGAATTGACATTGATCTTGCTGGCATTCCAAGGGTAATATTTTCATTATGATAAAATGTTCTTTAACAATCTCTCCCGTGAATTGGGCACAAACATGCTTTTCATCTACATTGGTCCTGCCTATCTTCCTGTTCCACCTATTTTTATACTACTAAAAAATATTTGTTTAGGCAATGCAAACAAAATCCCCCTTTCCATGTGTTTAAGTTCCCTTGCCATTTATGCTATACTGTAGTACAGGACCAGCAAGACAGATGATAATTTAGTTTCAAATTTTTTTTTTTTTGTCTCCTTTTCAGTTTCCCCTCAGAAAAGGAAAAATAAAACTTGCCCGAAGTGTTAGTAAACATGTAGGACCTGGACAAAAGTTCTGCAGCACCCCTTCCCAACAAACACACCTGCAGAGGACCATGCACAGATACAGAAATAAAAACACATTTATGCAGGTGGACAGGCAAGTGTGTTTTGTCCAGAGAAGTATTTTTTGTGTGTAATAATATAGAATAATCAACACAAAGTTGCATATTATATAAAATACATGTATTCAGCCATGTTTAACCTTTGATTCCAAAAGACAACAGGTGAAAAAATACAATTACAAATAATCACTATGGATCTTCATCTTGCATAAATTTCCATGGTTTTCTTTTCCCATCTTAATTAGGTGATAATTTGTCTAATTAACATTTTTCATAGGAGGGAAATAGTTTGTGTGCTTTTCAACACTGCCCCAAAAATATATAGCAGTATTACGTGACAAAATGCATTGGTAGCAGATATATGACTATTGCTTGTTATTACAAAGCATCAGCTGTGCATTCATGGGCTGCACAGAAGACAGTCTCTGACTGAAGTCCTGTAGAGTCTCTGTGAAGATTTATGTGATTTTTTTTTCCTGCAGCTTATGATGTGGCAGAATGACCAATTTATGATGTGGGTGGAACTTTGTTCAGCACATGGAAATGCCTCCGCTCTCCAGATTATGTTCTCCTGTGGTAGGCAGTAATGCTTTCTGCCCTCCATATGGCCACCATGTGCCAGCAGACACCAAATTGGTATGTGGGTTAAATGTAAAATAACCACAAGAGCTCCTCAGCCAATAATTACAAAGCTCCTTTTGATATAGTTACTGTATCATTATCTGTACTATGCAATAATGAAACAGAGCTCATGTTGTCCCTCTCTTCTCCTTCAGTAGCTGGGGAGCTCATTCCAGAACTATCACACACAATTGATGTTCACAAAATGCTTTTAGGAATTGTCATAGCAGCAGCAAAGAGCACACCAAAATCGCAGTTCTAGTTAGACATTAGCTTGAAAAAAATACTGGAAAGGACAAAAAAAGAGGTTTATTCTGTGCATTCACTGAAGACATGTATCTTGCATTCAGGCCTGAGCTGCTCAGACTCTGGGGTAGATCAGCTGGTTTGGAGGGCATCTCAGATGTTAAAGAAGTCCCTCTGTTCATTTAAAGCCTAAATTATCAAGTTTTAGCACTCTGTACTTGTGTGTTCAAGGAACATACGGCTCTGTAAACACTGCTAGTTCCCACTTCTATCCAGGTGCAGTTCAAGGCTTGGATGTGAGTTATTTTACAATTTTGGCCTTGCCACAAGTATCTCAAAAACTAGTCACTGTGGTTTTACCCAGCAGCTGAGATAAACTGAAATTCAGAAGCAAACGGTTCCTGGATATACTTAGCTATGGGCTCAGGAGAGGTTGTTCTTAGTAAAGAGCTCGTGACTACTGCTTTGCTTTGTTGCACTAGATCCCAACATTTTTGCAATGCTTTTCTGTAGACTTGAGATTTTTGAGAAGGTAGAATTTAGTGGGAGGGATTTGTTGAACAAGGAATGCTTAAATTGGTTTTTCTCTTACACTTGGCAAATATGGATTATTACTTGTCCTAGTTCATAATGATATTTTATGTGTGATTTTGACTGACCTGCTGTGTTAAATGAAAACAAATAGGACTTGTCACTCATTTGTCTTCTGCAAATGTCATTCAGAATATTCTAACTGTCTGATGCAGGATGGGCTTCCTGCTCATCTTCTTGCAACAGCTATAAAGCAATAGATGAGCACAAATCTGTCTCTATCTGAAAATGTACTAAGATTCCCATTAATCAGGAATAGAGAAGTTGGTGCACATACAAAATCCAGTTAGAAAGTAACTCACATGAACAGCAAATAGGATTTTCAGTTTTGTTGCCCATTTGTCATTTATAACAACTGACAGTGTTCCAATGAGCTTTAGCATTTTCCTCCTTATCGTGTCTGGAGTATATTATGAGGTCATTAATTATAGTGTATTAATTATTCATTTTGTTGAATTAAATAAGAAAGAAAATAAAAAGTAAATTAAATAATAAAGAAAAGTGTGTCTGGGGTATATAAAGGAAAGCTATGTGTATATATAGATGTGTACAGGGCAGGGCCCTGAGACATCTGCCCTTAATGCTCTGTAAAGGGCCATCATTTTTTCAATGCATTTGGTGTTATTTTTTGATCAAGGACTTGCAAGGACTCCCTGTGATCAAGGGAAGTGAAAGACCTCTCAGTGGCAGCTTCTCCAGCTGTGACTTCCACCTAGGCTGCACATTGTGGGCACTGTAAAACCACCAGCGTGACACTTCATTGACAACTGTGTCACACATCAGGGGCGGCTGCAACTCCTCACATTTCGTATTAACAATTCCAGCTCAGCTTTAATCTTTGTTAAGACTTTATTAAGACAGACAACAGCAAAAATAAAAACAAAACAAAACAAAAACAAAAACAACAAAACAAAACAAAACAAAACAAAAAACCCAAACAACTTTCTGCTTCACATTGGTAATTTTCATTTAATTACAGTTGTATTTGTATATTTGTAACTAAAATGTTAGCCATGTTATTCCTACCCTTTTCTTTTTATTTTTTTTCCCAATCTGCTATAAACCAGTCATTGGTTTCCTGACCCAGACAGCTCCCACGGGTATCAAACACCCTCTAAGTACTAGTTTTTTGGGCTGGCTTTCTGATTTGGCTGACAGACATGCAAAATCACACACAGGGAAACTGCTCCAAACCAGGTTGGCAGAGACTGAAAGCTACTACTCTCTGGAGTCTGTCCAGAGATAGATGGGAATTACAGCAATTTTGTAGTCTCAGTCAAGTTCCTGGCTGACCAGTATCTGCATCACAAAGCCACCACTATACCCTTCACTTGGCAGTAATTAGTACTTTGTTAACAATCTCCATAGGGAAATGCTTAGCAAAAAGCGCAAGAAAGACCAGAGAGTGAGTGGTGGGGCAAACAGCTGAATATCCAAAAAAGCTATTTGCAATATCAAGAATATGTTGAATAAAGAGGAAAACTCACAGTCTTCATACACACAAATTTGTGACATCATAGAGGCCATGAAGTCCCGATGGAATAAATCAGGGAACTGGAATAGGGACACAGACACAGCTTTTTTTTTTTTTTTCAGGAAAATAGACAGGACAAGGCATTTAATACTTGCTTTCCATTTCAGTGAGACCTAAGAAGCTGACTTCTTGACTGCCTTTGAGTGAAAATGAGGAGGGAAAAGAAAAAGATGCATGTCTTGTTGGATGTGTTTTGGAGAAAACGAAATCATGGGGAATAAGTAATACATGAGGGTCTTTTTTGCTTGAGCAACTCATAGAGATGTTCAAGAGTCAACCTTGTCCCTACGAGGCACTTCAAATAGCATCATATCCCCTGAGAAGCAATAGAGGAGGAGACAGACAGTTGTCAGGGTCTTGGAGTACACTGAGGGAAGGTTTTTCCTCAGAAGGTATGGTGTGAAGAGACATAGTATTTGGGGTCACAGCTAAACTGAATTTGATCTAGCTAATAATGAAGGGTTGCTTTAAAGGGTGGAAGGTAATCTGGGTGAAAGAAGGCAAGTATGAAATGACAGACCACTATTTTAGGAATAGCCTTACTATTAAGGATGAAATACATAAGAGCAGATTTCTTAAAATTCATAAGCTGGTGTGGACACCTCTTGAGATGGTAATTGAATGGATAAAAAGGTAGGAGACCACCGGCAAATACTGAAAAAAAAACCATATTAAACGTTCTTCAGTAAGTTGTTCAGATACAAAGGGAAAAGAAAGCACCATTGCAGGTTGATATGGTATTCTAAGGCATTCTTTAGGCACCTGGAAATCAAAGCCCCATAGAAATCCCAGAAAACCAGGACACCTCTCCCTGTCTGACTGTATAATATGTAAGGACAAATCAAAACTTCTGGGCATACAAAGAGTTACAAATTGTAGGAGGCATAAAAGGCAACCAGAAAATGTTACCAGAACATAAGCTGAGGAAAGAAGTGCAGCTACATAGCAGAGAGTGCAAATAACAGACTGCACAACAGAGGCCAAACTATCCATTGTTTCAGGCTTCACTAAAGTTCGTGGTGCACAATGCCCAATAACATTAGTTTAAACAAAGGAATACGGGGTCAGGCCAGAGCAGAGAGGGAACAGTTAGAAATGCTTATCTAAAGCAATATTCAAGGTCTGACCACATTCACCAAGAAGTACTAAAGGAACAAGCCACAGTGATGTCTGAGCCATTAGAACTTGCCTGGGAATATGCTGGCCTGAGGAACAAGGGGGCAGTTTAGGAT